>OZ021704.1:27103570-27703570 GCA_963978555.1 Galerucella nymphaeae
AGTTCGCTGGTGTTTTGTATGATAAAATAATGTTCCACAAAGTCACAAAAATAGGATATTTATTCAACACAATATTATTAATTTGGTGATAGAGATTTTGACTTATGAATAAAAAGTAATACAGTGATTTTATGATGTTGCTACCAATTGTGGCTTAAGTGATTTACATGCTTGTTGCACGGAGTCCAAATTAGTACTGATGGTAATTGGTAACAGGGCGAGAATGTGAGAAGCCGGTACCGTAAAAATTGGCACCAAGCTCGCGCCCAGAGAGCATGCGTGTACAATTACTCACGGGGTGGTCAAAATAAAATTCGCTCATAGGCGGGTATACAAATAATTAGATTAAATGATAGAAAACAGTTTAGAGATCTAAACAGCTACTGTTAAGCAACATGGTCAAAATATACACATTTTTCAAGTAATTTATCGATTGGGAATTGTAACCGGTCCTCATAATGACCTATGAAATGTATATACATAATTAAACCTGTAATTACGATAGAAATAAATTCGTGTATTGAGATGTCAGTTGATATAATGAAGTTTTTCCAATGATGATATTCCGAACATCTCCAATATTCTGGACTAGTTCAGGATGTTTAGATTGTTGAATATACTTATTTAACCTCCCCAATTTCAATTTAATTTTTATTGAAAACATGTTTGCAGGTTCATTGTGAAAAATGACTTTTTATACAAAATTTTTCACAAAATGAGTCATTGATGTGATTCTTAATAAAACTTTCTATAATATTATGATCTTTTTTTTTAACTAAATAATTAATATATTGTTGACCTCCATGTTCAATTAAAGACAAATTTCGGTATGTACATTATTAACAATGCAAAGTTTTGTTATCAGTTTTTATGATTTTTAGAGAAAATTGAGCAAGTAACTCTATATGCCTCTCAACGACGCTCATGAAAAAGTGATTGTGATAACTTACAATGAAAAATATGGATTCACATCTATTTAAATTCTGAATAATTTCGTGAACTGCTTACTGAAGCTCTTGCACTCTGATCTTAGTTAATTTTGTCAATTTTTATGTCAATTCCAGAAATAAATGCTATTCCACAATTATTCCGAATAATGAAGACATATGTATAAAATTTCAGTCCTGACATAAACCTTTTAGACACTTATTACATGTCCTCACAATTACTGATACAAGGGTATACTTTATGTTAATTGGGTATTTATAAAATTGAATTTATAGCAGTGTGATTAATATTTTAACGTGGGAAAAGTTCATGGAATAAAAGCCATTCGTGTGGTTACCATATACACAGACTACCAATTGGAAATTTTTGACAACCCTGTATTAATTATTTCCCCATTACATTTGAACAGGGAAAAATTTAAAGTAGGGAAACATAAACCGATTTGCCAAATATTCAGTAGTTTCGTACACGAATTTATTTTTATCATAATTGCAGGTCTAAATATGTATATATATTTTATAGATCATTATTGCTCCAATTCCCTATTGATAAATTACTTAAAAAAATTGTATTGACCATGTTACTTCACAGTAGCGATTATTCATGCATTATGTCATTGTAAAATCATCGATGAATAGTATTTGCCAAAATTACACAAAGGTACGTGAGTTATGTGTGTAGACAACAATAGTTTCTATTATATTATAGAACACCTGCAAATATGCTGAATAGACAATTATTTAGATATATAAGTTGAATTTGTTTATAATTAAATATAGTTTAATATTATTATTGTTATAGTTATGTAGTAGTCCAGTTCAGATATAATTAATATTTAAGTTTAATCCTTTTGATTCTTGATGTATTTGTAGTTTGTTTCAAATAAATACTTTTCTCTTTTTAAAAAGCAATTTTTGAAGAGAAAATATATAATTGGCGCAGTCAGTAGGATTCGTGTGAGTTTTAAACGAAAGAAAATCCTTCAGTGAAATTTCGAAAGTATAATAACTTTTAACGTAACGTGATAAGTTATCGTTTTAAGCGCGAATACGAACATTGTTTCATCGTGAAACAAGAAACAACTTCAACACCATTCATCGGAACTTCAAGAATCAAGCAAGAAGAAAAGAATTTTGCCAGCCAGTTTCTTCAGTAAACGTAAGTGCCAAATAATTCCTTTTCTTGCCCTCCTTAGCCTTTCTTTGGTCTTTGAGGATAGTATAATTAATATTCAAATAAATAATATTTAAATAATTTATGAACAATTCACATATAAAAGATATATTAGAAACTTTAGTAGATTCAGTAGATTCACTTAATTTAAACGAAGAATCTGATATTGATATAAATACAATGCCTACTGTACCAACTACGATCAATTGGGACCTCTTTAAACAAAGAGTCAATAACATCAAACCTTTCAATGGTGATTGCGATTATTTAAATAAATTTCCAACAAGATGTGAAAGTTTTATAACTTCTTATAATGTTTTTAATGACCCTGAATTAAATGCTCATGTATTTGAATGTATACAGGAAAAATTAGAAGGACGTGCAGCTTTCATGGTAGGAAATAGGATTGAGATAAATAGTTGGGATAAATTAAAGCAAGCTTTGTTGCAATGTTTCTCAGATAGATGAGATTTAGATTGCTTAGTTCAAGAGTTAACTAGAAGTAGACCTCTTAAAGGTGAACATTTAATTGACTGGCGGAAGAATTCAATTAATTAGAAGTAGAGTAGTGTAACGTCCTTTCCGTCGCTACTCGTATATTTGACGCCTAAACTCTGGTAACGGATGCCTCGGGCGCCAGTTTTTTAGAGTGGTATGCTCCACTTGCTCCGGGCAGCGTCAGTGAAGAAGGAAAATACTCCAGGGGTCAATATGGTGTTGACGAATGCACTGTAGCCGGTGAAACAGATTTTACCTGTTCTCCTGGATTGCCAACCTGGGTATTCGCTGCTGTATTTTACTTCGGAGTTGCAAGAAGTTGAAGGAAAACAATGCTTATTCTCAATATATTTATTAAATCCTCTAATAACAAAATTAAAACAAAATTACCACCCTAAAAGCAACGGTATCCAAAGGCGCTAAACTACGGGTTATTACTACGAGGAACGGGGTGTGCAAGCGAAAGCGGGTGCATGCTAAAGCGAAAAATCCTCCACTGGGGGTGGGGTTGGAGGTACTACTGCGATCTTCCCGGACTTCCCGGATTGGGTCGCTACCGGTGTTGGTCGGGTTGGTTTCCGAGGGGGTATTTCGGCGATGGAAACCGTTGCTGGCCGGCGCTGTCGCAGTTCTCTTGCCAATATCTGACAAGCTCTTAAGCGTTTCTTGATAGTTTGTCTGAGAGCCAGGCCCTCTTGCCGGGGTTTATGCAATTCTGCTGACGGGACGGCTCCCCTTTTCGGTTCTCCGGCGCATCTCTTGGACATATTTTTTTCCCCTAGAGTACCCTAGAGTACACGGGTAACGGTATACGGACCGGAGTATTTCGGAGCGAGTTTTGCCGCGAAGCCTTCGTCTGCGGCGGACAGGGGGTGTTCGCGCTTCATAACCTGTTCTCCTACGTGACAACGCCATTCTCGGCGGCGGAGATTATAGTGGCGACTTTGGGTAGTAAACGCTCTGGCAAGGTTCAGCTTTACCATTTCAAATGTTTCTTTCAAACGCAGCAATCGGTCGGTATGCTGTACGACCTCTGTTTGTGTAGCGTTTTCGGTCTCCTCCTCGTTCGCAGGAATGGTACGATAAATCGCTCTCGGAACTTCTAATTCTCTTCCAAAATTAAGGAAGGCAGGTGAGTATCCAGTGGACTCCTGACGGGCGGTGTTGATAGCGAATGTACTGGACTGTGTGGTGGAGTTAACACGTGTGGTTTTGCTGTCGTATATTTAAGCAAATTTCATTAGTTAAAAATATGTAAATAACAGTGAGTTTTTGTTGTACGAACTGCTGTATACTATTGGAAGACAACTGCAAACTGTGAGTTCCAAAGATTTATCTCAATATTGCATATATCTCGTTTTTATTATATACAAATCTGTCAACTCTGCTATAAGGACGATATTCGTTTGGAATAATTAGTAATTACCATTCCATACAAAAAGCTAACGACCGGCGGCCAGATGTAAATTATCCCAAAAATTACTCATTTTAAATAGTAAAAATATGGAGAACAAGCCTGTTACTGCTCTTTGTACGGAAGAACTGTGTAATTTGATTAAAGAACTGAACAGTGCTCAGACAATTGAGATCAAGCAAGAAATTGAAGATACCTTCAAAGACTTCTCAACAACGGTATCTGAGTGTAAGCAAAAGATTGCTAGTTTGGAAAATAAAGTGGAAAACTTGGAACGTAAGTTGAGGAAAAATAATATTGCAGTTTTTGGTCTTTTACTGAAGAACAATTTGAACCCTCTGGAGGAAGTGTTAAATCTGCTTAATAGAGCATTAGTCATTTCAATAAAAGCTGAAGATATTAATTGTTTCCGAGTTATAAATTCAAACACTGATAAACCTATTGTCATCCTTGAATTTGTATCATTTCTCAAGAAGCGTCTACTATTTGATAATATAAGCAAACTAAAGGGAACTGGCATATCTATCGTGAATGACATGTCACATGCAGATCGACAAAAACAAAAAAAGTTGGTTCATCATCTGAAGCTTGCCCGTGGTCAACAACATAAAGCAAAAATAGTTGAAGGTAAACTTGAGATCGACAATCAGTTGTACACTATAGAACAGCTGGAAGAGTTAGAAGTGAGTGAGGAGGAATCTGAAGATTTTCAAACACAAAGTACCAGTACCCAACACGTATCCAGTGAACTCAGTTCTGTAAACAATAGGAAGCGGAAAAAAATCCAGTATAGTCCAAAAACACGAAGCGCTAAGAAAACTTTGTCGTTGTCGAAACACAATTAATCAAATCAATCTTACTTTTCTTTATTATATAATATACATCTTGTTCGTTTTATCCAATTTCAAGTGTAAATAAATATTCTGTTTCAATGAGTTCTAATTTAAGTATTGCTCATCTAAATGTTTGTTCCTTGGTTCCGAAAATTATTGATCTTAGAGCAGTAATCAATGAGAAAAGGTTTGACGTTTTCTGCGTATCGGAGACTTGGCTAAAGCCTCAAGTACCCGATAACTTAGTGTCCATTGAAGGTTATAATGTAATACGTCATGACAGAATATTAACTAGAGGTGGAGGTGTTTGTATTTTTATTCGGAATAATATTAGATTTTCCTGCATTGAATTTGATAAAAACATTGAACAGCTGTGGATTAAACTGAAAATTAATCAGAAAGAAATTTGTCTTGGAGTCATCTACAGAGCACCAGACTATCCTCTAGGTAATTTTATTGATATATTTGAACAAACTGTCGGTCATCTAATAAGCGAGTTTGACGAGGTTATATGTTTGGGAGATTTTAATGTTGACTGGTTCAATGTCAACTCGTACCAATTTCGTAAAATCAGTGACTTGTTTGAATCACTTAATTTGAACCAAATGATTGATTCGTCTACGCATACAACACCAACATCTCAAACTTTAATAGATTACATTGTTGTCTCAAATGTTAATATAATTAATTCCAGTGGAGTATTACCCATGGATCAAATCTCACGTCATGATTTAGTTTTTTGTAAATTAAATTTCATACTTGCCAAGCAAGAAACACTTTTTAAAACCGTGAGAAATTTCAAAAATCTCAATAGTAATAATTTTAATCAAGATCTGCTCGGAATACCTTTCGACTCCATTTTTCTTATTGAAGATGTAAATGAAAAACTTGAATTTCTCAATAATTCATTATTGGCGCTTTTTGATAAACACGTTCCATTCAAAAAAATAAAAATAACAAAAAAGTACAATCCTTGGTTAACCGATAATATTCGACTTCTTATGAAATTACGAGATAAAGCAAAGTCTAAATGGAAGAGAACCAAAAAAGAAAGCTCTTTCGAGTATTATAAAATGCTAAGAAACTATACAACGCTTGCTTGTAAAAACGAGAAAAAAGCCTACTTTGATTATAAAATACGAACGCAGGGTATGAACGAGTTATGGAAAAACCTTGATTTGCTGAATCTTAATAAAAAACGGCAATTTTCTATACCTGATAGCTTGAATGATGTTGAGGGGATGAACAACTATTTAATATCTTGTATACCCTCACTACCAATTGATCCAGATATTATAAATAGTTACTCAAATATTTCTGTTAATCACTCACTTCTGTCATTCTCGCCAGTTTCTGAAGACAAAGTTCTGGCAATACTTTATAACATAAAATCTAATGCACTAGGGTGTGATGGTTTAAATATTAAAATGATTTTGCAATGCTGCCCTCTCATCGTACCGTATGTTACTCATATTATTAATTCGTGTCTAATAAATAATACATTCCCTGATAACTGGAAAAAAGCACAGATTAGGCCAATACCTAAAATTAACAACCCCAGCGAATTCAAGGATTTACGTCCCATAAGTATTTTACCAACCATGTCAAAAATTTTAGAGAAAAATCATTGAGGAGGGGGTAAGGAATCACGTTGATCAGCACAATATACTGCCATATTTTCAATCAGGTTTTAGACCCTTACATAATTGTCAAACAGCCCTTCTCAACATCACGGACGATATCTTAAAAGAAAGGGATAACGGCAATTTTACAATACTAGTTCTAATCGATTTTTCCAAGGCATTTGATACCCTAGTAATTGTGCAGCACCGATTCTGGCTCATGGCGGAGGCGCTAACATGGTAATCTCCATAAGAAAATCGTCGAAAAAGCTAAGGTCCGAAATCTCCGAAATTGGCTTCTAAGGTGGGTTCACACCGGCAACCGGACGGCAACCGGACGGCAACTAATCGCGGCGACCAACGTCGCGTTGGAAAGGCCTTAACGTCTAGTGTCTTTGAAAAATAATAGAAAAATTCTAACTACCCCCGTTCATCCCCCACGCAGCACCCCTCTTACTAAAAGTTAACCAATCATAGCAAACGACATCTCGTTGAAAAGGCCTTAACGTCTAATGTATTTGAAGAATAATAGAAAAATTCTAACTACCCCCGTTCATCCCCACGCATCATCCCTCCTACTAAAAGTTAACCAATCATAGCAAACGACGTCTCGTAAAAAGGCCTTAACGTCTGGTGTATTTGAAAAATAATAGAAAAATTGATATGATGAAATTCTATCCCTCGTCTCGGAAGGCCTTAACGTATATACGACTGAATTCCAATAACCAACTGTTTGGGACCCCATAGGACCACCGATCCATCCCAAATTCCCTTGGGACCCCATAGGACCACCGATCCACCCTAAATTTCCTACTGTTTGGGACCCCATAGGACCACCGACCCATCCCAAATTCCCTTAGGACCCCATAGGACCACCCAAATATTGACCCCCAAATTACTGTTTAGGACCCTCAAATTTCAATACCTCATCAGCGCGAACCATCAACTTTTTTTAAATGTTCACCCAAATATTGTCCCAAAAATTACTGTTTAGGACCCTCAAATTTCAATACCTCATCAGCCGGGCGCGAACCATCAACCTTTGCGTCTGTAACAATTCGTCTAACGCATATAGCTATTAGCACTCATAAGTGTTAGATGCAAGGAGAGGTTTAATCGATGCAGTTGAAAGTCATACGTATTATGTATACAATAATTATTATTGAGGTCATTAGATAGTTTATTAATATATTATTTATCTAGTTTTTATCGACATATTAGTATCTCTCTTTGTCTTAAGGATTGTAAAACAAATATTTTCATGGAAAAGTTGATGAATATACAGAATGTTCAAAACGACGTATCGTTTGAAAAACCGTTCAGTTTAACATTCTCTTATCGGAGCGCAAAAAACGTGTTATTATTGTAGACAAGCAGGTGTTTTATTAAAAACCAATTTCATAACATTTTTTTAATAAATCTTTATATGTTAAATAAAAAATATAATAATGGTTAGTGCCCTTCTTCAACACTCAGTGGTAAATCACCATTTTTTTTTAAAAACAAATGTATTATATTTCAATATATTTTTAAAAGTGTATGATATTTTACTATAACCATTCTGTTAAATCTATCAGAGTTAATCGATGCAATTGAAAGTCTTACGTATGCAATTATTATTGAGATCATTAGATAGTTTATTATTATATCATTTATCTAGTTTTTATCTACATGCATAATATTAGTATCTCTATTAATTGTCTTAAAGATTGTAAAACAAATATCTTCATGGAAAACTTAATGAATATAATATGTAGAATGTTTAAAACGTAGTATTGTTTTCTAAATCCGTTCAGTATATTATTATTCTTTTATCAAAGCTAAACGTGATTCCACTATTGTTGTAGGGTATTAAGAAAAAAAACAATAATATATTTTTTTAATATGATAATATAATAATGGTTAATGTCCTTCTTCTTCTATAACCACCCCATAGGAATATAATACATTGTGTATAGAAAACCAGCCTGACCAATGACACATTGATTATATACCAAATGACTATATTTTCAATGGGATTTTTCAAAAATATCAATCTTCATGTGAATTTCCTTGATTATGAACACCGCTTGAAGGGTAGGATATCAGCTCGTTATCTTTTCATGGATAACCACCCCATAGGAATATAATACATTGTGTATAGAAAATAAGCCTGACCAATGACACATTGATTATATACCAAATGACTATATTTTCAATGGGATTTTTCAAAAATATCAATCTTCATGTGAATTTCCTTGATTATGAACACCGCTTGAAGGGTAGGATATCAGCGCGTTATCTTTTCATGGATAACCACCCCATAGGAATATAATACATTGTGTATAGAAAATAAGCCTGACCAATGACACATTGATTATATACCAAATGACTATATTTTCAATGGGATTTTTCAAAAATTTCAATCTTCATGTGAATCAGTATATTATGCTAAATATTTTGGTAGAACCATCCTGTATAAATAATGGAATGCGCTGTGTGTGTATAGAAAATATAGGAATCATGCCCGCCCAAGGCTATTATGCATAAATTATATACGCAATTAATATATTTTCAATGGGATAGTGTATAATACTTTGCTATGACCATCCTGTTACGCCAGAGGCAACTAATGCAGTCTTACGCAATAGTGCATGCAATTAAGATCATTTTAGATAGTTTATTATTTGAAAAAAAATCTTAAATCTGTGTATATATGTATACCGATAGAAGGCCGTTTCTAATAAAGTATCACTACCTGAATACGTAAGAAGAAAAAGAAGAAGAACATGAATAGGAAAAAACCAGAAAATGTGGTAAGTTTAAAATTTCGTTTTATTTTTTATTAATAATTTTGAAATATTTAAGGTTTTAAAAGTGTTGAGAACAAGTACAAACGCTTTTATTCCAACAAGAGCTACATCACAATCTGCGGGATGTGATTTACAAACACCTATACATTTTACTATAGGCTCAAGAGAAAGATTCCTCGTAGATAGTGGGTTAAAATTAGAACTACCACAGGGAGTTTATGGAAGGATAGCACCACGATCTGGCATAGCGCTTAAAAATGTAATAGAAGTGTTTGCAGGTGTAATTGATGCTGATTATAGAGGTACAATCAAAATCTTATTATATAATTCGTCAACAAACATAGTTAAATTTGAGAGAGGAGACAAAGTCGCTCAACTTATTTGTGAAAAATGTTCTATTCCGATTATTGAAGAGGTGGATAATTTAAGTTTTTCAGAGAGAGGTGAAAATGGTTTTGGATCTTCATCTTGAATTCATATAAACTGATCTGGATAAATTCCTCTAATTGCTTGGGGAACATATCCTCTAGAAAAAAGGTTAAATTGAAAGATTCTGATCTTAATATTCTAGAAGCGGATAATGCTAATGAAATTGAAGAAGAAGAAAAATTAAAAATCACAAATAGAAGATTGAGAATAAAGATAAAAAAGTTAGAAAGAAAACTAGAGTTTTTAAATGATTATGTATATAATTGATATAATTAAAGTTATTTGAGGACATTTTTTTTTATAATCTTCTATTTCTAATTTTTAATTATTTATAGCCTGGTGTTAGTCTAATAATTCAAATTTTTTAAAAATAGTTTTCAATTTATGTTTCGTTTATTAATTAGTTTTAAGTTCTTATAAATAGTTTTAAGTTTCCAAAAAATTCTAAATAGTATAAATTTTATTTAACTATAATTAATCATCTTCTGTATGTTCCTTGTGGTATATTATTCATTCTCTTTTTTTAATTTCTTGGGAAATTAAACCACAATATTTTTGAATTCTTTATTTCAACGTTTCGGTAGCGTTCCAGCTACCGTTTTCAAGAAAAATTACTGCTTAGGACCCTCAAATTTCAATACCTCATCAGCGCGAACCATCAACTTCTTCGTATGTTAACCCAAATATTGACCCAAAAATTACTGCTTAGGACCCTCAAATTTCAATACCTCATCAGCGCGAACCATCAACTTTTTCGTGTGTCCACCTAAATATTGATCCAAAAATTACTGTTTAGGACCTTCAAATTTCAATACCTCATCAGCGCGAACCATCAACTTCTTCGTATGTTAACCCAAATATTATTTCAAAAATTACTGTTTAGGACCCTCAAATTTTAATACCTTATCAGCGCGAACCATCAACCTTCACGTCTGTAACAATTCATCTAACGCATATAGCTATTAGTACTCATAAGTGTTAGATGTAAGGAGAGGTTTTAAACAAGGTGTTTAAATAAAAACCAATTTCATAATATTTTTTTAATAAATCTTATTATTTCAAATGAAAAATATAATAATGGTTAGTTCCTTTATTCTACACTCAGTGGTGAATCATTATATTTTAATAAGACTAAATGTATTATATTTTCAAAGTGTATGATATTTTACTATAACCATCCTGTTAAATCTTTCAGAGTTAATCGATGCATTTGAAAGTCATACGTATACAATTATTATTGAGGTCATTAGATAATTTATACTAATGCAGTTGAGAGTCTTACGCAATAGTGCATGAAGACACGTGTTATTGTTGTAAACAAGGTGTTTTAATAAAAACCAATTTCATAATATATTTTTTTTAAATAAATCTTTATATGTTAAATAAAAAATATAATAATGGTTAGTACCCTTCTTCAATACTCAGTGGTGAATCACCTTTTTTCTTTTTTATAAACAAATGTATTATATTTTAATATATTTTCAAAAGTGTATGATATTTTACTATAACCATCCTGTTAATCTATCAGAGTTAATCGATGTAATTTAAAGTCTCACGTATGCAATTATTATCGAGGTCATTAGATAGTTTATTAATGCATGCATAATATTAATATCTCTCTTTGTTTTTTATTTTTAAAAATATGTTAATATAATAATGATTATTGTCTTCTTTTATAACCACCTTATAGAAATATAATACATTGATAACGAATGAATATATTTTCAATCTTCATATGAATTTTCTTGATTATGAACACCGCTTGAAGGGTATAATATCAGCGCGTTATCTTTTCATGGTAATCCGCAATCCAAAAAAAAACATCTTAATCTATTAGTTGAAAAAACAAATAGTTGAAATAATTCGGTTCATTTCCACACCATCTTATATAATTAATATAAGGAGATAGAACCATGGCGCGTTGTATTTAATATTTAAAGTGGCAAATACATCCCCTATAGGCCTACTAAACCACTTAGAAGTGATTATGTCTTATTTTTTTTTTGGCTCTTTTTTCCAAACAACACTAGTCTTTAAGCTAATAGAAACGGTTTATTGATTCGTTTGGTTTTTTTTCCTCTTTCATAAGACCTTTCAATGGCTCTTTTGATTACTAATCACCTAACCAATCCCTTAAATTTACTTTACTAACCCTATTATAGTAAAATTATATTATTTAGTTAACAAAACAAAAAAAAGATTAAAAAATATCTGCTGGCTCATCCAGATGAAGTTGATGGAATGGAATGTTGTTCCCACGGTAACGTTTCATCCTCCGTAGGTGGAATGGAATAATGTCCCCATGGTAACGTTTCATCCGACCCAGAAATTAGGTAACGTTTATCATCCTCTGGGCTGAGGGCAACCTTATGTTGGATAGTAGAGTACACCTGATGTTTTTCAGATCGAATTAGATTTTGAACGACAGTTTTTTGTTTCCAGGTATTGAGACATTCTTCGTAATCTTCGTGCGTTATTATAGTTTTTACAACAGATGACTTTACTCCCTTGGCTTTTTTTGTTACACCCAGGTTCTTAAGTTCAGAATCTATTTCATCTTCATCATACCCTTCAAGAATTAACCTTTTTCTTTTCTTACTAATATTATCATCAGTTACTAATATTCTGGTTGAGTAGAGTTTCGAACGAAGGCCCACGTACTCAGTCATTGGGACACCGTTATTTTCATCCTTCATCATTCCCAAGACTTTCTTATTTACCAAAGGAATGTCATATATATTTTCATGAGCATAGTCGCTTGTATCAAAGCGCTGATGACAGTCACGCTTTATAATTTCATATGGGTATTGATGAAGCTCATAAATCAGAGAGTCAGTGTCCGTATACAGGACTGAGCAGCTGGGAAAAGCATCAATCATATATCCATAGTGAAAATCATAAATTGTAGTTTTAGCAAGATCTAAGATTGTCTGTCCTACATATATAGGCTTGTTCAACCAAATCTGAAGTTTTCGCAATTCTACTGCAACTAGATCAGGCTTTTCACTAAAAATTGTGCTGTTCTTAAACTCTGGCTTGGCAATGTAGGCCTCCGCGCCATACCTTCCGTTCCACTCAGTCAACAAACGAATATTCACCCTCTTTCTCACGTTTTCCATCGTTTTACCTGTAACAAAAAAATAAATTAGTATTTTTTTTATCTATGTTATATTTCAGAACTCACCAAACACCGCATTGTTCATTAATTTGAATAAATTTTTTTCAAATTCATTTGTAGCCTTTGTTCTTAACTCTGTGTTTAGATCTATATAAGACTTCAACCACGGTGTCTGCTTAAATTTAAGAACTCTATGGATTGTTTTCAACACCAACCCGTGCGCAAGCGCCTGCTTCAGCGTTTGGTAATGGATAACATACTTATTTTTATCATAGAGTGTAGCCATTAACTTAGTCAACTCTTTTGCATCCTTCGGGGGTCTCATTGTCTTAGGATTGATGTGAAGAGAACAGAATGGAATATCTTTATGACGATCATGTAAGTGTTGAGGATATTCCAAGTCTACTTCTAACATATACCCATCATCTGCATCATCAGGTACTGTAGTGACGTCAATGTTAGTATCACACCATTCAAAACCACCATAGGGAAGATATTGTGACATTGCCCAACCATACTAAAACAAAAGAACATAATAAATTTATGACTTATTATCAGAGGAGGAGGAGGAGTAACAAACCTGATTATTTATGTCAAAATACATCAAAAATGTCGTTGGTTTAGATGGATCATAGTTGTTTACATAATGGTTGTTACTTTTAGCTCTTCTCTTACTGCAAACTTGACTAAGACCGCCGCGAATACCACGTTCAACGAAAAGAAACATATCCAGTTCAGTTAAAAGCTCCAATTCAATACCAGTATGTTTCAACATAGCGTCCCAAGTGTAACCAGGCAATGTAAAATAGTGGGCAGGATCGAGACCATGTGATTTAAGGGTGCTACTGCGAAACATCTCAAATACATCCGCAAGAAGGAGAATATCTGTCTTCATATACATGTCTACGTAATCACCTAATGAATTACAGTTGAAGGTAGTCCATACTTGGTGAGCACGATGGTAGAGACGGCGGGGGCAAGGCTTATTTTCTAGTTTATTGAAAAATTTATCCTGTGTAGGTAGTGATATTTCATTGAATCGTTCGAAAGAGTCGATATAATCATAGGGCATCACACCCTTTTTCGTTAACATATTAAAATGATCTTCAGGTAACTCTGAGAACTGAGATCTTAAATTTGGAAATTCGGTTAGATAAGAAGCTAATTTATCAAGACTAGATGCCATAAATCTGAAGGAATCGATGAACCTAAATTGAACTGGATAATCATCGATGTGTTTAGTGAATGAAATATACTTCTCCTTTGTTAAAGGAAGCAAGTCTATCGTTCCACTGATCCGGGTGGCAATGTCAAAGATTAAAAAGTGGGCGTCAAAACCTGACAAATTATGAAATACCACCGGCACCACATGACTATCCTTATAGTTGATATTACATGATTCATGAGCTGCTCCACGATAGTTGTTGGTGGGGATTAAATGGTTGTGATCACGAACCTTTTTTTCTTCATCGGTAAATACCTGTTTACATATGTGGCAGTGTGTAGCTCTTCGGTGCTCAACTTCCTGCAACCAGGTCATATCTATATTGTACGGACACCAAAACACAGAAGCCATATCCTCAGCAAGACTGCCCATCTCATCTGCAAACCAAGTCATACAGTCCTGCCCTCGATAGGATCGAAAGAAAGATAGAGTATCATCATAGCTGCATTTGAGATAATAACCAACAGCAGCTGGAACGTGGTGTTGCGGCTTCTTAGGATCATTCAACGGTTTAAGCATAGATTCCAAGTCTGCATAGACAATAAAGGGTGCTTTTTCTTTATTTTTGAAATTTTTAAATTTTAAAATGTTCTTCCCTGGCTCTGGCATCTTAATAGCAGTCTCATTCATTTTGATACAGTCCTCAATATGCTTTTCCATCTTATCCTTTGATCTGAAGTAGTGAAGGCAGCGGTCGCAGAAGAATTTTTCATGTCCTTCTTTACTAAGTTGTTTAGATAAAAGTCTCGACATGCTTTTTATCCATACAAAGTGATACATAACTGCCGCATCTCCCTCATCCTCTCCATCCACATCATATTTATCCTGCACCATCAACAAATTAACATGTTTTTCCTTTTTATCTCTTGTTAAATACGTTGGTAAAGTTTCAAAAGACTTTTTTTTCCTTTCTAAGATATATACATTAACTGACACATCATTCTGTTTCTCAAAGTTGGGGATCTGCTTCATTGTCATAGGCCACTGTATCCCTTTTAGTTTTAACACTGATGAGTAGTGAGGGTATGATGATATTCTTTCACAATTTTTTTCACAAGGATACAGCGCAGAAGTAACAGCCCATGCAAAGCATGCGTCATCATTATTTTTTACGTTAATACAAGCATGTTTCTTCGCAATTTGTGGAGGTAGTTCAATGAATGAGGAACCAAGCTGAGGGGTGTACTTGTTAATGTTAAGCCCCAAATTCATAACTTTCTTAAGAGCCCAGCCTGAGTCACGTTCCTGGAACTCTTCTAATTCATTCATAATGGGATCTATTACCTTTATATTAAACCACTCGTCTAAGTTGGTGTCTCTATGAATTGGTGAGTTCGATGTAGTAAAGTACTTGTACTCAGTCAGTACACTATCTCCCTTTACTACTGTGAACTCTCCGCAAAATATGGCATTAACCTTAACTGCAGCATCCTGCTTGAGAGCTTCCCGAATCTTATTTTTAAATGTAGATTTAGCGTCAATGAGAAATAATTTTGGATCTTTATGTTTCAAGTTTGAAATTACCCCCGTTTTGATTCGCGAGTTGAACGCAGACTCGCTATCTTCCCATCTTACTCTATCTGAAGGAGACGCTTTTCTCGGGGAAAGACCTGCCCCCTTCTTCTGAGCCGCTTTAAACTGTTGTCTCATTGATTTTATATTTCTCAAGCAAGCCTCCAAATGCTGTTTCTCTCCTATCGTCTTCGCATTCTTCATTTCGTTTTGAATCCTTTTAATCCCCTTTTGACATTCAACGAGTCCTTTTCGTATCTTTTCATCATTATTTGGGGTCATCAATCCTAGCAATGTAGCAATGTATTTCACTAAATCAGTAAACCGAGCCATTCTGAAAAAAATATAAAAAATTATTGTTATAAAGAATACTTTTAGATGAACGGAAAACTAAACGTTTAATTATTTTTGAATACATAACCTCAAATATTATGTTTGAGAAAAATGAAAATAATTGTTAACTCACTTTTTAATTAATTTTTTTAAACAAATAGGAAGAGCTGTCGGATGATTCTTAAAGTTCCTAAAAAAATGAAAAAAAATAATTAATAAAAGGTATAACAAACATAAAACATAACCTCAAATATTATGTTAGAGAAAAATGGTTATAATTAATAACTCACTTTAAAATTAATATAAATCCAAATTAATAGGAGCTGAGGATAATTCTGAACGCTTCAAAGTTCTGAAACGGAATGAAAAAAAATAATTATTAATAAGTAGAAAGTACTTTTTTAGATGGATGAAAAACTGAACGGTTAATTATTTTTTCAAATTATATAACCTTGAATATGATGCGAAGTGATTGATAACTTACTTTAAAATTGATAAAAATCTTCTTCAATCAATAGGAGCTGAGTACAATTCTGAATGCTTCTCAATGTTCTGGAACAGAATGAAAAAAAATGATTTGTTAGGTATAAAATATACTTTTAGACGGACGGAAAACTGAACGGTTTTTCATAACCTCAAATATGTAAATGAAAACTTACTTAAGAATAATTTTTTTTAAAACTAGCAGCTGGAAACAATTGTGTACGCTTCAAAGTACTGAAACAAAAATGATTTGTTGGGTAAAAAGTATTATTTTAGACGGACGGGAAACTAAACGGTTTTTCATAACCTCAAAATATTATGTTAGATATTTAATTTTGAGAAAAAATATTAAAGGGTAATATAAAACTAATGTGAAAAAATGAGTGTGAAAACCATTTAAACTATGAAAAAAAGGCTGTTTTTTAAATTGAACATGAGTCAAACAGTTAATAAAATACAAGAGTGGTTGTATAATTGATAATTCATTTCAAAATTAGTTGAAATATTTAAAACTTATTGTTAAGACTTATATAAATCATTCTACATCTAACCATCCCACAGTCATGATAAAAAATTGTAAGCGCTGTTCTAAAGAACACCCTTTCACTACTCATGAACTTTGTGAAAAATGTTATATTATTGGTGGAGAAAATAGTGAAGAATGGATTCCATTTAACATATATTCATGGTTAAGTTATGAAGATTTCAAAAAGTGACAATTTTATTATGGTCGGAAACAGCTACTTTGTGATAAATGCGAAAAGTTTATAAATAGAACCGATATATATCACCATATGAAAAACAGACATGATGTTGGAAACTTTTCAGTTAAGTTTACGTAAAACTTTTCACTAAAAAATTGTTTAAAATATCTTTATTATTTAAACAACTCTGTGTGTAGTCGTGGTTGTAGCTATTTTGCATTCAACCTTATGAAGCATTAGAATTTATTCTGAAAATTACACTTCATTTTTTTTTTTTTGATACCATATAATGTTAAATATTTCATATAGAAAAGGTGAATTTAAATTAAAAACCCATTGAAGATAAGAAAATGAATGGAGCTTTTGAGAAATTTATGAAGAATGAGTCTACGGTTGAACATTTTTCTGAAAATTCAGGAAATGAAATGTGTTAAAATATTCATTAAAATGAAGCTATAAATAAAATTTAAATTATCAATTGTATTTTTTAATAATTTGAAGATACCTTTATACCATAATGAAAGTAACATTTTCTTAGGTACCATAGTTATAGGAATACCTTTTTTTCACTTTTAAACATAAGAATAATGAAAATCACACCACTCTCAACAATTCATGTAAGAACCTTTTTTTTGTGTATAATTTAAACTTAATAATTTCAACAAAAGGGATACATTTAGCATCCCATAATGCGAAAAGACCACCAGAACGAAACACAAACGCAGTTAATGGTTATATTACCCTAATAAATAAAAATATAAGTCACTGTAAACCGATCCTTTTTTTGGTAATAATTGAATGGGTCAGTTGTCTCTGCACTTGACAGGGGTTGATGGAATGCGTAACTCAAATTATTCTTTGGTGTTCAGGAAATATATATTAAGAAAACTTGTCAACATAACAAATAAGTGAAAGTAGTACTCTTCAAGTGCTTTTGGTCACAGATAAAGAAAAACATGTGTGTTAAGAGAAAATATCGTATTTCACAGATAATTCTAAGCAACCTTGGTGGTAATGCTAGGTTACTTAAATTGGGGGTTGAAACATTTTAGTTAGTTTAGTTTCGCGCTCGCACGGGAAAGAACTGTTTTGTATAATAGGTTTTAGTCCAGTTAAATTATAAATTTTGTGTTCGTGGTTGTGTTCTGGTCGGTGTAATTGTTTCGAGACATCTTGGGAATAAGGTGAGTTTTCTCACAGAGCTATTCAATTTTACCTGTTTTATTATATCATATATTCCTACTTTATTTTCTAACTGATTATTACATCATTTCAAATTAATGATAATATAAATCACAATACTGTTAAATAATTGAAGTGCTTAAGTAGTTAATCTCAAACTCATGTTTTGCGCTATTGCGGAGTGCTTGAGCCGCGTAGCGTGTTTTGTGAATATTATGACTGGCGGAGTGCTTGAGCCGTACAGTTGATTCACGTGTCCTGTATCACTGAAGTGGAGTGCTTGAGCCACGTGATACGTCCTAATCCTTTGATATTACCTGTATCACTGAAGTGGAGTGTTTGAGCCACGTGATACGTCCTGTTATACCTTTTCATTGATCTCATTCTTTTATGAGGGAGTGTTTTGACATACTTAGCACATTTAGCACTTGTGGGTGACAGACACAGTGCATTTTTGCTTAAACTAAATTGAGTCATGAACTAAACAGAAGGGAATTTGAATGCTCAGGTCGACAATTTATTTTCAGGTATGTCATGATCGCACGTCACCACACACCTCAGACACCTCAGCCATACTTTAGGTTCCATTTGTTCATTGTTTCATTTTAAATCATCTAATTATAGTAAGTACGATCACATATTTTTGTAGAATTGATTAATATTGGTAGATCCAGTTTATTATGATTTAAATCGCCCATTAAATATATTTGTGACGCCGTTTATTATTATTTTTTTTTATATAAAAACAATTAATATATATTAAACCAAAAATAGGCTCACATTCAATTGAACAGCTTTTCTATTGAAGCGCAAATTAAAAGTTTTTCATAATTTTTTAATTAAATCATAATATTTTTATTTAAACGTTCCAGCTACCGTTATTATAAATAATTGGCTTTTTAAATTATGATCCTAACCTAACACTATAAAAATTGATAACTAGATAATGAATAATATTTCAAAGTTTAAACAATTATACCTATAAATTCATGCATAGTAACAGTTTAATTCATATTGAAGAGGTTTTAAAACGATCTTTTAAATGAAGTAACTTTCTATCCTAAATTATTATAAAAATACTTACCCACTATAGAATCTCTTAACATAAAATTCTTCTTTTACACATAAAATCATAAACATTAATAGCGTAAATTTATGAATAAACTGGAGAATGAAAAATACTTTCAGTTTATATATACACTTAAATCAGTACAAAACAACTTTCAATAAGGTCAGACGAGAAATTCCAAGATTAACTGTTAAATAAACTTGTTCATGTATGTGAACCTCTTTTAAAGAGGAACTTGATGTTAAAAAGTCATAAAAAGTAATAATTGATAATTCTTATAATAAAGTAAAATTTATATTTTACATCATAACTGCACTTATGTGAGAAAGTTGTATCGTTAATAAATGTCTTGAGGTCATCAGACATCAATTACATTTTGATAAATCAATAAATTAAAAAAAATTTGATTTATCTTTTTTTAAAATAATCTAAAATGAACTATTCTAACTAATTATGGCTTATTTTTCTCTATACAGTGAAGGTAAGAAAAAAACACGATTAGTAACTGTTTAAAAAACAAATAAAAGATGCATGTAACGAGTTTTTTCCGTTTCGAGGTCATTGAAGAACAGTTATATATATGGTTAAACAGACTTAGGTAATAAAGGAGTGAAAATAAAAGATTTTAAAAATTATTTATTTAACCCAAAGTGTAGTTAACATAAACACCAAAGGATATGTGCCTTATTGTTTTTAAAAAAATAGATAAAAACATTATATTTCAGTTTTCTCAATAAAAAAATAATAATTGAAAAAGTGATATGATTATAGTTGAAGAGAATTCATTCTGTTCAGGACTATAAATTCATAAATTATATAATGAATAATTTATGCATAATAGCCTTGGGCGGGCATGTTTCCTATATTTTCTATACACACACAGCGCATTCCATTATTTATACAGGATGGTTCTACCAAAATATTTAGCATAATATACTGATTCACATGAAGATTGAAATTTTTGAAAAATCCCATTGAAAATATAGTCATTTGGTATATAATCAATGTGTCATTGGTCAGGCTTATTTTCTATACACAATGTATTATATTCCTATAGGGTGGTTATCCATGAAAAGATAACGCGCTGATATCCTACCCTTCAAGCGGTGTTCATAATCAAGGAAATTCACATGAAGATTGAAATTTTTGAAAAATCCCATTGAAAATATAGTCATTTGGTATATAATCAATGTGTCATTGGTCAGGCTGGTTTTCTATACACAATGTATTATATTCCTATGGGGTGGTTATAGAAGAAGAAGGACATTAACCATTATTATATTATCATATTAAAAAAATATATTATTGTTTTTTTTCTTAATACCCTACAACAATAGTGGAATCACGTTTAGCTTTGATAAAAGAATAATAATATACTGAACGGATTTAGAAAACAATACTACGTTTTAAACATTCTACATATTATATTCATCAAGTTTTCCATGAAGATATTTGTTTTACAATCTTTAAGACAATTAATAGAGATACTAATATTATGCATGTAGATAAAAACTAGATAAATGATATAATAATAAACTATCTAATGATCTCAATAATAATTGCATACGTAAGACTTTCAATTGCATCGATTAACTCTGATAGATTTAACAGAATGGTTATAGTAAAATATCATACACTTTTAAAAATATATTGAAATATAATACATTTGTTTTAAAAAAAAATGGTGATTTACCACTGAGTGTTGAAGAAGGGCACTAACCATTATTATATTTTTTATTTAACATATAAAGATTTATTAAAAAAATGTTATGAAATTGGTTTTTAATAAAACACCTGCTTGTCTACAATAATAACACGTTTTTTGCGCTCCGATAAGAGAATGTTAAACTGAACGGTTTTTCAAACGATACGTCGTTTTGAACATTCTGTATATTCATCAACTTTTCCATGAAAATATTTGTTTTACAATCCTTAAGACAAAGAGAGATACTAATATGTCGATAAAAACTAGATAAATAATATATTAATAAACTATCTAATGACCTCAATAATAATTATTGTATACATAATACGTATGACTTTCAACTGCATCGATTAAACCTCTCCTTGCATCTAACACTTATGAGTGCTAATAGCTATAGCTAAGGGAATTTGGGATGGGTCGGTGGTCCTATGGGGTCCCAAACAGTAGGAAATTTAGGGTGGATCGGTGGTCCTATGGGGTCCCAAGGGAATTTGGGATGGATCGGTGGTCCTATGGGGTCCCAAACAGTTGGTTATTGGAATTCAGTCGTATATACGTTAAGGCCTTCCGAGACGAGGGATAGAATTTCATCATATCAATTTTTCTATTATTTTTCAAATACACCAGACGTTAAGGCCTTTTTACGAGACGTCGTTTGCTATGATTGGTTAACTTTTAGTAGGAGGGATGATGCGTGGGGATGAACGGGGGTAGTTAGAATTTTTCTATTATTCTTCAAATACATTAGACGTTAAGGCCTTTTCAACGAGATGTCGTTTGCTATGATTGGTTAACTTTTAGTAAGAGGGGTGCTGCGTGGGGGATGAACGGGGGTAGTTAGAATTTTTCTATTATTTTTCAAAGACACTAGACGTTAAGGCCTTTCCAACGCGACGTTGGTCGCCGCGATTAGTTGCCGTCCGGTTGCCGTCCGGTTGCCGGTGTGAACCCACCTTAGAAGCCAATTTCGGAGATTTCGGACCTTAGCTTTTTCGACGATTTTCTTATGGAGATTACCATGTTAGCGCCTCCGCCATGAGCCAGAATCGGTGCTGCACAATTACTTACCCTAAATCATAAAGTATTATTGTCTATTTTAAAATCTCTCGGCTTGTCAAATAATGCTATCAAATTATTTTATAGCTATTTCCAAAACAGACTACAACAAGTTAAACTTAATAATACATGTTCATCTTTTGTAAACGTATCACAAGGCGTGCCACAAGGTTCAATACTGGGACCTCTTTTATTCACTCTATACACTGCTAGTATCGGGAGAGTTTTGAAGTGGTGTAAAATTCATCTCTATGCGGACGATACACAGATATATATACATTTTAAACCTGATATGTACCTCGATGTAATAAATAAAGTGAACGAAGACATTGCTAATATTATTAACTGGTCACACAAACATGCATTGAATATTAATCCTAGGAAAACATCTTTTTTGATATTTGGACCTAAGACACATTTTTCTGATTTGACAGCGCGCATAACATTGGAAATTGAAGGTGAATCCATTAAACCCTCGAATACCGCAAAAAATCTAGGATTAATATTGGATCCTAAATTGAAATATGATAAACATATTAACAATTGCTTTAAAAATGCCTACTTCAATATTAAAAAGATATTTCAAAGTCGACAGTATCTGTCATTCAATGCAAAAAAAGTTTTGTGTGATGCGCTTGTACTAGCTAAATTTGACTACGGTGATGTTATTTATGGGCCTTGCTTAAATGTAGCTACCGCAAGGAGAATACAAGTAGTGCAAAACTGTTGCTTGAGGCTGGTCTGTGGTATCAGAAGACGTCAGAGAATTTCCCACAAACTCAATACAGTCAAATGGCTCAGTATGGCCAAGAGACGATATCTTCATTCGGCTTGCTTATTCCATAAAATTATTAAAACTGGACAACCGTCATATTTATTGAACAAAGCTTCCTCCCTTCCAAATATTCATAACCGCAATACCCGTTTCAACTATAGATTAACTGTCCCTCGTCATCGAACTGAACAGTACAAAACTTCTTTTACATATCAAATTGCAAAAATTTACAACGAACTGCCTGAACTTGTCAAACAAAAAAAATCGATTAAATCATTCAAAATTGCTCTGAGATCGGTTTTGTTTCGCGACCAACGTATGAACATTGGTATGTAGTATTTATTTTGTGTATTTCTATGATATGATGTAGCTTTTCTTTTCTTTTGTTTTTTTGTTGTTACAGTTTATTATTATTAATATCATCAGTATTGTTATTGTCATTTGAATTGTGTTACATATTATTATTATCATTTTTTATTTGTATCGAATTTCGTTAGAACTATGTTATAATATCTTTAATTATTCTTTGAATCACTCAACGCCTGAGATGAAAAACAGAGACTGCCATATCAATTTGGTATGGTAGTCACCTGATCTTCGATGCGTTTTTTTTTTCTCTCGCTCTTACTTACTTTTTTTTACTTTAACTATCTTATTGTAAATGTTATGATGAGGAAAAAAATAAAAGACCTTTATTATTATTATTATTATATTATTAATAACAGTTCTGGCAAATGTAGGTCCCATTTACGGTGATCATTTTCACAGAATTGTGCTATCATCGTTTTTAGTGTCTTGTTAGCTCTCTCTACGGGATTAGCCTGCGGAGTGTATGGGGGGTCAAACGGTGACGAATGCCAAGTTCTTCCAATGAACTCTTGAATAAACGGCCGGTAAACTGTGTTCCGTTGTCCGTAAGGACTACTTTTGGGCAACCGAAGCGGGTTACAATTTCCTCGTATAAGGACTGCGTGACGGCTTTAGCGGATGCTATACGAATCGGACGGCACTGTACTCATTTCGTGAATCGGTCCTGGAATACAATAAGGAAAGTATGCCCTCGTGTAGATCTCGGTAGCGGACCTACCAGGTCGGCGCTGACGCATTCCCAGGGCTGGTGATTCGGTGATGGCTGCATTTTTCCAGCGGGTTCCATCTGGGACGATTTATACTTCTGACATCTGTCTCAGATACCTCAATGACTTCCTGAGACTCACAAAATTTCTTGAAAGAAGTTTCAAGTAGCTCTAACCTGGTTTCATATTTAAATGTATGTAATAAATTTCCTGTATTTGCTTTGATAAAACTATCTATCCTAGTGATGCTACTTTTGGCAGTTCTACGAGCGGTATGCGCTTTTAGTAACAAAGCATCCGAATCCATGTTTAATTATAAATATATTGGAAAGATCTGACCTGAGAGAATCCTTGACACCAATTCACAATCAGTCCAATTGATTCACGAAGCAGCTTGCCATACCATATTCCAATTTCTGAGTTTGACAATTAAAACTATTTGCTGGTTTTTTGCCGAATCCGGCTCGAAGGACCAAATTTATGTGTGGGAATAAACGAACATTTATCACTCAAACACATAAAGCTTCAATAGCACTTAGATTAGATTAGATTAGATTAAAATTGGAGTGGCTCTTTGTCCTATCCCACTGCGACCTTTGCAGATCTATTGTGGTCCTCCCTATATTAGAGCTCGATATCCAGCTTTATTCTTTTTATTAGACTTAATAGCCTGGTTACCGCCTCCTTTGCGTAGCTCTCTGCCTTCGGTTTTTCTTCCCCGAATAAGTGAAACCGCAACCTTGCTAGGCCTTCACACTCACAAAGTACGTGCTCCGCGGTTTCTTCTTCTTCCTGGCAGAACCTGCATAGGCTGTCTTCTGCTAGTCCAATTGTGTGCATATGTTTCCTTAGCCTACAGTGCCCTGTGAGCATTCCCACTATTATCCTCGTCGTTTCTCGACTTTGGCGTAGTAGGTCATGTGACAGTTTGGCCGAAGGGCTTTTAAGGAATAATTTAGCGTGTCTTTGTCCTGGGGTTCCATACCACCAGTTCAACGCCTGGTTGTTTATCCATTTGTGGATGCTTCCTTTACTTAGGCATTTGGCAATTCCACAGGAAGGTTCTGGCCCTATCATGACCTCCGCTGCTCCCTGCTTGGCTAATTCATCGGCCTTTTCATTGCCTTTTATTCCTTGGTGGCCTGGTACCCAGGCTAGGGTTACTTTATTATGACTACCTAGTCTGTTGAGGGCCTTGCGACATTCCCACACCAGATTCGATGTTATCTTATATGAGCGTATCGCCTTTAGTGCTGCTTGGCTGTCAGAGTAGATGACGATTCTTTGGTTATTCACCTCCCGTCTTATCAACTCTTCTGCACAGCATTGCACCGCTATTACCTCTGCCTGAAAGACAGTGGCATGTTTCCCTAGGCTTAGAGAGATCGCTATCTTCTCCTGTACCCCGTATATTCCGGCTCCTACTCCAGAGTCTGTTTTAGAGCCATCAGTGTACCAGTTGAGATTCGCCATTATGGGAGGCCCTGCTTCCCAGTCCTTTCTCTCTGGAATTACGATTGTATATTCGTTTTTAAAACTATATTGTGGGGCAATCTGATCCTTTGGCATTCCCAGTATTGGATCTGCCTTTATTCCATCATATAGTTCTTTGTAGACCTTACCGTGTTCTTGGCTTATCGGAGAAGGTCCCTGTGATAATCTGTGGCTAACAGATCTTGCATTTCCTTGAATAAGTATATGCAGTGGTGGTAGGTTTAGTATCACCTCCAGAGCCGCTGTCGGAGTCGTCTTCATGGCCCCTGTGATACTCAAGCAGGCCTGCCTTTGAATACCACTTAGCTGCCTCTGCGCTCCGATCTGCAGTGTCCTGGGCCACCAAACAACTGATCCATAGGTTATCATTGGCCTCACAACCTGTGTATATAACCATTTGGTCATGCTAGGATTCAATCCCCAATTCTTTCCACACATTTGCCTGCATCTTCCAAGAGCGATTCTGGCCTTATGTGCGGTTTTTTCAATGTGGGAGTTCCAATTGAGCTTCTGGTCAAATATTACCCCTAGGTATTTAACTTCATTCGCAAATGGAATCTCCACTCCGTTGATTTGCGGCTTTTGTAGTCCTTGCAATTTTCTCTTTTTTGTAAACGGTACCAGTGTAGTTTTGTAGGGGTTCACTGCTAGTTCCTCCTCCCTACACCAGCCACTCACTATATCAAGCGCCATTTGGGTGCGCTCCGATACTGTGTCTGGAAACCGTCCTCTTATGACGATGGCAAGATCGTCCGCATACCCCAGGCACCGAATACCTTTGTCTGATAGCCGTACTAGAAGCGTGTCTACTAGGATCGCCCACAAAAGGGGCGATAAAACGCCTCCTTGAGGACAACCCCTTTCCACACCCGCTGTGATGGTTGCCTCCCCCAGGGTGGATGTGATTATCCTATTCCCTAGATTAGCTGCAAGCCACCCGCAGATGATGGGTTCGACCCCCCTTCTTTCCATACACCTTGTTATAGATATTGGAGAAGCATTATTGAATGCTCCCTCTATATCCAGAAAAGTAGCTACTGCTATTTCCTTGTCGTCGATCGACTTGGACAGTAGCCTATTTAAATCGTCCAGAGCCAAGTCTGTTGACTTACCCTGTTGATACGCATACTGACTCTCGCTTAGAGGGCGAGTTTTCAGAGCGTTGTCCTTTATGTACCTATCCACTAGCTTTTCCAAAGTCTTGAGCAGAAAGGACGTTAGGCTAATTGGTCTATATGACTGGGGCGTTTGGTCAGAAATTCTACCTGCCTTCGGAAGGTATATGACCTTCACCTTCCTCCATATTACCGGAGTATGCCTTAAAGCTAAGCTAGCCTTGAAGATCTTACTTAGTTGTGGCGCTAATGCCTCTTTACCTTTCTGCAGTAGTACCGGATAGATTCCATCCTCCCCTGGTGATTTAAAGGGTTGGAATTCGTCTATGGCCCACCTTATCTTATCTGGTCTTGTAATGTCAGTGGCAAGTTGCCAGTCTTCCCTACTGGGTCTACCTGCCTCTTGGGGATTGCTGACTACCTCCTGCATACTTAGATCAATGGTGGCTCCAGGAAAGTGTGCTTTTGTCAACAGCTCCAAAGTTTCCTGTGCCGTTTCTGCATAGTCTCCGTCCGTTTTCTTGAGGAGACTCACCTTGTCTTTAGAGCCATCCTTGGACAAAACTTTGTGGATTCGGGAGCATTCTGTGGTCTCTAGAACCTCCTCACAGAATCTTCTCCATGAGTCCCTTCTGGCCTTCCGGATCTCCTTATTTTATAGAGTGAGCTTACTCCTGTATAGGTCCCAGCTTTGGTTGAGTTTGGCTCTATTAAATAACCTTCTTACCTGGGTTCTTAATCCCTCCAGGTAATTGTTCCACCAAACTGTGTTCCTTTTGCGTTGCCTTGTTCGTTCTGGGCAGTTTTCTCGGTAGGCATTCAAGATTGCCTCATTAACCTGGTCAACTGCCACTTCTAGGCTTTCTCTCCCTTTTATAGTGACTGTCCCTTCCTCAAGTGACTCTCTGAGGGATTTATTGTATCCTTCCCAGTTCGTCTCTCTTGGATTTCTGAACTTACTCATTATTAGGGGTGGTGACTCAAGATCGAATCTTATATGCCTGTGGTCGGAACATGATGGTTCCTGTGAAACCCGCCAAGCTACTATGTTATCACTTATTCTGCTGGTACTCAAGGTCAGGTCTAATACCTCTTTCCTAACTGCCGTGACAAAAGTAGGCTCAGTACCTTTATTGGCAATGAATAACCCTTCCCTAAGTATGAATTCATAAAATGACTCACCTCTTTTATTGATGTCCGTGCTGGCCCAGATGGTATGGTGGGCGTTGGCATCGCATCCTAATATAAGCTGCATGTCCCTATCTCGGCAATAGTCCACTGCAGCCTTTAGTACCTGTGGAGGGCATGCTGGCTCGTCTCCCGGACAGTAGGCAGAACAGACGACTACACTCTTCGTCCCGCCCTCGGTTTGGTATGAAAGGACTCCTATAACAAAATCCCCAGAGCATAACCCCGAGATTAGTACACAATTAACCCTTTCACTATGTATTATACATGCTCTTGGCCTTAATGCTGGCTTATGATAGAGTAACGTACCTGTTTGTGGTTTGAGGCCTGCTATGGTCCTTCCATGTACCCATGGTTCCTGCAGAAGGGCTACGTCTATGCCTTCTTTCTCCCACCTTCGACACAACACGGCACTAGCTGCCTTGGCGTGTTGAAGGTTGGCCTGCAGGAACCTTACGCTGTCCTCTAGGTTGAAGACGAGGAATCTTCTATGGGCTCTGTGACCTTGGTTGGCTCCCCCAGCTCCATGGCTTCAGCCTCCTCTCTGACCAATGACGGTCTTTTGAGAGGGCTTGTGCCACTTTGTGGGTCGGCTTTCCCAGGTCTAACCTCTGTAGAAGATCCTCCCTTCTTCTTCCCCTTCTTCTGCACCGGTCCTTTTCCCCTCAGTTGTGGTCTTACCGCCTGTGGGGAAGGCGCTTTGGTGGTTGTGCCGGTGGAGGTTCCTGGTTTTGAAGCCTTGTTCTCCACTGCACCTTTGGACTTGGGTCCTCGCTCCTTGACCTTGAAATTAATCCGGCCCATTCCAAAGTAAGGACTCATGTCCAGCCTTTTGATCTCCTCCAGGGATTCCTCATCCATGGAGAAGGTCCACATTTGCCCCTTTTCCATCGGGGTGTTTCCCCAAATGGTCCAGAGGGATGTTTTTAGCTTCCGGTTGCTCACCTTCAGCCTGTTTAGGATCCGTTTACCCTCCAGTCTCATGCCATCCTCATCTGGGACATAAACATAGCAGGCAGCTGCTGGTCTCGGTAGACTGTCCCCCCGAAGGGTCCTGAGACTTGCATTGTCCCAGGGAACCAACGAAGGAACTACTCCCTCCAACCAGTCAGCGCTCGCCACGTCCGCGCATGTTACTAGAAGGTACCCGGGCTTCTGTGTGCATTTGACGAATCTCACTTGTGGTCCGTCATCTGCCACCTCCTCGTATGCCTTCATGATGGAGTTCTGGAGAGCTTTGAGCCTATCCGACTCCATCTGATTTTTAGGATAACCTTCCTCCACTATGGCTACCCTCTCTGACGAGGCCGCATCCCGGAAGGACGGTTTATCCTCCGTTCTGGGTCTCTTCGTCGCGGGTCTTGCCTGTGGGGGGGTTGTCCCTTGCGATCTTGGGCGCTTTTTCACCTCTTCCGTAGCCTCCGAAGGGCGCTTTTTCGCCTCAACTTTGGCTTTGGACGGGTGCTCGCCTGCCTCTTCTTTATTTTTCTTTGGTAGGAGCGACTTTGTGAAGTTCTCCTTAATTACAGCCTTTTTGGCTTCAGTGTAATTAAGGCCCTCCTTCATCAGAGTCTGCAACCTTTTCCTGGATGCTCCCGCTAGCCTTGCTCCGCGAAGATCCTCTTCCGACATACGGTCCACATCTTCCAGCGAGTTCGCTTTAAAGCTCGCCTTCCGTTGGCCGCCTTCTTTAGTCACCTCCGAGGACGTGCTAGCGATGACGGCTTCTTCAGCCTTGTCGTCGCTGGTCGTCTCAGTGGTGCCTGGTTGGTTTGGTTTTTTAGGTGTATCCATAAAAAATCCCACGAGAAGCTAGGGAAATTCTTGTCCACCTCCTCAGAGCCCCGCATGAGAAGGTAAGGCTGAATACAAGGGGGTTTCGCCTGGTGCCCCCAGGGGACCGTTCGAGGCCACATTCCCCGTGACCATTCAGTACATCGGCACGGTACCTTTACACCTTCACTTGGGAGAGTTGGTCCGCGGCGACAGCTTTCGCAAAGGCTTTTGAGGAGTTTTACTTCCTCTCACCCTACTTATGGCTGCCACTAATCAGAAGCTTTGACATAGATGTCTCCACTCCTGACCGTTCCCCTATCCGCCACCCGGGGACGCGCCTGGTAGGCCTCTACACCCTCAGGTTCAATAGCACTTACTTAACTTGGAAGGTGATTATAAAAATGAAAAATAATTTTCTATGTTTGACATATATATTTTTCACTTGACAGTTGTTTATTAGCAACTCAAAACAATATCACGTTAAAATTTAAACACTTACATTTCACTTTTAGGTATATTGTTTTTTTTGTTTTTAAGGAGTTTCCAAAGTTAAAATTTTTCAATCGACAAGGACATTTGGTATATATACCATTTACTTAATTCCGAAAAACGTCTGGTATATGACAAATTTTTTATGGTATCTAAATTTTACTATCGATAATGAGGATATAAATAGCAGAAGAATTGATTCTTCGAAAGAGACCGCTAACCTCTGATTTACCTTTGCCTTTACCGTTGACTGCTGCTAATTTTTGAACGTAACGTGTGTGTGCCGAGTTTGTGCTATTCCAATCCGGTTACCGGAATATATTTTTATTAAAGACAGTAATTCTTTTTAAAGTGGTGATAAAAGTGAACTCCGATAGATATTTTCAGGGGAATTTCCGTACCGGTTGTTTTTTTTTCTGTTGTTGGAAAATTGTTTCGTTTGAGATTTTGATAAATAGATGTAACTTTGTTTTAGGAAAGGTGTTTTTGATTTCATTGCGAAATTAATTGGTATTTGATTATTCGCCGGGTTTATATTGAGTTTACATTTTATTTTCTTCACAAGTCATTAATATACAATTAAGATTTATATGAATTGGTGCAATTCAATTATATTCAGGATCTTTTGTTTCTACACTGTGTGTCAAAACTAGTGGTACCTTTTATAATTTTTTTATGAGTTTGCCAGTTTACTTTAGATTCAAGGGATAATCAGATCTGGAAGTGGCATAGCCATAATTTATTTGATTACTCGGCAGATTGAAATCGTTGTTTTCCAGTTCCGTGGTATCTTTCTGATATAATTTTTGTTTCTTAACAATAGTTTAAAGGTTTACATTAGATTCAAGGGATAATCAGATCTGGAAGTGGCCTAGCCATAATTTATTTGATTACCCGGCTGATTTAAACTTTTTTTAGCTCCCAGGTACACATTTCTGTTTATTTGTCGGAAAATATTTTGCCGGTTAAATTTAGATTCAAGGGATAATCGAATCTGGAAGTGACCTAGCCATAATTTATTTGATTACCCTGCAGATTTAATGCATTTACGACTCGTGTGACGAGAGTAGTTTTCCGTGGTTGTGATAACCTCACCGGCTCTGACCGTACGTTCTTTTTCCCCGTTTTTTTTCTACTTGCTCCTGTAAAATTATTCATAACAGACCACAAGGTAGTAATAAATAAAGTTCCTGATTTCTCCGCTATTTACCGTAACCGATTTTAATTTAAAAGTCGATACCTATTCAATTGAGTCGTGTTGAAAATTCGATAATGAATTGGTTGAAATAATTCAACAAGACCCCTGGAATCTTCCGTAACCTCCATCTGAGGCTATCTGGAGCTTTTGACGTTAATAGTCAAGGGGCCGTGGAGCAAGCCACGTTAAAAATCTGGCGCCCGAGTATTCCGTCGAAAGATTTTCAGTCAAGGGTGTCCATAGTGACGTGTTAATGTGGTAGAAGACCACGTATATCAGGAAAACGCGTTACACATTCTCTAACAACTATTTTTACATTTTTTGCCTTCTTAACTTCATTGGGTAAGCTATTATAATATTGTACAAGTCCATTGTGAAAAACATAATTCTGACTGTAGAAATTCGGAGCCGTGGGTACGTAGAAGTCACATCTAGATCTTTTTTGATAATCATGAACATCCGATATACATTGTGTATATTTTAACAAATGTTCTGGATATAATCTGTGTTTTATTTTATATATAAAGGTCATTGTATTTGAGAATAAGACTAGTGAAATTACAATACACTTTTATGCAACACTGAGTACACATTTTCTCTCCACAAGCCCACTAAAAGCTTGAGGAAATCAGACATGTATGTTTCATCAAACAATACAGTGATAATTTCCACTTTTTTATTAGTAGTGTAATCACTATCAGCCACACAAAAGTATCCCTTTTTCAGTCCTGTCAAATACATTTGGAACTGCATCTGTATATTAAACTTTGCAGTAGGTTTGTCATTCTTAACATAGTTCTTATATGTCTTTGCACTTGTGAAGCATTTGATCTCAACAATGAAATCACCACAAATTCCATCTGGTGATCCAGCTATCATTGGGTACTGTTTGGAGAGAAAGAGACCACATTTTTTTATTTTTTTCCCCCAGTATTTTGCTGACAGTTTTTCCCACTTCATCTTCTAAAACTCTATCACGTTTCATTGCTGGTGTATCTGTTATACTCCCTCCCATTATCAATGCCATAATAGTACCATCCTTCGTTTTACACCGACTAAATTCATAGGCTCGAGATGCTGTTATTCTGCCATAACGCAGTTCAAATCGAAGACTGTTTTGGTGCTGTTGCCTGGTCTCTACCTCTACTTCAACAATAGCTTTGTTATATAGCTTCACTTTATTCAGGAATGTCTCACAGGACTTCTATTTATACTTGAGCACAAGTTGATGCATAGATAAACTGTCAGTATCATCAAGAGTATAGTCAGGTTGATATTTTAATAACTCACAATTATTCAGTTTTCGTTTTTTTTCCCATATCTAAAAACTTTTCGAGAACTGTAGGATTTAATTTCAAGCTAGGTTTCCCTTTTGACAAGTCCTTCGCCAACATGCTCTTCAGGCTAGTTCCAACGCAGGACAGTTTTGATTTTTTCCAGTAGCATGCTACAGCTGTACAGGATGATTCTTCACTCCTTCGGTGGATCCACAAGAGAAATGCTATGGAGTGCTTGCAGCCCCGGTAGAAGCGACACCATCGTGACATTGAATGGATATAATAACCTCTTCCTCCCCATCCACTATTGATGTGACAGCATACAATTTTGCATGTATTTTATGCTCTGGGCAAATTTTTCCCTTTACTATGCACATTTTTCAATCACGTTTGAGCTGTACATAGCTCACAGCGTCATCACCATACGATGGTTGTGATGATCTAACCACTAAAAATAAAACAAAAATTTTAACAATTGTAGAAATGAACAAGTTGTGTCATTTTCTGCCAGACAGTTGCGGCATTCCCTTGCATTTCTATATTCAATAATTTAGAATGATGATGCATCCTACATTTTAAAAATATTTCTACTATTTTGCGAACGAGTTGGATCTCGTGACACTCTTCACACTTTAACTCTTGTGTGACAGGATGTTACGTAGAAAAATATTAATTTCTGACGAAAAATATCGAATAGGTAGCTGTATTAATAATCAGTTTTTTTTATTCATTTTATTGTTCAGGATTTTTTCTCTTTCTAAGATTAATCGAAATTGCCTTTCAGTGAAGTTCACAATCTTGTGAACAATAATATAAGTCCACCACTAGTAACAACATTTGTAAATTGCTTGAAATTTTGTGAATGTGCACTGTACAGATGTAGTGCTTTTGTAAATATTTCTCGCACACACACATTGGGTCATTATATCATGGGGTACTGCTCTTTTAGTGTGTATCCAATTCTATCTGCCTCCCTAGTTACTTTCTCAGTAAATGGTCTTTGAAATTTTCTCAACTCATCCTCTGGATTCAAATGAAATTGCAAACACTTATTCCCTCGGCAATTTGGAAGTTTCTGCAGTACAAAAAATCGTGTACATAAGTACAATTTGTACGACAGCAAACCCCATAGAGTAAAAATGCCCTGAAACTTATTATTTCATTTCTAAGAATAAAATAAAATAAGTATTTTATGTTCACTCGCATGTTCAGTATCAATAAATTGTTAAAACTAGAAGGTGTCGTGCCGGCACACTGGACACTTGAACTTCACTTGACTGGGGTCACTGCCTGTTTCAAGCTCAGTTTGTATGAGGTGGAGATGACAATCCTCACACAAAAAATGGCCACATTTAGTGAAGCTCTTGTTGGGGTATATCTTCTTCTTGCACACACTGCAGTTAGGGCAGTTTTAAACTGCCTCTTCTTTGAGAGTGAAATGCTCAAACGCACATGCCTCACCCTGTTTGCACTGCCCGGTTGACCTCCACATACGCCACCCAACTGAAAAGTTCTAGCTGCCTCAGATGCCACAATAGTTGAAATTGGAAAAATAGAACTGTGATCAACAATATATTAATAATGACTCTGCGTTAGTGTTTTATGTACTTGTACATTTGTTTTTCAAATACTTAATGTTTTAGGTTAAACATTTTTCCAATAATGTTGTTGGTATCCTTCAAACCGGCAACGCCGTACTAAATTCATAAAAGGCTTGTTCGTAGCGTATACTACGTAACCGGAAGGGACGCGTCGAACAATAAAAGTGAGGCAAATTTGAAACTAGGCAACCCGCAACTGTGACGGATATCTATCCTTCTCTATCACGTTACGTAAAATTAATGGCAAGTGAACTTTTTAAAGTATTTTTTATTTCTCATTGTATTTCGCATCAATTTAATTAATTCACTATGATATAATATAGGTACGTAATTATCCTAGACTGAAAATTATATGCTTAAAAAATAGAATATGTGATACCAAAATCTGGATAAGAAGCGTGTGCTGGAATTTTTTTATATCACAAAAATTGATTTTTTCATTTGGAGTTGTAGTTTCACTAGTCATGTTAAATCATAATAATTTGATAATTTGACATGGTGAAAAATGGGTTATACGAATAATAAAAAAACCCTACATAAAAAGTATTTTAATTATTATAAATAGTAAAAAACCTCACATAAAACATATTTCAATTATAAAATGATAAAACCACTGAAAATAAAACAAAAATTCTAACAATTGTAGAAATGAACAGGTTGTGTCATTTTCTGCAAGACAGTTGCGGCATTCCCTTGCATTTCTATATTCAATGATTTAGAATAATGATGCATCCTACATTTAAAAAATATTTCTACTATTTTGCGAACGAGTTGAATCTCGTGACACTCTTCACACTTCAAGTCTTGTGTGACAGGATGTTATGTAAAAAAATATTAATTTCTGACTAAAAATAACGAATAGCTGTATTAATAATAATTAATAATCGAAATTGCCTTTCAGTAAAGTTCACAATCTTGTGAACAATAACATAAGTCCACCACGAGTAACAACATTTGTAAATTGCTTGAAATTTTGTGTATGTGCACTGTACAGATGTAGTGCTTTTGTAAATATTTCTCCACCCATTATAAATTGAAAAGCAATCAGTTCGTTTTTTTAACCGATATCTTATTATGATAGGAAAGTATAATAGTTGCAAACTACTATTAAGAAAACTAATTTTATACCTTTAAAAAAACTTGTTCAACTGATTCATTATTTTCTTATTTTCACATATTAAGTAACAATGTACAACTTGAAAATGTTGAATGATCAATTATCACATATTAAGTTATAATGAAGATTATAACATGTATGTAAAAACCTTCTAAGAAGTAAAACTGATAAATTATTTTTAATTATCACAATTCACATAAAACGTGTCTGTGAAAACCTTTTGAAAAAAACTTGTAAAACTGATAAATTATCAATTATTACATATTTAGTTACAATATCTATGAAGTCACAAATAAAATTGAAAAAATGTAAATATAAATTGGTTTTTATTAAGATTGCCTTTTTTTACATTCGCTGCAATACCACTCAGAGTCTGGGCTCAACAATCCAATACATTCAAAATGAAACCATTGTGTTTCACAATCGTCATCATCGCATCGGATAATTGGTCTCCCATCATCAACACCGTTACAAATACACCAGTACTCAAGTTTGGCATCTCCTGACTGCCAAGAAAAAAATGTTCCTGGCAACTCTGGCATTATCACATGTGCATGGAATTGTAATGCAATTTTGCTTTCTTATTCCCAAAAAAGAAAATCAGGGGAAACCCGTAATTTAAAAAAAAAATTGGGTGACCAAATTACAAAATCGCAATATTTTAAATTTTCAACAAAAATCTGCATGTGTATCTGTACTTGGTGGTAGTAGCTGTGGCTTTTTTTAATAGAAATTTCATTGTCTTTTCTAACACTAAACATGAGCTTTTCATATTTATGTATTCATTAATGTTTTCTATGTTATTTGTATATAATAAATATGGACACTTCACTTCAAGGACTCCTCCTAAACAACATTCACAATAAACTATCCTATCAGGAAAGGCAGCTAACTGTGGCCACTTTAAATTCACACTTATTTCATCACAAATGACATATGGTATGGTTTTCTTCCAACATATACTTTTCATATGCTGCAACTTTTTTTCATTGTTGATACCCCAGGCCGTTGCATTGATTTAATCAATGACAATGATAGTGTGAACTTATCGGTTTCATAAACCAATTTGAATTTGGAAGCGGTTATTCTTCCAGCTCTCTGTAAAAACCAGTTTTGAGTGGGGGATTGTTCTCTTGTTTGTTTTCCAATTTTTTCTTTCTGTCCGTCACTTGTATCTTGCATGAGTTCACTATAACTCTTGTTAATATTATTCTCCTGAAAAATATCAAACAATAGAGAAAGCGTTTTTATAGCTTCTACGGCTATTTGAGATGCAAATGGTTCTACGATGCGCATTAAAATACAAGTATGTCCCAATTCAACAATTTTTTCAAGCACTGTATTCAGTTCATCACCTGAAATGGGCGGTATATTTGCGTTTGAAATGCCAGGAGTCAATTTTCCCCAATCTATTTCACGAATGGCAGGTACTGAGGTAGATGATGATGGCATGGGCCATGTTACTTGTATGTCTGTGCACGACACACTTTTTTTCTTTGTATGGGCATATTCGGCAGAAAATAATATGGACCCTACATAATACACCAAACATCGAGATGCTTAAGGTTTGCCCTTTGCGACTGTTTCACCTGAAATTAACAAAAACATATCAATATAAGTACAATGTGACTTGATACTAATATGCCACAATATCCATATTAGTTGCATGTGTTAAGGCGGCCACTCACGTTCCGGTCTACCTGTCAGGTATACCTGTTCAGGCAAACTTGTAGCAAGTGTACCTGTTCAGGTAGAGATCGAATTTAGCCATACACGTAGCGTCAAACCTGATGGCAGTCTCAGTTAATGTTTATTATTTAACATGATGACACCGCCTAAGCGTGACTACGACGACGCGGTAGCCCTAGTAGGTCTTCATGTCATTCTTAAAAAAAAGGAAAGAAAACCGATACAAAAGTGGTGTAAAGAATGGTTGTTGAAAAGAAATCAATACAGTCATATCAATTTGTTAAAGGAATTGAATATAGAGCTTGAAGATTACCGTAATTATCTAAGAATGGATGAAGCAACTTACCTTAAACTACTATCAATGATTACTCCATCAATTCAGAAGCAAGATACGATCATGAGAAAAGCAATAACACCACATGAGCGACTAGTAGCTACATTAAGATTTCTTGCAACAGGTAGATCATATGAATGCCTCAAGTTCTCTACCATAATATCAGCACAAGCTCTTGGTAGAATTATTCCCGAAACATGTGAAACCATTTATAAAAGTCTGCAGAAGGATTATATGAAGGTATGTAAAAAAAAATTCCCTTAAATATAGATATTTATTTAAATATATTAAATAATATTATAATATTATTGAAAACCGGCAATAAACGCTGCTGCAGACGTTGCACTGTTTTCTGGAATGGACGTTTGTACTGGTTGCAACTGTGAATATTCAGATGAGTTCGAGTATTGCGAGATGTATGAGTGGGCCGTTCCTAGTGGGTTATTGTGTGTAGATTGTTCCATTGGTTGCGGGCTATAACTTGATGTGTCTGAAGTGGGACTTGGAATTGGACAGGCAACAAATATTGGGCTGGCTACACAGATAAAGAGCTGCTCAGGCGTGAATTCGGATACCAAACTAATAAAAATTCAGGGAGTAGTCTTACCGGTTCGCGGGTAATACTACTTATTTAAATTATTGAAGTTATATTGAAATAAATGAATTTAATAAGTTAACAAAACAATCAATAAATTACGTTAAGGAATTTAAGTAAAGTTAAGGTAAGTGGGCGCCACCCTGAATAATATTAGTTGACTTGTTTTCAACACTCTCTATCAACAAACCTGGAAATGTTGGAAGGGAAGGAATATGAACTACGTTGTTAAATTTACAAGTTGTATAATGACTTTAAAAAAAAATAAATAAATATCACAGTTGAGTACTCTTGTTGTAACAATGATTTTTAATTAACGACGGTACTTTCCTGGTTCTTCTGAGTTCAAGTCTGGCGTCTTTTGGAGGTCCGGTGTCTTTGGAGGTCCGGTGTCTTTCGAAGGTCAGGTGTCTTTCGGAAATCCGGTGTCTTTCGAATCCGGCCGTTTATTGCCCAATGAACATAGTAGTAGTTGTAGTGGTATATTAAATTTATATATATGTAAGAATACTCCAGAATTTTCAATAACATTTTATTTTAATAATAACTTTTTTGATTTAAATACAAAGTTCGTGAGGAACGGCAAACGACCGTTCAATATGAAAAGTAGGTAAAAAGTGTTCTAAAACTAAAAATGCATTCCTTATTCTAAAAATCGTCATATGTTCCTTTTCCCACGAAATAACTAAAGTTATGTTTATTTTATCGGACGTGTTGACACATATCTTTAGTGGTTGCGTTGTAGAATCCAGAGTTTGTCCTTACTAAGTATGAAACATCATAGATCATCTCTTATCGATGGTTTTTGTTGATAAAAGGCACTATAAGTAACACATGGACTGGCTGTACGCTCACACGGCCAACCTGACACATAATTCGCTCTCGAATTATCAGCAATTGGTCAGGAATCTGAAACAATAATAAAAGAGACCGGCAGATTCGTGTTTTTCTTGCTTTTAAGTAAAGATAGTGCAGCGAGCTAACTGTGAATGACCTTAATAAAATATATCTCCTTTTAAAAATATCACTTATTTAAAGTGCATCATTGTAGAGTACAGACAAGTATCACCATAAGATTCAAAACTCACTATAGCATAACATTACAAAATATTTCATCGAAAAATACAAAACATCTAATGAAAGAAAACAAGATATATCATCGTAGAAGACAAAATACGTAATGATAAAATTCAGAATATATTATCGAAATATTCAAATTATATAATCATAAAATTCAGAGTAAATTATCGTAGAATACAAAACTTATCGTCATAACATACAGAATGTATCATTGCATAATTCAAAATATATCATCGCAGAATACAAAACTTATCATCATAGAATACAAAACACATCATTGCATAATTCAAAACATATCATCGCAGAACTCAAAATATATCATCGCATAAATCAAAATATATCATCGCAGAACTCAAAACTTATCATCATAAAACACAAAACTTATCATCATAAAATACAAAATTTATCATCATAAAATACAAAACACATCATTGCATAATTCAAAACATATCATCGAAGAACTCAAAATATATCATCGCATACCTCAAAATATATCATCGCAGAACTCAAAATATATCATCGCAGAATTCAAATTATATCATCGCAGAATACAAAATATATCATCGCAGAATACAAAATATATCATCGCAGAATACAAAATATATCATCGCAGAATTCAAAATATATCATCGCAGAACTCAAAATATATCATCGCAGAATTCAAATTATATCATCGCAGAATACAAAATATATCATCGCAGAATACAAAATATATCATCGCAGAATTCAAAATATATCATCGCAGAACTCAAAATATATCATCGCAGAATTCAAATTATATCATCGCAGAATTCAAAATATATCATCGCAGAAATTAAAATATATTATCGCAGAAATTAAAATATATTATCGCAATATCATCGCAGAATTCAAAACAAATTCTTTTCATTTCAAACACATCGGAAAATTCAAAATATGTCATCAAATAATTCAGAATACATAATTGTAAAAATCAATAAAGAAAAAAAAATATCATAAATTACAAGATATGTAACAATAACATTTAAAGTACATTATCGTAAAATTCAAAGTAAGGGTATCATCGAAGAATTCAAAGTATATAACTTTAAAACACAAAAGATATCGTAAAATACAATAAAATGAAAGATGTAATAATTATTGTAGTTTAGGTCGGTCACAATGAACTCACATTTTCTATCGTTTCAATATCAAGTTTTTTAATATTCACGTAGTTATATTAATCTGTAGAATTGGAGAATTCCGTATCTCACATATCTTTGGAGACAATATTTTCACGATTTCTTGACAAGTTTTCAACCCCAAATCTATAGTTTCCAATATTTTATCTCAAAAAAAAAAAAAATTATTCAAAAGGGTATATTCTTAGTTTTCGTCAAATTTAGCCCAGTGTCTGTACCAACGTCTGTACCAGGTCAGTAACGTTTATATTTTTGTTGCCCTTCCTGCTTTGTGGAACACGGACTTTGCATCTCCGGCTTTTAACAGAAGAACTGCAAAGCGTTATCATATTGAGGCGAATATGTCCCCCAATGAGTAAACAGTAAAGCGTTAACGTATCAAAGTTAATACAGCTTTCAACAGGTAAACTGCAAAGCGTTATCAAATCGGAGTAATTATAATTTTAGCGGCGGTGAAAAGTAATAATAGAAATAAATGATTCCAATGAAAAATAATAAACACTTGCAATCACTCTAATGATTGCTTTGAAACAATATTCATTATTAGTACCTCGATCGTTATGGAATTTTGCATTCGGAGACTTGACTGCACCAATTTATAATCATGTTCTTAACTTACTTTTTTTTCAAAGATAAGTTTTCTTTTAATCTCAACCCATTTACTTGTCAATATTTTGGCCACTTCAAATAGTCCTTAATAATTCTTGTCAAGCGTAGCTAAATGACTATTTCGCGTTTTCTGAAATACTATAGCTCACAATTCTTTTTTTTTCCTCTAACATATTTTTGGTAGCGTCCCAGCTACCGTTGTCACGAATCACGATGAACTAGGTAGTTATCAATAACTTGATAACTCTGTTACGTTGTCAAGTATAGATTCAATCAATGGTTTTTTTTAGTCTAGTAGATTATCGCTTACTGGTTAATAAATAAAGATGCGAAAATACCTTGGTTCCGAAGAAATAGGGGTTGTTCGCAATTTAAAAATATAGTTCGGTCATTCTGATTCATTATCACTGATCTATGTTCTCAATAAATGTATTACCGTTTTAAATTAAATTAATCAGTCGTTGCTAGATTTCTGAGAAGTGAGAATCCGCCTATCGCTAGTATTATTATTGTTAAGAAAAACTCTACTATGTACCTTCTTCAAAATTCGGAGTAAATTTAAATAAGTTTGTTTTTTGTTAAAATAGATTCCCTCCTGATATTGCATCCACAACGATGCATTGTATAATCATTAAATACCTTGAAACAAATATGTATTGAAAGCTGTGCCATAATTTCTAATTTGTAAAATAGTCCTGCTAATAACAAAAATTGTATCGTTTCCTATCCCTTTTGAAGTTATTAAAGCTGGATGAGAAGAAATTCCAATTTTTTTTTGTTATATCATCGGATATTAAACTACATTCTCCTATTGTGTCTATCAAACAGTTAACAGTCACATCTTGGATAATAATATTTTTGAAATACAGAGATAATCAATACGAGATGTAAGGGCAGTATTTTATGTTGAAGTCGACGTCGTTCAAGCAGTTTTTAGAAACAATAAGTTGCACACTGCCCACAAAAAATACTAGATTCATCAGCGAAACAAAACAAAAATTAATTTCAACTAGAGTGTTCTCCTGGTTGTTAGTTTCATTTTTGAGCATATTTGGAAGATTATTACTAAAATATCAAAGTCGTTGACTGAATGGACACTTCCTTTTAATTATTTTTTTTTTATCGTTGTCTCTATTGAATGGATCATTTTATAATTAATCAACAGATTTAGTTAACCATTGATAGAATCTATGTTATTATTAATTTCAACTGTTTTGACATAAACGTCAGTATTATCTCCAATAACAATTTCCAAAATTTGGTGCGTAGTTAAGTTTAAACTCTATTCATTATTGAAAAAATAATTTTTCTGTCATACTCACAAAATAACTCAACCTCCTTGCTAGTATAAAAGGTAACATTGCGAAGTTTATTCGCTCACATTGTGATTTACTGGATACAGACTTGGCGTTTCAACTTGGAATTTTTCCCATCCAAGTCTTCCTGACATGCTTCCATCCGGTAAAACATTCCTCCGCTTCTCCAATCACGCCGCTAGCACTTCTCATCAACATCTCGTAGTTGGATCAAGTGAATATCTCACCAATTTTCCTCATTCCATCGTATCACGCTGTAGCACCTTCGTAATGTTTAATTGAATCCACCACTGGTACATTCACGTCCGTTGATGGTCAAACTCATTGTATCAACGTCTTTATCGTTTCAGTTAAAACCTCAGCGGACTTTTTCATTTTAAAATTGTTTCTCACTTTGAAATTACACAAAAAAAAACATTCAACTTTTCTCACGGCACCGGTACTATCCCACTTCTGATGTAAGAATACTCCAGAATTTTCAATAACATTTTATTTTAATAATAACTTTTTTGATTTAAATACAAAGTTCGTGAGGAACGGCAAACGACCGTTCAATATGAAAAGTAGGTAAAAAGTGTTCTAAAACTAAAAATGCATTCCTTATTCTAAAAGTCGTCATATGTTCCTTTTCCCACGAAATAACTAAAGTTATGTTTATTTTATCGGACGTGTTGACACATATCTTTAGTGGTTGCGTTGTAGAATCCAGAGTTTGTCCTTACTAAGTATGAAACATCATAGATCATCTCTTATCGATGGTTTTTGTTGATAAAAGGCACTATAAGTAACACATGGGCTGGCTGTACGCTCACATATACATATATATAAATATATAGATTAATCAGGTAGAAAGTGCTAGAAAGAACACTTGAATCAGATATATAATAAATCAACGTAGTAAAATGCAGGATATCTGAAGATTGAAATGAAAATGGTGAAATGTACAGATTGAAAAATGAATATTTAAAAACGTGGTTCATACAAAAAACAACATCCTGTATTTTACTGTGAAACAAAAATAATAAAGGAAAGCAATAAAACGGTATTGTTAATGCCTTTAAAGATAGTAGAAGGTATATCAAGTGTCTTCAACAAGATATAAAAAAAAAACAAGAAAAAATATATAAAAAAAAACATTATCGATATATCTGGTACTGGAACGCTAGAGAAAATAATAAGAAAAGCTACTATATATTGAGAAAAGCAAAGTTAAATATGTAATATATGCATTTAAGCGAAACTACTTACCATTCACATGAATGCACTTGGATAAAAAATTTTATAGGTGAAACTCCTCACCAAATAAATTTCAAATTATTCATTTAACATTTTGTCACAGAAAAGACAAAATCTCTGGTTGCTTCTGTTTAAATATAAAACATGAAATCATGTGAATAATAATGCACATACGTCGCATATCTGTATCAAACTTCATGGTTTGGAAATGAAAATGTAATTCAAATTCCGTAAGTGGATTCTTCATTCATTTGTGTTAAAATTGACGACAGAATAATTCATAGTAAACCGAAGTGACTATTTTTACTATAGACGGTATCGATTTGACCCGCAAATAAACTTAAAATTTTGTCTTTCATCGACTATAGATAAAGTTAAACTCGATACATTTCTCATCGCTGGGCATGAGAAAGGACTGGCTACTCGCCACCCATACGATAGTTTAATGATAATTAAATATAAGGATAGTGAGCAAAATTAACGTTACACACCCTTACAACAAGGAAAAAAAAATTTTCACAAGAAAAAATTTTTATAAATGAAAAAGAATTTCCACACAAGGAATCTATATAAAGGAAATAGTAAGTCATTAAAGTAAAGAAGAGGCAAAAAAAAAATTTTGAACGGTATATTTTATGAGGAAAGGAACCAGTACCAGGTATATACGAATCGTTAAGAGGATTTCTTATAAAAAAAATACTGATATACTTATAATCAGTGAATCAGTAATTTACTAAAGATAAGGAACCCGATATTTAATAAACAAAACAAATAAATTCTTGTCTGATGGATCGATAGTATCGATTATTAGTCAGTAGGTAAATAAATATTTAAGAGAATATTTATATTCAATAAAAAAAATAAACTACCGATATAATTGAATCAGTGAAAAACTTAATAAAAAAAAACAAATAAATTTTCACCTGATATCAGTCGATAGGTAATAATAATATAAGCAATATAAGTAAATAAGTACTAATAATAATATATTATATAACTAACTTACTAAGAATATCTTGGCCCAAAAAAAAATATGAGAAAATGAAAGGAAACAAAATTAAAAAACTTCCAAGTATCTTTGGTCCAAGAAGAAAATAAGAAAATAACGTAATGCTATATGATAATTTTTTTCCGAGCTTATACCAGGGAGGTTGCCAGTTAGCGTCCGCAGTAGCCATTGGTCATCGCGCAGGTATATCATTCGAAAAAAAACATCACACAAAGCAGCAGACAATTAGACTAACAATTAATAACCATAGCCTAAGATGTTAAACCTCTTAACGATATAAAAAAATAGTTCTCAGATGAGAAGGAAACAAAGCAAAACAAAAGAAATAGTTACAGATATAATTTAGGAGCAAATCCAAGGAAGCTTTATATGACTCCCTAACAGAATAAAACTGTCAACCATAATAAATTTCCATTATATTATACTACATAATATAATATGATAAACCAAAAAAATACCAATATTCCAGGCTAATCATGTGCCCTATCATAGCATCCCAGATCAAGAGATCAACCCCCACCTAACGAGAAGGACCTCGCGAGAGATGTTAAGTCGCGTCGTGGTCTTCAATCTCAGCTTCAGCAGAAATCTCAACCTAAAATACCATGACAACACACATGAATCACCCAAAATGAAGAATTTATCGATAAGAGAAAACGAAAAGAGAAAAAAAATGTTTTTGAATTTTGGAGCTAGTTACTATAACTAGTCCAAGGAGGCTCGATATACCCCCTAACAGAGTATAGCCCCTGTCAGGCTGAAATTTGAGGGAGGAAAGAAATTGACAAATGTATACCACAACAGTACTGTTGGAAAATCCTCAGAGCGATATGCGAGCCATGTTGGCACAGACGCAGTAGTTAACCCCCCAAGTAGATTTAACTAATGACAGCAGACCTCAGCCACCTCTGCCTCCCAGGCTGATTAACCCCCCGACGCCGAAACCTGAAACACATTCCAAACCACTCCGAGTTCCTCCAACACCCACTATTGAGAAATCCAACAAAAAAATTCAAAGGGAAAGGTATACAATAAAATATAGACAAAATGAAGGTATGTCTATAAGTGAAATATCTAGATCAATCTTTCGGAATGATCATAGATAGAGATAATGAAAAAGTAGATAAAAAAAATTAGGTAGACAAGATATTAGGTAAGGTATTGAATGTAGATAAGCAAAACGAATTCTTTTTGTAATGCAAGTTGATATCTCGAGCATGTAGATAAAAATGTTTAAAACAATTAAAATATTATAAAATTTTCAACATAGAGGTGATGAAAATTTTAAGATAATTAAGATAATTGAAATTTCAAACTTTCAAGATAATAAAATTTTAAGATAGTTGAGATAATATAAAAGATAATAACTTTCGATATCCCATGATATATCAGCTAATATTTCACTAATTGCAAAGTCAAATTTCCAATGGTCTTCAAAAAAAAAATTTACATACCCTCTCGGTATATAAATACAGACAAGACATTATCTGCCTGCAAAGATAAGATAAAGATAAGTACTATAAAATATAGCACAGTAGACAAGTTACATCCCTTGTCCACTTAGATACGATAAGATACGATAATTAAGATAAGATAATGAAGATAAGATAATGAAGATTTAATATCACCCTTAACACTTAAGGTTTCTTCAAATCAAGAAGACCCAATATTTAATAACCTCAATGCTTGTGCACCAACATGTTTATCAAACTCAAATTGATTTGACTATGCGTTTTCCAAAATTATAATATTTATGGATATTTAGAAATTTTCTAAAAAAAATTCTCAACGGATTTTGTATTATAATTCTCAGATTAAAATTCCATCCAGCTAGGAAATATTTATTACTTTACTTATTTTACCTAGAACATGAATGCTATTTTGCCAATCAATAGGGAAAGAAAGTGAAGTCATTATCACATTTATAATTAGAGAAAAAGGAAATCTCTACGATAAGAGAGATAAAAAAAATATTCGAGACACCAACACACATCACAAAAAAAATTACAAATAGGAAAGGTATAAGTATAAATGGTTACGTTGTGGTTGAATCGGATTTATCGATATCAGAACACTCATCATCAGACAAGATACCAGCTTTAAGGTCTTTTATATGCCATCGACCAATGTTTTTTCCCGTTTCATCCTTTAATTCATACACTAAGGGAGAAATAAATGGTAACCTGATTATTTGCATTTTCTGCAATTATACCATAAAAATTTCCCGAGACAGGAACATTTCGAGCAAAGGTAAGGAAGGAAGGGGTGAAATCGGTAACTTCATGCTTCGACAGCCGAATTGCTTGAGCAATTTTATAGATCTCTTCATCCCACGTTCTATGATCTTCATAACTATAAGATCGTATAGCTGTGACAATGGATTTGTTTACGCGTTCAGTGTGATTAATGGGATGTTCGAGTCCATCTTCCAATTGAAAAAGAACACTTCCTACTCCAACATCACTAGCATCTGTCATAAGGAAGAAAGGTTTGGTGAAATCGGGACTACTCAAGATAGGAGCGGTAGTTAAGACAGTTTTCACCTTTTCGAAAGCCTGATTTGCCTGGGATGTCCAAGTAGTAGATTGATGTTTCTTTCGCTCACTGAGAAGATCAGAAATTGGAGCAGATAAGGAAGAAAAATCTTTAAGAAACCGACGATAATACGAAACCATTCCCAAGAATCTACGCACCTGAGTGGCAGTTTTCGGGACAGGCTACTCACAAATAGCAGAAACCTTTTCAGGATCGGTACGAAGACCATTTTCATCCACCACATAACCTAAATATCTAAGGGAAGAACGACAAAACTGACATTTATCTAAATTTACCGTCAAGCCGGCATCTCGTAGTTTCTCGAAAACAATCTGAAGAATTTCCATGTGTTTGTCAAAATCAGGAGTACAAATGATGATGTCATCCAGGTAATAAAAACAATATGGTTCCAAGGAAGGACCAACGACCAAATCGATTAAACGACACATGCTAGCAGGAGCAGAGACTAACCCAAAAGGATTAGTGACATACTCGAATAAACCTTTACCTTTTACTGCAAAAGCTGTTTTCTCCCGAGATGATTTCTCCAACGGATTTTGATAAAATGCTTGCTTTAGGTCTATACTAGATATATAACGAGTATCTCGAAGTTGACTCAGTATAACTTCGATTGAAGGTAAGGGATAAGCATCTTTATTTAAAGTCACACTATTTAGTTTACGTCTCGTTTACCATCTCCCTTTTGAACCAACCAGATAGGACTACAATATGAAGATTTACTTTCCTGAATTACACCTTATTCTAGCAAAGTATCTACTTCTTTTTCCAGGTAAGCTTGCATAGCCTGAGGTAAGGGATATTGGGTTTGTTTGAAAGGAGGAGAATTTCCGGTATCAATAAAATGCTCTATCAAATGAGTTTTACCTATTTTATCTGACGGACTTATAGTCTTGAAGAGATCAATAGTTTTATTTAACCTACTCGTTTGATTAGGAGTTAAATGAGATATATCCTGAATTGTATTTACTACAGCTAATGAGAGTGAATTTACAGTTAAAGATAATTTAGAGAAATTAATTTTAACATTAAAAATTTTGAGAAAATCCATACCGAGAATAATATCATGATTGACTGAAGGTATTAAATAAAATTTCATAAGCCTAGATATCTTGTCTGTGATGACATATGTTTCGATATAACCAAGAACGTCCTGCAACTTACCATCTGCCGTAGATATTTTCAAGTTATCATCATTTAATATAGGTACTGATAAGTTATGATTATGAATAAAATCTAATGCACGAGAACCAATCAATGAGATATTTGAACCAGTATCAACAAGACAAGAAATTGTTTTACCAAAAATTATGATATCGACATAAGGTCGATTATCATCTTTAACATTATAAAGCAGTGATCCTACATTTGCTAAAGACTTTGAGTTTGAAACAATTGAATTTGATCTTGAATTCGTTTTATAGAAATCTTTAACAAATAAAAGCCATGCATTCCAGTCGGAGCGACTTACAGTAGGAACCATTTTTAGGATAGAACGAGAAAATTTTTTTACAGAACTGGAATTTATAGGATTTATTTGAGGTAACCTCAATTTTCGTCTTTTGCTGGTTTTTACTGAGATTTTGCCTTTGTTTTGATGTTTTTGGATTTTCCTGATGTTCCCGGTTTTTGAGCAAGTGTGGTAGAGTGGGAAGTTCGACCACTGCTTGGTTCGTTTTTTGAACACTTTGGACATTTAGTTTTTACAGTATCAGGGTGTCCACAACCAAAACAAAACAATTTCCTAGGAATTTGACAGTTATAATACATATGACCTGCTTGTTTGCAATTCCAGCAAGTCCAAGTAGACGATACTACCGATATATTTTTTCGTGTTTGTTTAAAACAAGAATTATCCTTAAAAGAGGTACTAGGTATGCTCAAATCTGGTTCAAGTAAATATTGACTATTCTTATGATTTGATGTGAATTGTTGATCCCAAGTTAATGTTTCCTCAAGTCGTTTACATTTTTCCGTCAAAATATCAACAGTATCAATATCAATTAAAGCTAAAGGTTGTGCATAATTAGGTAAGAGATTTTTACGAATGATACGGATCATGGCACTTTCGCTTGGCTTGTCGTCAAGACGATTGAACAAACCACACATGGCGTTAATATAGAGGGTAACTCTTTCATGTTGACCTTGTTTTCTAGCCTTGATTTCCTCTAGTAAATCATCTTGATAGTTATAAGGTAAGAAATCTGATTTCAATTTGGTCACTAATTGTTCCCAATTTTGAACTTTGCATCTGTTAATTAGATACCAGTTAAAAGCTTGATCACTAAACAAATCAGCTAAGCTAGAAAACAATTCAGCATCTGTGATACCTCTTGAAATTTTAAGCCAATTTACGCGTTCTAGGAAGCCAAGTACTGATTCTTTGGAATCAATTCCTGAAAATCTTATTCCCCATTTGTGTTCAGGTACAGGTTTAGAAAAAGAAAAACTTTGATTTGCATTTACCGGAGTAGATTGTCTATCTGCATCAATAACATTGAGCTTGCCATCTAATTCACCTTCTAAGAACAATATTTCTGATGTTAGATGTTTTTTTACTTTTTCATGCTCGTCTAGCCGACAAGTCAATCTTTTATACTCTACGTCAGAAGAAGTTCCAACGAAATCTTGAACCTTCTTTGTCTTTCATCGACTATAGATAAAGTTAAACTCGATACATTTCTCAGCGCTGGGCATGAGAAAGGACTGGCTACTCGCCACCCATACGATAGTTTAATGATAATTAAATATAAGGATAGCGAGCAAAATTAACGTTACAAACTACTGGAAGAAGACCTAGGAATATTAGGCTGATACTGTGCCACATTGCTAACATGGCTGAGACTTGAACGATAAGTCAGAGTTCCCATTTCAGCTTCGTATAGAATAGAGTGTCGTTAATAATTTTCTCCGCTATGAGTCGCTGCCGTTTTTCCAATGCTCTCATTTTCATCGCAACAGTTTTCCCTAAGAGATCATATCTATCGTCCGGAGTCTCGACAGGTGCAGGACGTTTAAAATGATCCCTCGCCGATAGTAATACATCAGTTGCTAACGTGTCTTGTCTCTTTTTAGTTTTAGCAGATTTTGTTGAATTTCGTGCTTGTGAACATTGATCATCTACACATTGTTCTTCAATAGTATTTTCGGTATTACTATCATCCAGAGTATTTTCTGCCGGGTTTGTCTGAAACAATAAATTAAAAAATATTACATTCTGGTTTTATAAAATTGAAATATTTTATTTTTTTATGGCAATCGTAAAAATCGTATGTGTATGCAATGAAAAATCGTAATCAGAGTATGTAGTACGTATATATATTTTTTTTGTTACAGTTTCCTGGTTCTGTGGAAGAGTGGAAAGAAATAGCACGGCTATTTGAGCAGCAATGGAATTTTCCGCACTGCTTAGGAGCCATTGACGGCAAGCATGTCGATATAGTACCACCTGCTATTAGTGGATCTTATTATTTCAATTATAAAAATCGCCACAGTATGGTTCTCTTAGCAGTAGTGGACGCCAGATACCGGTTCATAGTAGCTGATTTTGGTACAAATGGCAGAATCTCAGATGGGGGTGTATTACAGAACACAAGTTTCTTTCGAAACTTGCAGAGAAAAATGTTAAAAGTGCCAAGTGCCGACAGCGTCAGTAACAGTACTAGATGTCTTCCATATGTTTTTGTCGCAGATGACGCATTTCCTTTGAGAGCCGATATGCTAAAGCCATTTCGACAAAATGACTTGGATACACGAGATAAAAAAATATTCAACTATCGTTTGTCTCGTGCGAGACATATTGTGGAGAATGCGTTCGGTATATTGGCTTCGAGATTTAGAATTTATCATACAACGATTAATTTAGATGTGAATAATATTGATGAAGTTGTAATGGCTACATGCGTCTTGCATAATTTTTTAATGATACATGCCACAAATTCTTATGCACCAACAAATTGTTTATATACTGAAAATACTGGGGATAAGACAGTTACTTCAACCGGCTATAATACCACAAGTTCTAATATGGAAGATCTACAAAGACGAAGCCAAGGAAATATTACCAATGACGGAAAACGAGTGAGACAAGAATTTCAAAATTATTTTGCAAACGAAGGCAAAGTCCCGTGGCAAGATGAGTATATTTGTAACTAAACCTACTTATCAGATGTATCATTTAACTAAATAAATAAAGTAGTGTATTTACTTACCTCAGAGTTATTTTCTTCTTCGATTTCGCTGTCGATATCGTCTATATTTGAGAGTGATTTACGGGGGGTATCTTCATCACCAAGGAAATCAAAAAGCTTGTAGTACCACATCGTGGGCGTATAAATGTCATCTGTAGACGCACCAGACTTTAAAGACTCTTTATACTTTTTCTTCTCTTTTCGGACATTACTACGCAGACTATTAATTTTTTGTAGAGTTTGGTTCTACCTCTTTAAGTTTGGCAGTCAGTTTCTCATAAGCAGCTGTTCTTTTGTTCCTGTCGTGATAGTCTTTGCTCTTGACAAGCCAAAGACATGGCTCGGATTTATATATCTCAATAAATTCTTCCATAATTGCAGTACGTTTGCGAGACGCCATTTAAAACGAACAAATACACGTGTTACAACCCGACGTATCGCTTGAAAATGGATTGAATAACTGAGACCTGAACGCGCGAGCCTACATACATGGAGAGGTTTACCTGTAGGTGGGATTTACCTGCAGGTAAAAAATATAAATTTTCAAATGTTGTCAAGTCGCCTGTACAGATAACGATACCTGCCGGTTTTAGCACATACACCTTCTGGTTTGCCTGTACAGGCGGCCTGAACAGGTATACCTGACAGGTAGACCGGAACGTGAGTGGCCGCCTTTACTCCCGCAATATTATAACATAACTCTTGGGAAGTTAAATAAATGGGTCTACATTGCCAATTGAGGCACCCGGAACCAGAACGGCCCAACCCCGTAAAAGCTGTTATGGAGAAAATACGAAAAGAAAAAAATGCATTTCTGTTGATAGTCTACAAATCAGCCAAAACGATTGTTATACTGTTTTTTTTTATATAATGGTTAGGAGTATACTTATTGTATCATGGACCAATCAAAATAGGTCAGTAATACTAAGAAACTAAGAAATAGTTGTGGCTTTGGCATTGAACAAAAAAAATATTTCGACTAACCCAAAGTGAACTTTTCGTTCTACATTTACAGAAGAAATGATAGATACACACAAATAATCAAGTTTTAATCGTTGAATTACAAAAAAATAAAGAATATTTCTTCTACAAAAAGCATATAAACTGATATTGACTTGAAATTATTAGAAACAAACTCGTGTTTGTACTGCACTTGAAGAAATATAAATCTTATAAAAAAGAAATTATTTTATAATGGCATCTTCCTGCACGTTGTCAGAAATATCCAAAATGTCATCTGCAATGATGGAAGTTCTCAAATTTTTATAAAAATCGTGGTATAGTGAAGGAGTCATTGGTAGTAGCTCCAGCAAATCTTTTTTCTTTGGTTCGGAAATAGCATGACCGTTGGGATACAATAGTTGTAGTTGAACTATATCCTGTGTACTTCTTTTAGAAATATCAACTTCGTCAAAAGAAATTGATTCATTGTTTGAATATTTATAGAATATCTTGCAAGATTTTGCTTTATAATAACTCAGCCACTGGATTTTAAGCCACTCTACTTTTTTACCGTTAACTTGTAACGTCCTTTCCGTCGCTACTCGTATATTTGACGCCTAAACTCTGGTAACGGATGCCTCGGGCGCCAGTTTTTTAGAGTGGTATGCTCCACTTGCTCCGGGCAGCGTCAGTGAAGAAGGAAAATACTCCAGGGGTCAATATGTTGTTGACGGATGCACTGTAGCCGGTGAAACAGATTTTACCTGTCCTCCTGGATTGCCAGCCTGGGTATTCGCTGCTGTACTTTTCCTCGGAGTTGCAAGAAGTTGAAGGAAAACAATGTTTATTCTCAATGTATTTATTAAACCCTCTAATAACAAAATTAACAAAAAAAAACTACTACTCTAAAAGCAACGGTGTCTAAAAGCAACAAACTACGGTTTATTAATACGAGGAACGGGGTGTGCAAGCGAAAGCGGGTGCATGCTAAAGCGAAAAGTTAAACGTGCGCAAACAAAGCTCTTGACCAGTCAAAGTTCTACGGCAGGGGGGGGTACGGTTCTCAGGCTACGCGTTATGAATTTCCCGCCCTGTGTTTCTTGTAACACTTTTCCCAATATGCTACTCTGACTCGGTTAGCTGAAGGCCCAAACACGACTACCACTGAGATGTGAAAACTCAGCGCCCTCAATGCAGGGATACGAAACTATCGATAGTATCGATAGTTTTTGACTATCGATATTATCGATAAAATATTGAGACTATCGAAAACTATCGATAGTAATCAAGAAACTAGAACATGGAATACGATAAGCTCCAGTTAAGCATACAGTCCCAAAGATTAAATTTATCAAAGTCTATCTTTACTGTAGAGTCTGGCTGAATTTACTAAATGAGATATTGGCTGTATGCATACATAAGTGGAGTGAGCGAGAGAGTATGGAAGATAGCAAGAGGCAAGAAGAAGCTTAACTTGGTTAATAAAAAAACACAAAAAGAAGAATAGCCGCGAATAGAAAAGCTAGCGAATAGAAAAGCTAGCGAATAGAAAAATGCGTGGTTGTTAGCTAATTAAAATAAGAGATAAATCTTTTCGTTTTTTTGGTAATTCCAAAATCCAACATTTATTTAAAATATTAAACTATCGAAACTATCGATAATTATCGATGGTTAATGAGCAGACTATCGATAACAATCGATGGGCCCAACTATCGATAGTTTCGTATCCCTGCTGAAGGCCCAAACTTAGAAATGCGACGGTTGAGAACAGTACCCAAGTTCTAAGCAAAACTCACCTCGGAATACGGATTGCGGCCTTCGGATCTCGGACACGACTGACTTACAGCTCCTAAAACAAATACTTATATACTGAGCTTCTCCCACCCAGTTTCAATCGGACTAGCGCAGAAACTCTGCAACGGACTTAGTAGAAATAATGCGAAACTTACTCTGGTTCGGTTCTCGGCGTGGTGTTCTTGCTGCTATATCGGCGGACTAACTCTGCCTTTCGTTTCGGTGGTATGCCTTTCAGTGCTACCAGTAAAGTATACGTCGGTGTATTATTCGGCGTGGGGGGCTAGCCTACTACAGAGCTTTCAGAATTTTATCGGCGCGCGGAGGTGATACAACCCTTGTAAAAACTAATGTCGCGGAAGAATTAAATATTATATTTAAACCGCGCTATTTTTCTGATCTCAGACGTACAAGAATTATATTTTTACGTTAAGAAATAACCGTAATACAAATTTACATATAAAACCGGAATAATTGTTGCTTTTGCAAATCTGAAAATTAGTAACTTCGTTACAAACTGAAATTTTTCTATTTGTAATATTTTTTTCCAATTCAACTGTTGAATAGAAGTCTCTGAATGTCATCTCAACAATATCAAATTTCTGTTTTTTTCTAACTCCCTGTATAACTTTTTTCCAGTCATTGGGCACGAAAATATCTGGGTGGAATTTTTGTTGTTTCTTAATCAATCCAATGTAATTTTTGTTGTTTCTTAATCAATCCAAAGTCATCATCACATGGTAAATAAGAGTGACCTTAACTAAAAATTTGTGATTGATTTCTTCTACAGAATTAGATGGATCGTAAACAATAATATTGCGGTTTTGCCCTCCGCACTGGTCAGAATACATTATCATTTTTTTTGTTTTAACGTAATGCATTAAGTAATAAAGGATGCAAGAACCAATCTCTTGTGGTCCCCGTGATGCTACAGACTTTTCCTGTAACCATATTGTGGACTCCAAAACAGTAAGTTCACAGTTGACGTTTATAATAGCATATCCCCGTCGACAAAACTGGAGTAGGCAATGTCTGCATCAGATCGAAGGTTATTGTCGTCACAGACTTGTTATTCTTAGTTAATTCTGCATCATTCCTCAAGCCTTGTCTTGCGCTTTCAGCTTTTCTTATATGCAACTCCTTTTCTGTTTTAATCTCTACAAGTTCCTCTGGATTTTCAAGTGATTTTAATTTCATTTCCATCATTTCGCACTTCTTACATGGATCTGATATGGGTGTATGAAAATGTAAGTTAAATTCTTTATTGAATAGTTCAGTGAAAATCCAATTAGAAACTGGCTGAGCTACTTCCTCTTTATACATTTCATACATTTTGGTTATAGACAAACTTGGAGGGAGAAATTTTCTATTTGGATTTTTATGAAATGTATAATGCGAATCGTACGCGGGAAACTTTTCTATAAACGTTTTAACCTCACTTTGTTTTCCCAGGCAGGTATTATTGTGCGGAATATATTTTCCACGTTTATCAATAGGAGGAGTATTACCGGCTATTTTCTCATTAACAATCCTTGTAATTCTTCCATCCGAAACTCCTAAAAGTTTTGTAAAAAAAGCCTTACATACTTTAACGTCCTGTCCCTCAGCGGAAGGAAGGTAATACAGCCTTGTTTTTTGTCGCCTGCTTTCGGTATTATTTGTGTAAGTTCTATTTTTGTTAACAGCTTTTATTTGTGAAAATAAGTATGCGGATTGTAAATCGTGACTCTGAAGACTGTAAAAGTTAGTGAAAATTTGCTGTTGACGCTCATAATCTATTTTATGATGGCAATAATTTCTACATGTGCAAATTACCTGCGACAATATTTTAGCAGGAATGACTTTCCCTGTTGTTGACTGGTAGCTTTTTCCTTTGCATTTGGATCTTTTTCTAATATTTTTCTTCCACTGATCTACTACTCGAGTTCTCTTTTTTCCTCTTTTGATTTCCTTAGTTTCTTTATTCAGATTCTCCTTGTTTTCAAGTTGTTTCTCGACATTAGCAGTAGACACGGGCTCAGCGTTCTCTGTTTCGTAATAGACAAACGTTGAACTTCACTTCCATCATTAGAAGGAACATACTCTGATCCTGAACTCTCAAACGGTTCTTCTTCACTTACTAGAAAAAAATGTAGGTGAAAACATAACCCCAAAATCACTTAAAAATCGCATATGGAAGATCTACTTTTAAAATATTTTGAAAAATTATAAATATCAGCTATACATACCATCTAAATCGCTAAAATCCATTTTTTCTTCCTGTTCTTTATGTACAAACAAACAAATGTTACTATAATAATTATATCAATAAACACGTGCACCTAGTATACCAGAATGGACTAACCCACAAAATTGTTGGTTATGCCGTACTGGTCCTAGATTAAGTATAGCTTTTTAGAATGCCAGAACTACAGTGACTATATACAAGACAGAGGCGACAATGCAACTAAGCCCCGCCCCTTCCGCCATATTGAGGCAAATTTGAATATCAAATGCATATAATTTGAATGGAAATCTATGATAAAACTAACGATTTGGAACATAATTATCTAAAAATACACATTATATCTTTTGGATTTTGATAGGATATGGGTATCTTCAAAAGAAACACAATTTTTATATTTCTACCTTATTATATTTAGTATAAATAAAAATAACCATACAAAAAAATAATAAATATAAATTTCTTGTAAAGTTTAATGGGGGATAAATCATGGAAAAGAATATATTGCTATATAATAATAATAACCGACAACTGTTATTATTTTCATAAATAAATAAATAGGTATAGATTCAGTTAATTATGAAATAAAATCTTTTACATCGTAAGGATTATAAATGGACTATAAAAATTGATGTAAATATGGTTTATGATGTGAAATTTGTCTTTTACTGATTTTATTTGACTATTATGGAAAGCTTGTTTTATTTCATAACAAGTTACCTGCTAATGACTTACTACTATATTTTTTTGAAGCTGATTTAAATTTTTCATAACTTATTTTCAACCTGAAAACAGTGAACCTTCTAATTATTTTGGTTTTTAGTTGGTGACAATTTGGTAAATTGGAATGTATTTTCGACATTTCCTTTATGATAAATTCTTTTATATCTATATTCTGGGATGAAATAATATCTAAATATTTCAAGAAAACACATTCCATTTCTAAGAAAAAATTAAAAACCTCTTCAGTGACAAAAAAGAGAGATTGTTCTTTAAATCTTTTGATTAAGGAGAGTTTTGAAAACTTCTTGTGAATTGGTTTTTTTGAACCTGCTGCACCTACACAGGCAACACAGGTTTTTGAAGATTTCACAATACTCCTTAAAATATATCCCGAAATATTATATAACGAATTTAATTCGCTAAAATTCAAATTATACGAGGGAGTCTTTAATTCACTAGGAAGCTTTACTTCATCATACACAGTATTTAATGCCTTAAGAGAATCCAAAAATCCAACAAGAAACTCCCGTTCATCTTCTTCATAACTGCTGGTACTTCCGCTTTTTAAATACTGTGATACAAATATCAATTTCAAATTATTTTTAACTTGTACCGCATTCGGTACTATTTGTTTGCTTCTTAGCACGCTAAATAAATTTTCGAGGCAGTCTTGAGAAAATCGGCTAGTTAGAATAAACTGATAATTTCTTTCCTCCAATAATTCTGACTGTAATTCTAACATTGACTGTGTTGAGATTAGAACACCCGTTTGTGAAGGTTTCCAAATCTTTTCATAGCCAACCAATATACCAGAAAATAAACTTATAAATCCTTCCAAAAATGTTATTGTTTCTTTATATATCAATATTAAATTTGCTTAAAGCCCAAGAAGGATGTCATTAAATAAAACCATTTTTCTACTTGGTCAATAAACCATGCAGTTGTTTGATATTCTGGTTAATTGAGTAGTTCGGATAAAAATTTGAGAGCGCTACTTACTGAGTGACTAACAACATTGGTTGAAGTTGACACTTTCATTTGTGAAAAATGTGTAGAAAGGAGATCATCCGAAAGTTTTGGAGCAAGTTTGAAAAAATGATCTTTCTGGTGACATAATATGTCTGAGATATGACTGGACATGACCATGTCAGAGGGTAGTCCATACTTCAACATAATATTATTTGGTAGCTGGATGATTTTATTTGACTCTAGCATAGATTTAATATTTTTAAGAAGATGAGGAACATCTGTAAAGACATATACATTTTTGTCAATGTTCAATGGGTGCGGAATCTTGCATTTTATGGGACTGTACTTTCCAGCTTTAATATCCCAAGCTTTCCACAAAGCCTGATTACAAGGACCTATGTCTGACGTGATACTAAGTATATACAAATTAAGCTGTTCAGCTTTTTTAAATATATCAATTATGATATTCTTCATGACAGCTCCATTGCCAGAGTCACTGGTGAAGTAATAGGCCACAACCTGTTTCCATCGTCCTGTAATACATCCCAGCATAAACACTGCGATGTGTGTTGCCAAACATGAATGTTCAGGGAGTGTAACATCACCAAAATATTTATTCAAGGAGGTATCATATGTTTTTCCTGTAGTGATAGCCATTTCATACAAAACCAAGACACAATCCTTTTCATAAGTTGAAAGCTGCTCCACTTTCAATTCTAAAAATGAAAACACCTCATTTAGAATACCTGGAGTCTGTAAAGTTCTGGTTGATGGAAGAGGGTATCCTTGTTTTATTAGTTCAGTATATCCAATACTACCACAACTAAATTTTTATTTCAAAGAATCTGTAACTGTGTTGTTGGTCCACTTCATTAGTTTTGTTGTTTTTCCATTTTTTATTCTTTTTTAAAGCTTCTATTTGATCTTCGTTGAATATTTGCTTCAGTAGTTCACAGTCCAAAGAATTGGGTGTTTTTTTCATCAGCTTCTTTCGTGTGGCTCTTACAGTTTTTTTGTAGCGATTAGCTCTACGTTTTTCTCTTCCATACAACTTTTTGTACTTGTTTAATTGAAGCTGTAACTGAGCTATTCCACTCATTGGACCAATATCATGGACCAAAACACGAATAGTCTGTTGGAGTTCACTTATCTCTTCTAATTTTAATAAGCCATTCCTTTCTTCTAGATGGGTCTCTAGGATAACGTTTCATGAGAAATCCTTTTTTAGCAGAATTACTGCAACCTATTGCAGCACAGCCCGGCATTTCCAATGTTATTATCTAGAAAAAGATCAAAACTTGATGAATATATAATATACAATATACAACGTTTAGGGTTAAGCAAATTAACTTACCAAATTTCACGTGTTTTCCAATTCGAAATAAAATTATTTATTATCCCAAATATAAGTCTTTCAATTGTCTATAGTCTTTAAAACCTATTTTTCACTGAATATTTAACAAAAAAGCACAAAACCAAAAATTATAATCACAAATATAACGACCACTATAAGAAACTTCGTATACACCAAACGTAAACAAAGAGATTTTAGCCTCAATATGGCTTCCAAACTGCCAGCCAATCAAAAACGGGTTACCCTATTGTCGCCACTGTCTTGTATATAGTCACTGTAGCCAGAACATACTTGTGGTGCCATCTATTAGCTAATAGCGAAAAGTGGGTAAGGTCAATTTGGACCTGATAAATTGATGCTTTTAGTAGTTAAATCTGTGTATCTCATTTTTAGTTGATTTGTGGCTTAGGCTGTTCTGGTTCTAGGTGCCTCAATTATTTGTACCTTCATTCGGTACATGAAACAAAATAAACTAATTAAAATAGGAACAAAAGAACTTTGGTTATGAAACGTACCTTTCACCAACATCGCTGCTTTCTTGCAACAATCTGCGAAGATATTCACTATCCATCAAAGACCTAACTTAAAAAATATTTCTAACACAAAAAGTTCGGTAACACTCTCAAAAACACTTTAAAAATAACAAAAATCTCGCGCTTACCACAAAGATGATTCACCACTGTTATGTGGGTTGTTTATGTTATATTTCCTTTTCCCAAACTTCGCTTCATATATTTCGACGATTTTCCCTTCAACTCCGATAGTTTCACTAAATTTGTCGCACCAATATATAAAAACTTCGCGGATGAAGGAAAGGAAATTCATCCAAAGTCTTACGTGATATTGCCGTTTGCTTTTGGATAAATTGGGATCCATTTTGTATCCCATAATAATGTCCTCCCATTTGGCTTTCAACACTTTATTATCCAATTGGAATGTCACATTGCATTTGAGAAATTTGTTTCTTATACCTTTTGTAAAGTGTGGAACGTCAAACAGGGATAATTTTTGAAATTTACCTAACATGCCATATTTCTCTTTTGTCACCCTCACGAGAGAGTTTATTGCAGCTACATTGTTTGATCCTTGGACACAAATTCTAGCTATTATTTCCAAGCCAGACTCTTTACATTTCTTGACCAACAGTTTTAGTATGTGGACAATAGGCCGTATTCATAGAGGATTTGCTTTCACTTGCAGAAATCGAAGCAATTCTTCCACATTATATCCATAATAATATAGAAAAGGTTTGGACATGGAGCAAAAAGATTTCGCTCTATAGGAAAAGGTTTCACTTTTTTGGTAATAAACAGTAGCGTTTTCTTTGAAATAAAAGGATTTGCTTCAGAAAATATGCATCTAGTCGAGAGAAGCTTTGTTTAATCGTTAGTTATTTAGTGGACTGTATTTATGTTTGCTTCAATGGAATATAATATATTTGTTCGTAGATAATCTTTTGAAAAACTGGAGACGGGAGACATGAAAACAATAGAATTTCAATGTAGTTTACTCTACGACCACTCTCTCAATAATAGAATGAATTACAAAATTTTGCCTCTACGGCTCGGCTTAACAAAACCACGTTGCCACGTCTTGTATAAAGTCTTAGATACAATTACGAAATAAGAACAAAATATAATAGTAAAGTGTTTTGAACATGGCCCCACCTTTGAAGGGATGCCTTAAAAAAAAATGTTGTTCTTACTAATTCGCCGTAGCACTACACATACACACGCACTAGATGCACAATCGTCTTACGGCTCTCTTGATAACGCCGTTAATCGTTTTGATAATTGCTACTCAGGAGACGCCATCTTTGCCGGATATTACATTCAGAATTCTACCTAGAAGCCAGTGGTTGGATGGTTGCCTGTCATCTTGTATTAAGACCAGTGCACCAGGTAATATTTTGGTCGGGGCATCTCTCCATTTACAATTGCGAGATAACTGGGAAATGTATTCTTTACTGAATCGTGTCCATAATTGTTGTTCGAACTTCTGAATCGTTTCCAAGGATGAAAGACGGTTTTCTGGTACGTGATCGAAATTGTACTCCGGAAGCGACTTGATAACTCGTCCTCATAGGAAATGGGAAGGACAAATAGGTTGAAGATCGTTAGGATCATTAGACATTGCAAATAAGGGCCGCGAGTTTAATATTCCCTCTATTTCAACAACTAAGATATTAAGTTCTTCAAAGGTAAGTATGGCATCTTGAATTGTACGTTTTAAGTGATGCTTTGCACTCTTTACGGCAGCTTCTCATAAGCCACCGAAGTTGGGTGCGTAAGGATATATAAAATACCAGTACGTATTATTTGATGTTCAGTATCGGACAATGGTATCTGAATTATTTTTCAGGAAATTTGTGAGTTGGGATATTTTGTTCTTTGCCCCAACAAATGTGGTTCCGTTATCGGAATATATATGTGCTGGGATACCGCTTCTAGCACTGAAGCGTTTTAGGCAGGCTAAAAGACACTCTGAGGTTAAATCTGACACGAGTTCCAGATGTATTGCCTTCGTACAGAAGCATACGAAAACGCACAAATAACATTTGAGCAGCTTATATGTTCTTAGCTTCCTATCCTTAATCAAGTAAGGACCGGCATAATCAACGCCTGTAATTTCAAAAGGAAAAGACGGATCGACTCTTTCCTTGGGCAATTGACCCATCGGACAAGAGGCAAATGTAGGTTCAAATTTGAAACATTTAATGTACTCGTGTACAACTTGCTTAGCGAGGTTACGTCCTCCAATCACCCATAAAGTTTCTCTAATATGCAAGTAGAAGTTGAAGTCCTGCATGCATTAAATCTATATGTTTATATACAAAAATGAGTTTGTACTCCAAAAAGCGTTTTGTTCGATTTTTGGCTAGTTCCGCTTTGCACCAAGCGTTGATTTTCCCTTTTTAAATGTTATTGATTTTTCTTTGATATAATTTTCATTGTGCGCCTTCCACATTGATTTTTGTTTTTGTTTTGCCGCTTCTAAGGCTGCTTTTGCTGTCTGTGGTTTATTAGTTTGTGTTTTATTCTGTGCCATATTTGGTTGTATTTTTCTTGGCCTATTTGCCTAGTCAAATTTGATTTTGTTACTCCTATTGTGTAGAATTTATTTGCTTTTTCCTGTATCAACTCTAGAAGTGGTGTGTATTCCAGTTCTTCTCTGCTGATGAATTATCAATTATTACATATTTAGTTACAATATTCATAAAATCACATGCATTCAAAATAAAACCATTGTGTTTCACAATCGTCATCATCGCATCGGATCATTGGTCTTCCATCACCAACACCGTTACAAATACACTAGTACTCAAGTTTGGCATCTCCTGACTGCCGAGAAAAATATTTTCCTAGCAACTCTGGCATTATCACATGTGCATGTAATTGAAATGCAATTTTGCTTTCTTATTCCCAAAAAAGAAAATCAAGGAAAACCCGTAATTTAGAAGAAAATTGGGTGACTAAATTACAAAATCACAATATTTTAAATTTGCAACAAAAATTTGCATGTGTATCTGTACTTGGTGGTAGTAGCTGTGGCTTTTTTTAATAGGAATTTCATTGTCATTTCTAACACTATACATGAGCTTTTCATATTTATGTATTCATTAATGTTTTCTATGTCTACTTTGCTGCCAAGTTGAACATATAATTTTTTCTCCGATTGTTCATGATCATATTGTATTTGCAAATTATTACAATTCCCACAATCTCTTCATTTTAGTTGGTTGCTATGAAAATGTATAATCACAGGCAGGAAAAGTAATACTTTGCTGATTGATATCAGTCAGCAAAATCAATATTTGCTGCTAATCGGAGAAAAATTAATTTTATCAATGATAATGCTGGTGTGAACTTGTCGGTCTTACAAACCAATTTGAATTTGGAAGCGGTTATTCTTCCAGCTCTCTGTAAAAACTAGTTTTGAGTGGAGGATTGTTCTATTGTTTGTTTTTCAATTTGTTCTTTCTGTTCGTCACTTATTGAAAATTGTATTTTGTTTGTATCCTGCATGAGTTCACTATAACCATTGTTGATATTATTCTCCTGAAAAATATCAAATATTAGAGGAAGCGTTTTTATAGCTTCTGCGGCCATTTGAGATTTAAATGGTTATACGATGCGCATTGAAACACAAGTATGTCCCAATTCAACAATTTTGTAGAGCATTGTATTCAGTTTGTCACCTGAAATGGGCGGTATATTTGCGTTTGAAATGCTAGGAGTCAATTGAAGATTAGTATGGGAATTTCTTCTTTTCTTTTTCACTTGTTGATCTTGTCTTCACTTTCTCGTTGATTTGTTTGGTCGTTTGTTTCTGGAGTTGTTTCTTGTTGGCTACAAGAATTCCGTTGCTTTTTGGGGTCCAAGTGTTTGGTTTGAGCGTTCCTTCCACAACTTTCGTCGTTTGTTCCGCAAATACTTCACGTAGGAGGGGTTGTGTAGGTGTCGATGGGGCACTATTTCTGGTCGATCTTCTTTGGTTTCGAGTAGTTGACTCACTGAGTATTCTGTCCTATCAACTATTAGCTTATTTCCTTTATGAAATATTTTTTGTTTGGATTTTGCCTCTGGATCTGCAGATTCCTTTTAAGGACTGTCTGTTCTCCTTTTTGTTTGGTCTGCAGATTCCTTTTAAGGACTGTCTGTTCTCCTTTTTGTTTGGTGGTGGGGTCTTGAGAGATTGATATGTTGGTTCCCTTACATTTTTTGCAGTTTGCAAATATGTGTTTCTTGGTGAGGTTTGATACAAATTCGATTTTCACAGGACAGTTTCTTTTCGATCCCAAGCAATATATGTCTTTCATTTGGTTTATTGTAAGATCTACTTGAAGTAGTGACTTTAACTGGCCTTGGATAAAATCAAAAGTGATTTCGTCACGTTCTCGATCGAGTCCAAATATGACAATGTTATTAGATTTTTGCTGCCGCTCTAGATTTTCAATTTTCTGCTTCAGGAACGAATTTTCCACTTCTAGTTGTCTGATTCTCTCGCTTGATTCTTCTTTTCTTAATTGAATTCTTGCTTCACTGGCATCAATGGCACTCTTTAGTTCTATTCTATTCAGCTGGATTTCTTCAATTATACGTTTTGTATCAATACCGGTGGAATTCATACTCGAAGTTGAAAGAGTGTGTGGACCGCTTTAATATTGTATCGAGTTAAGAAAGATAAGGTGGTTGTTTTGAGTTTTTATATAGTCACTGGATTCGAAGATTTTTAATTAACTTCACGGAGGAATAATTAATATACCTTCACTGTTAAGCGTAATAAATAAAATAATTTGATATGTTTGACACATATATTTTTTACTTGTCATTTATTAATTGTATTGTATAAACGAAATGGCGTTAAAGAGAACATCTTCAAACCATATTTATTGGACTTGCTGGGAGTATATTGTCGGAACCCACTGCTTTTCCGATGAGAAAACATTTCCTATGTCATGTTCTTCGGCATATTTAAATGCTAACCGACGAAGTTCTTTGAGCGTTAAACCGTAAAAAAGCTTGGCAAGTGTAAGCACGTACTCCTTTAGTTGGGTCTCAATCTCGGGAGAAAATACTGCTTCACGACCAAGGGGCGACGATGAAATTTTTTTGATGGCGATGAGCATGAAAAACCTACGTATAACAGTGTGATTTCTGACTTGCCACTGTCAACTAAGGAATCACCTCCATACTATGGGGCTAGTGGACACACCTCTATGCAGTATGTGTGAACAGGAAGATGAAACTGTCAGGCATGTCTTATGCGAGTGTCCGGACTTATAGTCAATAAGAGAGTGTGTGTGTGTTCGGAGAGTCTTGGCCGACACCTGCCTATATAATGGAGATGTCTCCCAGTAACCTGTCTACCTTCCTAAGAAGGACAAGATGGACGATGGATTAGAACAACTCATCGGAAGGATGTACAATGGGTCACATGTGGCCTAAGCGCTGTGAACCTACACTCACCCTCTCTACTTTACAGATACAGTTTTTAACGGAGTTCATGACAATATTTGTAGAAGTAAGGGGAGACAATAGATCTTTCAGGTCTCAGTGAGTGTTGTTACGTCGTTCGGTACCAAGTGTACTTGAATAACAACAAAAATCAAAACGATACGGACGGTAAACAGTTCGGACGCATGCGGACGGCGCTCGTGGGTTTGTTTGGAGAGCTAAGGGACTTGAATCAACCGAAAAATTTACTTCAGGACGCCAGAAATTTTAATTAACGGAAAAAATTTCAAAAACTGCAATATTAGTGTAGAAGCGGAATAATTATATATGAGAGGTACGTCTGTGGAGAGCAGGGATGTACTCACTGAAACGCGTTTATTGTGGTAACCAGCTTAATTAACACAATATATTTTCATTAGCGTCAGTGACTTGAACAATAAACAAATGCGTGAAACAAATTGAGGTCAAATCCTCACATGCAATTCTATGACAAGAAAGAAATAAAATGTCCTGGTGTGTAGGTACAACAATAACATTTAAATAATTTATCATATATTATTTTTTTAAATTAATGGTGATATTTGACTTATTATAGGATTTAACCAAAATATTTAAGAGACTTCCCTGATGATTTGAAATTTCATTACTGGAAAATCAGATCCCGTGAAGTTAACATTTAATTTTTACTACATTTGAAAAATGTGAAATGGAATTTTCAACTAACGATGTGGTTGTAAATAAAATAGTATACATACCTCTAAGGTCAGTTTTCTTTCATATCTCGAGATTATAGTTAATCTCTTGACAATAATGAAACACTTCCCTCCTCGGTATGTTATATACTATTTTGTCTAGGTGATTCAATTTAACATATTAATTCTGCTTTGAAATTTGTTGAGGTTATGTTTATTTTATTGTTGTTGTGTTTTCGAGTATAAATACATTCATTTTTAGACTTTTAAGATCTAAGACTGCTTGAGAATGGGTATGTGCTTATACTTCAGACACCTAAAAAGTAATGATTAAAACATCAATGATATTAGATTAATGGATAATGGCCATTTTGTAATGGATATCCTTAATTTTTAGATTAATCAGAATGTTCCACTCATAGTTTTTGTAAAAACCACAAAGCCGCCTTGGCAAATATCTTTTCTTGTACCTTTTGGAATTTTCCCTTCGAAATGAAGGCCAAGTTTCACTAGAGTTTATATTCGTCCTATTTTAGAGTTCTCGATAGTAAATTAGGGGAAAAAATTCAAGCAGTTTACGAGATAATATAGGAATATTACTTTATTTTTATAATTTGAATAAGCTGTATCTCAAAATCTAAGTAAATTTCATGTTCCTACTTTCCAATTTCCAGCAACCCATCATTTCTCGGTTAAACTTGAATGTAAATGACGGCAAGCAGCCTGTGATATTTTGGAGGGCGAAACGAATTTAATAAAATCTTAACCTAGCAAATGTTTCAAATTTCAATCAACAAAATGATTCATCTCTTCTCAAAACAATAATTGATCTCTTATTTGAAAATTAGAATTTTTTTTAGATTTAAATGCAGCAACTGGTGACACGAGGGTACGAATCTTGAAACATCTCAAGCATCCTAGCAAATTTTTAAAATTTCAGCAAGTAAAATAGTGGCTTTGTGTTAGATCAATGATTATTCAACATTATTCATCACAAACTTTAGTACCTACTGCATAAAGCGTGGCATAGAACCTAGAGAACATCGATGCAGCTTACTTAAACTATTTGAAAAAAACACCTAGTTAAAGAACGTGTGACGCGTTTTCGCTCCACACTTGGCTCTTTCCAAATTGGTACGTCACTTTTGACACCTCTGAACCTTACACTTTCTCGGGCGCCAGATTTTTAACGTGGTTAACTCCACGGCCCCTTGACCTCAACTGTCAAAACACTCTTACTAGTTCTGCAATAGAAGTTATTCTCCTGGCCTACACTAAGGGAAAAGCTAAATTCAGTTTTTTAAAAAAAATAAGTCTTTTCAATAATGGTATACAAACTGAACGGCAATATTCAGTTAAAATGGTCAGGGGATCGGAGGAGTATGCAAGGGTTCGGTCCGAGAATGAAAATATTATTGAGCCCTGGCAGGACGCCTGGAAAACCTTAATATTTTGATTCAGCGGTCTTTTATGTTCTCGAATTGAAATACCAACGAGCCCTGGCAGGTCGCCTGGAAAACTTCAATATTTCAACCAAAACGGAGTTTGAAAACGGGAATGAGTACGGAAGGGTCTGATCCATGAATGAAAATATCAATGAGCCCTGGCAGGACGCATGGAAAACGTTAATATTTTGATTCAGCGGATTTTCTGTTCTCGAATTGAAATACCAACGAGCCCTGGCAGGACGCCTGGAAAACTTCAATATTTCAACCGAAACGGAATTTGAAAAGCGAGAATAAGTAGGGTCTAATCTAATCCGTGAATGAAAATATCAATGAGCCCTGGCAGGACGCCTGGAAAACTTCAATATTTTGATTCAGTGGACTTTATGTTCTCGAATTGAAATACTAACGAGCCCTGGAAGGACGCCTGGAAAACTTCAATATTTCAACCGAAACGTAATTTGAAAAAAATGAGAATAAGTATGAACGGGTTTGGTGCGTGAATGAAAATATCAATGAGCCCTGGCAGGAAGCCTGGAAAACGTTAATATTTTGAAGGACGCGTACATCTCTTGCGTACTTAACATTTTTTTTTCAACTTACTCACAACTTGTGGAACAAATTATCACTAAACTATAACTTAACCCTAAATACAGTCTTTGTTACATGATCCGGACTTATCTTCTACAAGGAAGCTATGGTGGACTGGCGTTTCAGAGTCGGTAGCCTCTGCTACGGACCCCGGAGCTGGAGCATATCCTCGGACTCCGGTATTTTGGTGCAGGCGGGAATATCTCTCGTGTAGGCGGCTGGTTGTCGGCGGGGTTAACATGGTACATGTGCATATGTTGCACTGTACACCCTTCTCCTGGGTTATATATCGTTGACGGGAATGGGGACGGGGTACTATGTGAGCCTGAATGGCTACTGACCTCTTTGGTTTTTCAACTCGTGAACGTTTGATGGTTCTGTCACATGGGCAGTCTCGGGAGTCTGTTCCATTAACTCCACAAAAAAGCAGCTTTGAAAATGCATCTGTCATGTTTTCAACAAACTCGAAGGTGATATTAATACTTGATGCTTATAACCAATTTACATTAATATTTTTTGTAGAAAAAACGAAAGCATGCCACTGCTAGCAGCTGTGATTACCAAAGTCAGATGCTGCAGCATTCCGAGAGGTTGAAAGAGGCAGAACACCAACTTCGGCTCCAAATTATGAAGGAGCAGCATGATATTCACATGCAAATTGAAGGAATCCGAAAGAGGCGTGCTGAGGAGGAAATCCAGACTACAATAAGAAAAGGAAAAATTAAATAAAAACTGATAGAAATACTTTATTTTCAATTTCATAGCTTTACAAAAATGTAACTAATACCTACATAAATTTTCTTGATCTTAAAAGTTATTTTCAATAAAAGCAGCTCAACAGCATTACCTCGAATATTACAAGGAGGATAATTTATATCTTCTATAATATTTTCAACAGCTGCATTTCCTATTTTTATTGGATCATCACCATGTAAAGCAATATTATGCAAAACGGCTAAAGCTATGATACTAACTTTTATGTTCCAAACTAGTTGTGAAACCATGAAGTAGACATCGAAATATTTGCTTCCACGGTAATTCGGTAATTGTTTCAATATTCGGTACTCCTCCCCCAGTTTTAAAATGTTCGAACTTATTATGTGATTACTTCTTTTTAATTTTCTTTTTTATACACTCATACTTAAGCTTTAATTATCTTGCAGTTCTATTAACCTGCCCTGTTAAAGGATTAAATTCTCTAGCAATGTCTTCCCACACATTCTGTTTCTGCTTCCATGTCACTGCATCGCTGGTTTTGTTTTCCACAGTATGTATGTACTTTAAAACAACTTCCACCAACATCCTCACTTCCAATTCAGTGAAGTTCACTGCACGCTTCCGTTTATTATTTTTGCTACTATTTTGGTTCATTCTGTAAAATTACTTTAGTTGGTAATACACAATTTCAGCAATTATTTGAATATTTACTTACATGAAATCCTAATTTCAGTGCTGTCAAGCAGGTGACAGCTAGCCTAAAATCTATTTGGCAACTTACAACGCGTCCGCGAAACATAACAATTGTCTATCACTTTCTATTATATACACATTGTGCATGAAACTATCTTTCCCTACACATATTATGAAGTTAGCTATTGTAATTTTATTGCAGCCAACGATAAAATAATTATTTTTGTTATGTTAATTCACCGAATAAGAAATCAATGGTTAAAGTCAGTTTGAAAGACATTTACACTTTATTTGTTGAATAAGACTTCCTAATAAATTTATTTTCCAGTTAGTTATTGGCCACTTTATTCGTACTTGGAAAGACCGGACCTTAGTCGAATGCTATTCCGAGCTTAAACCACCCTTAGATTAAAATTACTACCAAAGTTAGTCCCAGACTAACCTCTGAGTAGCCTATTCCCTATCTACTATGCGTTTATCAATAGCGTATCTGTCAAACTGATAGATTAAGCATGGAATAAAGTTAGTCCTAGGTTACTCCGTGTTTATTAATAAGACTGTAACGGGTAGGTACGTACAGTCAGAGACAGGATTCCATTAAAATTGAAAGTTTATTCTTGAACATACTATATACAGTAACTATTTACAAAATTAGTTTGAAACGAATACTTCTGTCTTCGGGGTTCCGTCGTAGGCGATGTCTTCTGTTTGCGAAATTGTGATGTCTATCTATCCGTACAGTAAACGCAGCAGAGTATCCCCAAGTCAATACCTTGGGAATGGGAAAATCAGGAAAGGGCGGAAGTCAATACCTTCCGCTTTATGTCGATTTTCTGAATTTACGTTGAAGTCGATACCTTCAACGAAGATAGGGTATACCTAAGTCAGTACCTTAGGGACAGGAGTTTCAGGGTAGTACGAAAGTCAGTACCTTTTGTACGTGAAGGGTTCAGGATTTTCGCTGAAGTCAATACCTTCAGCGCGGACAGGTCTTTTCAGACAGGTCAACACCCTGCTGAACGAGGAGAGGAATTGTCGACAAGTCAGTACCTTGCCAACCGGAGAAGGAAGCCCACCGAGTCAATACCTCGCTAGACTGACTGCTAAGATTCTCGGTCGTCCTTTTATATCTACACTGGCTTGGTGAAAAGTTTCGTATCGATCCATAGTCGTCTCTAGAACGATGTTTCTGTGGGATATCGTTACAGGACCGTATATGTTTAATTGAATCAATGACTGATGCTTTCTCTTCTTGCTGGAACAAAACTGAAAATTTCTTGACAAAACTTACTGGATATTTCTTCATTATCCCATTGAGATTCACTTAAAGTCACCAATGAATTGTCTCGTTCACTGGCAGGTTTCTCAATATTATTTAAGATGAATCTTTTATAGACCTTAGAGCAGCATTCGATTCAATAGAAAGGAAGATAGTATGGAAGGTCCTAAGAAAATTGAAAGTCCCGATCCCGTTGATAAAAATAATGAAAAGTGTATATAAAGTAGTTAAAGGAAGAGTACAAATAGCAGGGAAAGATCGGAAGAGTTTGAATGGGAAAAAGGTATTAAACAGGGAGACAGTCTCAGTCCATTGCTATTTATAATAGTAATGAAGGAATTGATAAGGAATACTAGAACGAAAACCAACCAACTACAGACAACAATAGGATATCATAGATTACAACTGGTAAAGATAGAAGCATTGGTGTACGCGGATGACATAGTCCTGATAGCAGATTCAGAGAACAAAATGCAAAAGTTATTTAATGTATGGGTGGAACAAAAAGGGATCTTAAAAATGGAAATTAACGTGGAAAAGAGTAAAATAATGGTAATTAACGGAAAGGAAAACGATACAACAAAAATTAAATACAAAAATTTAAAACTGGAAATTGTTACAACATATGAATACCTGGGAAATATAATCACCAACGACGGAAAAATAGATTTAGAACTAACAAACAGGGGAAAAAATCAAACGAACTGTACTACGCATTATCCCCGATACTAGGAAAAAGAGAATTATCACAAGAAACCAAGACAAGAATTTACAATGCCATAGTAATACCTACAGTGTTATATGCAAATGAAAACTGGACAATTTAGAAAAAGCACAACAGTAAATTAAATGCGATGGAGATGAGGCATTTAAGAAAGATAGCAGGAAAGACGAAATGGGACAGGATAAGTAATGAGGTAATAAGAGATGTGATAAACCAGGAACCAATATTGAGTAAAATAGATAACAGACAATTAAACTGGTTTGGACACCTAATGAGAATGCAACCAGACAGATTAACAAGAAGAGTACATGAAACAAAGAATATTGCTTGTGTGTCTTGTGTTATCCATTAATAATATCTTTAAAAGCCAGTTTAACGCTAATTTAAAAATGTTGTATAACAATTTTACCCGGCCGGTTTCAAGCCCCAGTGCGAAGTCAGGGGTGTTAGCAGGTAGAAGGAGAACCCTTTTCAGGAATGTGGTTTGAATTTCCTGTTCCTGGAACGTGCACGTTACTAGATTCCATTTCTAGTAGACTATCATACCGTTGGAATATCATAAAATGAAATATTCCATTACACATTTTGCCAGAGATATGATCCACTATGAATGAAATTTGATAAAAGTTGGGTGAATTGTTCACCACTGTCGGAAAATGAAACTACCAGTGTTTATTGAAATTTAATAGTATATCACAATAACTAACTACGTTATTACTTAAACCAAAAACCACAACACCAAGCAATAAATTAGTTCAATTCGCTTTACAAGATACGTACAAGCTGAGGTGCAAGGCTTACTGGTATGACTAGATGCAGGTGAAAATAGTGAATCTTAACTAGCGGTCAGATGATAAATACACAAAGAGAGCATTATTAAGGTATTAGCAGGGTCTAATTAAGCGTTTCTTAATGTATGTGTAGAGGTTCAATCAAAACAAAATTAATTATTTATGAAAAATTTTCGGTTGTCGATACTCAAAACGGAAATTTAATCAATTCGTCTGGAAACCTCCCGAATGTTGTACCTACTTTGGCAGCGTACATGTACGTGATTATTTCAGGTTATCACGGTTGTCGGAACCTGTTTTTAGATTGACGTTATTACAGCCGTTGGTGCTAAATTACTCACTTGAATGAAAGCTAGACAATTGAATCCGAAAACCTCTCATTTGTGATCCTGCTTATGAAGCGAACACTCGTGAGATTATTTCGACAACCCCTAGGAAAATCCTCGAAATGTTAGCACCTTCTAAGGCAGAATCTACCTGCTCTGGAAACGACAATCCTTGGAATTTCTCAAATATATCTCTTTTCCCAAAAAGTGAAGCCAACGATATAAATTTTATTTCGAAATTGTACACAATTACACAAAAACTTTAAATTTAATCAATGATAAAGCCGGTTACAAGTTATTAATGAAAGAAGTCAGGCGTGAATGACTATAACGGAAGAAATTATTTACAACATAATTCCTAAATTCGTGCACGGAAATCCGTCTCCGGAAACGGTCGGATCGGATAACAGCAGCTGTTGCTATTAGTGTTATTAGAAAGCAGAAGCAAAGACCAAGAGCAACAGACCATTTCGTTTCGCTGCCCGGTTTTATTAATTTTTCTGTCGACACCACTCAGTAGGTGTGGATCCACCAGACGTGAATGAAGAAATCATTACTGCCATTGAATTAACAGAAAATGTTAATGACCTTATGATTGGATATGCACAAGGAGGAATTAAAAACAGTGTTCGTTTCACATTAATAAACACTTCAAAATTTGTTATGGATATCTTCAAATTATTCAGTGTATAAAAAAACTGCCATTTCTATCACTTGATAAGTGAAACAATACCTCAAAACAACTCTAGTATTTATTGAGAAAAAACTACTAACCAATATAAGTATACCGTACCAAATAAAACCATGGAGGTAGAGAACTGATATCCGTAAATACACCCTTTCCAAAATACAGGGTATTGAAGTTCAAGCAAAATAGTTTATTGTGAAATTGGTGCAATTACAGACATAAATCCTCTACCTTAATTTTCTTAATTTGGTATAGGGACTTTGTACGAGAGCGTTGGCTGTCGAATTTTGGAACACCCTGTATAGGAACTTGGAAAACAATAATGAAATCTAACTACATTAACATTTAAAAATAATGAAATACATAATATGTTTATTGAATATTTTCACTATATGCTTTTTCTAATATCTTAATTTTCAAGACATGTTTTTCTTCAAGAAACTTAACTCTTGCTTGTTTTTCCCTCATTTGCCTAATTGTTAATTCATGCTTTTCATTGAAAGTTTTTTCTCCATACTTTGATTTATTTTTAACCCAGTCCTTCAATTTAGCGCCAAGCTTATGGGATGCAGACTTTGCATTCTTCACTTTATTTTCAGGCTGCTGTAATGGAACAGCTTTTTTAACATAGCCGGTTTATATGCAGCCCATCAGTGCTGGAAGATTCTGCATATTAATTAGAGGACATAATTCTAGAGTTTTCCAAATTACTGTCTCTAGTTATCAAGGACATCTTCTGGGATGTTATAGGGGTGTCATTTTGGCCTACATAATAATCTGAACCACTTGGTGACTGCAACATACCCTTTTTTTATGTAATTTCTTGTGGATCATTACCAATGCCCTCTTTAGCTGATTTATTTTCAAAATCAGTTATACTAATCAAAGGTAAATGAAACTCAAAGTCCAAACCACAATTCAATATTGATTATCCTCCAAACGAACAAACCAAAAGCTTAGCAACTAGTTTCGGTAAAATATACTATCATCAGGCTATAATAGAAAGGTTACAATTATCAAAAGATCTAATTGAATAAAGTTAAAGTTAAATTGAGACAAAATTATGTTATTGAGATGATTTGAAGTATAGAGATTGAATAAAATAAAAATTACATGAAAATATAAATTTGACTAAAGTTATATCATATTAAATTACAAATTAGTTACCTTATAAAACATCTTCTACTGGTGTAAATCAATTAGCTCACCAACATCATCATTGCTGTATGTTTAAAAATGGTTCGGAAAAGAAAAGAAAAAGACAAAGGGAAACTTATGTTAAAATATGTCCATGGCCATGGAAACTTAATTAATTGAAATATTAGAAAATGTTAAGAATTACATATACAAAAAGAAGAAATGGATACTTGAAGAAAATCGTGGAATTATAGCTTAGAAATTCTCGAAGTACTCCAAAGTTAAATAAACGTATATCTTGTTTGATCAACGAAAATTTAAATTATATGTTTTAAATTTACATTTGAAAAAACCGAAAGAGACAAAATTTAGGTAGTAGTAAGAAAATGTAGTATCATAAAAATGAGGGACTACATGTAATAAAACATCAATGTTTTCTTTCTTGTAATGATTGTAATTCAGTATACGTAGGACAATGTGGTCGAAGATTAAAATGTCGCGTTGCTGAACACAGAAATTGTATTAAGAAGTATCATAACTTTGAATTTAATAACTCTCCTTCTGCCTTTGCGAATCATATTTTGGAAGAACTACATTCTTTTGATGAATTTAATGTTGAACTTCTTCATTCTTGTCACAAAGGTATTAGAATGAATTTACTTGAAAGTTTAGAGATCCATAATGCTTGTTTAGATAGTAGTGTAACTTGTTTAAATGAACAGATTTCTCCTTCAGAGAACTATATTTTCTTACATTTACCCAAGTATATTTTTTCTTCTTGATTTTTTAAAATATTTTAATTTTGTAATCTGTAATTATTATTGTGTTAATCATTTTAATAATTTGATATTTATTGTGTTCAGTTTTCCCATCTTGCCTGCCAAAAAGTGCGTAGCGGCAACGCCGCATTATCAAACATTTTTGCGTGAGCACTTGCTCGAGAGGGAAGAGAGTTGAAAAAAGACAATAGACGAACACACACGCACCCTTTATTATTAATTGTAACAAGTAAATTAGTGTTAGTCAGTATGCTTATGTATGTTTTGTGATTATAATTAAAGCTGATTATTAGTGGGACTGAATATTGGGTTTTTGATTTCTACCTCAAAGGAAAGTATATCAAACCTAAACATTGGTAGCAGAGCGTGGTTTTCCTGCTAAAAATCCAAGCTGAATCGAAGTTAGGGGTTATAATCACCACGTGCAAGCATCGAGATTGTTCCCGGCAGCCGTTGGCGTTCTGTTTGGTTTGGCCAGTTGCCCAGTGGAGTATTGGACGATATACGAAGAGACGAGCGACAAGAAACAAAGTGAGTTCCTTTTTTTAACTTACATTCCTTTGGTTCGTTAATGCTGAATTGCTTTTACGTAGGCTTACTATAGTTAAGAAATTATAACTAACAAGATACTTATCAATCGTTACAATGTCCGAATTAGCAACTTCAATAAAAAAAAGAGGTACATTAAAGTCAAAATTAACACACTTTTCAAAAGTTGTGAATAATATCTTAAAATCGGAAACAGTTACAGAGGATGATGTAATGCAAATTATTGAAAGAGTCGAGGCTTTAAAGGAAGTTAAATTTGAGTTCGTAGATATTCAGAACACCATAGAAAAATTAGTAGATACCGCGGACTTAGATATACAATTAGAATTACGTCATAAATTCGAGGATGAATATTTCAAACAAATAGCGTTAGCTAAACGATTTTTACGTGAACACGAATTTAAATTATGTCCCAGTGAGTCAATAATTAGTTCAGGGGCTTGTCCCGAAAGTAAAACGAATGAGCATTCACAGTCAATGAATAATGTTAGGTTACCAACCATAAACCTTCCAAAGTATAGTGGCGTTTATCAAAACTGGTTAGAGTTCAGAGACACTTTCTATTCGTTAATCCACGAAAATAAGTCTGTGAGCAATATTCAAAAATTCCACTACCTCAGAGCGTCGCTAGAAGGAGAGGCGGCTCTCGTCATAAAATCTTTAGAGATATCAGCGGCAAACTATGAGGTAGCGTGGAATGCATTATTGGAACGGTATGATAACAACAAATTGCTTATTCATAATCATGTTAAATCATTATTCAACGGCGATCCATTAATTAAGGAATCTGCTAGCGGGCTGAGAAAACTTATAGACGATTTTTCAAAAAACTTGCGGGCACTTAGTCAATTGAATCAACCAGTATCTGAGTGGGATACGCTACTTGTTTTTTTGATTTCTTCGCAATTAGATAATATCACGATGCGCGAGTGGGAAAATGCTAAATCGGATATAGAAATTCCTACTTTTAAGGACATAAAAGATTTTATAAAGTCGAGGGCCGATATGCTGGAAATGATAGCACAGAATCAAACAGACAAGCGTAAAGTTTCCAGCTCAAATACTAGATCGTTTTTAGTAACAGATAGTCAAACTCGTTCTGCATTGTGTGTTGTATGCGAAGGGAATCATTATATTCATAACTGTCAACAGTTCCTTAATCTATCGGTAAACGAACGCGAAGGTAAGGCAAAGGCACTGAAATTATGCACCAACTGTCTAAAAAGGGGTCATTACAGACGGCAAACACGCAAGGTTCCGCAACAAATAATCAACAAGAAAACTCGGTAGTACTGTCAGCGTGCGATTCGGTGAACCACGTATTTCTTTCGACGGCATACGTCCAGGTTTCAGACAACGACGGTAACTTTCATATAGCGCGAGCGCTGCTAGACAGTGGCGCGCAGTCAAGCTTTATGACCAAAGATTTATGTACGCGATTGAATTTAAAAACTCATGAAGCAAATATTACAGTTAAAGGTTTAAATAATAACACGTCAAATGTTGAATTCAAATGTGAAATGGAATTGAAATCTCTACATAACGATTATTATTGCGCGAAGTGGTTTTTTGTTATCGATAAAATATCGGAAAATTTGCCATCAGTAAACGTTGATGTTTCAAGGCTTTGTGTGCCTAGTTACATAAATTTAGCCGACCCCACCTTCTTCAAGTCAAGCAAAATCGAAATTATAATAGGGGCGGACATATTTTGGGAGGTTATCAGTACAGGGCAGATACCTCTAGGGCGAAACAATCCCATATTGCAAAAAACTCAACTCGGTTGGGTAGTGTCGGGCCCAATAGGTGTAAGGTCTAATTCAATCGTGTGCAATTTCATACAAAATGACAACGTTGATACGGATATTCAAAAATGCTTAATTAAGTTTTGGGAAGTGGAAGAAACACCCTTAAAACCACTGAGGTCGAAAGATGAAAATGCATGCGAGGAGCATTTTTCGCGATACACTAAACGAAATAAGGACGGACGCTTTGTAGTAACGTTACCATTTAAGGAAAATCCGGAAAAACTAGGGAGCTCACGGGAAATAGCTACTAAACGATTCATGTCTTTAGAACGCAAATTAGAACGTGACACACATTTAAAAAAATTATACTGTGATTTTACCCGCGAATATGAAGATTTAAACCATATGAGTAGGATACGGGACACCGAACCTGAAAAATTATCCTACTACATGCCTCACCATGCTGTTATAAAAGATGATAGCTTAACAACGAAGCTTAGAGTCGTGTTTGACGCTTCGTCGCCAACCTCTTCCGGATTGTCGCTTAATAACTTGCAGTATGTCGGGCCGACCCTCCAAGAAACTATTTTTTCAATTTTATTAAGATTTAGGCAACATGAATTTGTAATAAGCGCGGACATTACGAAGATGTATCGCCAGATTTTAATCGCTCCCGAGCAACACAAGTTTCAGCGAATTTTATGGAGAGAAAGCCCGAGTGACACGTTAACTACTTACGAATTAAAAACTGTAACATATGGTACAACGGCGGCATCATATTTGGCAATCCGGTGCCTATTTGAGCTGGCAAACGAAAACGAATGCAGAAAATATCCGAAGGCAGCAAAAATAATTAAGACAGATTTTTACGTTGACGATCTTCTAAGCGGAGCGGACGATTTAGAAGAAACTGCACAAATGTGTTTCGATATAAGCAACATACTTAAACAGGGTGGTTTTGAACTTCGAAAATTTTATTCGAATAATCCAGACGTGTTAAAATACGTAGGTAATGGCACTGAAAATCATCATATAATTAACTTTGGAGAGTATGAAAATGCAAAGACACTAGGTATTATGTGGCAGCCTATTGGCGATAAACTAGTGTTTAAGATATCCGATGTATCTGAAACCAAGGTTTCTAAACGAAGCATACTTTCCAACGTCTCACAGGTTTGGGATCCTTTGGGCCTCCTATCACCAAGTATCATTTTAATAAAAATATTAATACAAAAATTGTGGCTCGAGAAGCTATCTTGGGACGAGAGGGTTCCAAAGAAAATCGAAGTATTTTGGAGTGAATTTAGAGCGGATTTGTCAGTACTAAATTCCTTGAGCATCGCGAGGCGCGCTATATGCCAAGGTGCAGTGAGGATTGAAATGCACGGATTTTCGGATGCGTCCGAAGATGCATTTGGATCTTGTATTTACTTAAGATCAATTGATAAGAGTGGGGCGGTGTTTACAAATCTGTTGTGCGCAAAATCTAAAGTCGCACCATTGAAGACCGTCACGTTGCCGCGACTCGAATTAATGGCAGCAGTAATATTAGTCAGACTGTCAAATGAAGTAAAAAGGTCATTACGTATTAAAATTGATCAGTGTGTTTACTGGTCAGATTCAACGGTAGTTTTGGGGTGGTTGAAACATTCACCGAATCAATTAAAGTCTTTCGTTGGTAATCGGGTAGCCGAAATCCAAGATTTGTCAGCATCGGATAGTTGGTGTCACGTATCGTCTAAAAATAATCCTGCGGACCTCGTGTCGAGAGGTGTAAGACCCACAATTTTATTGAATAATTCGATGTGGTGGGACGGACCCCCATTCCTAAGGGAAAAAGGGGCCAGTTGGCCTGAATATCATAATGAAAACGAAAACTTACCCGATATTCGTAAACAAAGGGTTAATTTATTTTTCTCGTGTTCAGAAAACGATTTTATTAAACATTTTTCAGACATCAATAAACTCAAACGAATAACCGCCTATATAAGACGTTTCTATTTAAACTGTAGGGCCAAGGGAAATCCTGAATTAAGCAGGACTGGACCGTTGGAAGTCTCGGAATTAGCCGATGCATTAAACTGCCTAACAAAATTGTCGCAAAGTGAGTTCTTTCAGCGTGACATTAGTAAATTGACCAATGGTAAAAACGCCACTGATAGCAAAATTATTAGTCTTAATCCGTTTTTAGACCGTGATGGTGTTTTACGAGTTGGTGGACGGTTAACCAACGCCAAATTTGCGTTCGAGAAAAAACATCCGGCAATTTTATCATTTAGAAGTCACTTGGCCGAACTACTTGTAAGGAACACGCATTTAAGGCTGATGCACGCGGGGCCGCAGCACACCTTGGTCACGCTCCGTGAAAGTTTCTGGATCGTAGGGGGACGTGTATTAGTTAAAAAAATTGTACGAAAATGTATTCCATGTTTTAGATATAAACCCACTCAAATTCAACCTATAATGGCATCCTTGCCAGAAATGCGTTTGAAATCCCGTCATCCGTTCGAATTCGTCGGTGTTGATTATGCAGGCCCTATGTCTGTAAAAAGCAAATCCGGACGGGGGTACAAGGTATCAAAATCTTACATATGTATATTTATTTGTTGTGTTACAAAGGCAATTCATACAGAATTGGTGAGTGATCTCAGTGCTGATGCTTTCCTATTAGCATTAAAACGATTTGTTGCCAGAAGAGGCAAGCCTGCTTGTATTTATAGTGATAACGGCAAAAACTTTGTTGGAGCCAATAGTGCTCTAAAGGATTTGGGAAAGTTCATTATTAATAACGAAAACAATTTAACAAATTCCTTTCAAGCCAACGACATAGCGTGGAAGTTCATACCTCCACGATCTCCCCACAATGGTGGACTTTGGGAATCGGGAATTAAAAGTATAAAGTACCATCTTAGACGTGTTACAAAAGATTTATCATTCACTTTTAAACAATTGTATACTATCTTGACCGAAGTGGAAGCAATTCTAAATTCTCGACCACTATCACCCCTATCAGACTCTCCCCATGACCTTCATCCTTTAACACCATCACACTTCTTAATCGGTCGCTCGTTAAACACTTTTCCTGAGCCTGACATAACCCACTTGCCGAGAAACCGGCTATCCATGTATCAGCATTTAGCTCAAGTCAAGCAGCATATCTGGAAGAGATGGAACAAAGAATATGTGAGTGAATTACAAAAGCGAACCAAATGGAAATACAATTATGATTCGCTTAAAATAAACACATTAGTGTTACTAAAAGAGGATAACCAACCTCCAATGAAGTGGAAGTTGGGACGCGTGGAGACCGTTCATCCAGGCGCAGATGGAGTAGCAAGAGTGGCCACAATCCGTACCACAGATGGCCACTTAAAAAGGTCTTTTGCCAAGATCTGTCCGTTGCCGCTTGATCACTCAGAAGAGTGAAGGACTAATGACCAGTGTGTTTTTGTTCGTGTTTGTTACGTTATTTCAATCGGTTATGTGTTTCGTACGAAAGGCCAACTGCGAGCGAATTTGTAGCGCTGCACGGTTGAAACTTCTTTCAAGGCGGGGGGCATGTTCAGTTTTCCCATCTTGCCTGCCAAAAAGTGCGTAGCGGCAACGCCGCATTATACAAACATTCTTGCGTGAGCACTTGCTCGAGAGGGAAGAGAGTTGAAAAAAGACAATAGACGAACACACACGCACCCTTTATTATTAATTGTAACAAGTAAATTAGTGTTAGTCAGTATGCTTATGTATGTTTTGTGATTATAATTAAAGCTGATTATTAGTGGGACTGAATATTGGGTTTTTGATTTCTACCTCAAAGGAAAGTATATCAAACCTAAACATATTGTTAAAATTGTAATTGTATTTTTTGATTTGTTGATTTCGATACTATTTCTTCTTATTTTTTGTAAGTGAAACATTTGCTATTTATGGTTTTGATTACCAGTGTCATCAAAGTTTTATTTTATGTTGGTATGAATGACAATTGTCATTTTTATCTATTTAGTTATCCGTTTCCGTTATCACAATTTTCAAAGTTCAGTACATGTGCTCCAATTAAGTTTTAGTGTTATAATTCAAAAATTTAAAATTTGAATCTAATGGATTTATTATCAAGTCCTTTTGAAAATGGCTATTATATTACTCATTTTGATGAGTTTATTAACAATTTCTGTGGCTAAGAAAGAAAACATTGATGTTTCATTACATGTAGTCCCTCATTTTTATGATACTACATTTTCTTACTACTACCTAATTTTTGTCCCTTACGGTTTTTCAAATTTAAATTTAAAACATATAATTAAAATTCTCGTTGATTAAACAAGATATACGTTTATTCAACTTTGGAGTCCTTCGAGAATTTCTAAGCTATAATTCCACGATTTTCTTCAAGTATCCATTTCTCCTTTTTGTATATGTAATTCTTAACTTTTTCTAATATTTCAATTAATTAAGTTTCCATGGCCATGGACATATTTTAACATAAGTTTCTCTTTGTCTTTTTCTTTTCTTTTCCGAACCATTTTTAAACATACAGCAATGATGATGTTGGTGAGCTAATTGATTTACACCAGTAGTAGATGTTTTATAAGGTAACTAATTTGTAATTTAATATGATATAACTTTAGTCAAATTTATATTTTCATGTAATTTTCATTTTATTTAATCTCTATACTTCAAATCATCTCAATAACATAATGTTACGGTTCGCCCTACAAAAATAAAAAGAAATAAGTATGAACTGTAACTTGAATGCATAAAAGATTTATTTGGTACCTTGATAATATTTATCGTCACAATAATAATTAGTAATAATGAAATGTAAATATTTATCTTTGTTATTTGACATCTATAATTAGTTCATAGGTTATCTTTAGTGAGATTCTTTTTCAAACTACACAGGTGTCTTGAGTATTTGGGTCATCAGTTAGCCATTTGACCTTGAACCCAGCTTAATAGGTGAAAGACCTCTTATCATTTTTCAAGGCCAATGACATAGGTCACTGGTTTGAAACCACCATTTTGTATTCTGCTTTTTCCTAATCTAGAAGGTTGTTCAACCTACGTACAATACGGCTCTGTGATTGGAAAAAAATAAGTAATCAGGGATTCTCTTATACAAATTGTTGTAAAGGAGCATGCGTGCATGGATTTAGTTCCTGATTTCACAAAATACACCACTACAAGGTCACTCACCACCTGGGGTAAGTAATCTATCCGATATCGATTGGGACCCAATCATCAGACTATTCTTCCATATTTTCTTTTCAGACCTTTTATTTCTGTGTTTGGCTTTCTTCTTGTTGTGTGGTTTGAACCCATCTGCATCTGATTTTTCACTTGGGATACCAGTCTCTTTTCACTTAAAGAATAAGTACTTGGGTGTTGATCGTATAGCCTACTCATCGCTATCCTCTCCTGTACGCTACCGTTTGGTACCCCCAGCAGCTACTACCTTCCAGCTGACTGCTATAAGTACAGAGCAGAGTAACACCTGTAGGGAGCACCCCCAGGACTGCAAACCATTAGTGAGCACACCTAACCCAAGTAAGATCTTTCCAATATATAGATTGTTTGATGCCAATAATCTAGACTTTTCCGCACTGGCTAAGTAGTGACAATAAAACTTATCAACTCGTACGAAGTGAACCTTACCCTCCAGTTCACCTGAACTACATCCAGGTTTCATTATAAGTATAGAGCTCTCCACTCGGTTGTACATCAACTGAGTCATGTATATTTAGTGTAGTAATAGTATATCTTGTAGAGTCCATCCTATACTGGCTAACAATAGCAATAGTTTAGTATCTAAAACAGATGTTCATTTTCAGATTAATTAGGTATAAGTTAGATATAATTATATAAAGGTAAACATCACCTTCCAAACTATATAATATTAAAAGTATAACACAGTACTTACACGGAAATATATGTAATCCCAGAAGTATACTTTTGCGGACCATTTCCAATAATAGCTTTAATTTGTTCATTTTTAATATCTTTGATATTCACTTAATATATTAGGTAGGCACGCCAAGCGCTGTCAATGTCAGTCAGTTGCCATTTGATAGAAAATAGAACCTTTGAATAATAGAACATTCAACCTATCGAGTATCGAGTAGTTCATTTGCTCCTTCACCCGAATCTCAGCAGAGACCATCAAGTATCCCCTTGTTAGAGGTACGTTCAATTTTACTCAACCCCTCTCCGCACCGAGTAATCCGGGATAAAATATTTTATTACCCTAATATTAGGCTAGCTCTTCTATTCTGTGACCATTAAGTGGAACAGGGTGGCGAGCTAACAAGTGGCGCCCCAAACGTGTGTAATTGTACATTTAGCTTTTATTATAATATTTAGAGTTGTTTAAGCTGATGGCTCGTTCACTTGGTCAGAACACAACATAGTTGTCACATATTTTATTCTTAACAACAATAACAAGGTACAAAATTTCATACCTTTTATGCATTCAATCAAGTTCATAGCATTTTTGATAGTTTGGTTTTGAAAGTATTCCTGGCTGTCAGAAGAAACAGTCCACCTTACTCGAGGAACGGCATATTGTGTGGCCTTTTTCTTATAGGGACGAAGCCATAGAATTTTATTAATTGTAATAGGCCAGTACTTGAACAAATAATTTAGTACGGGTATTGGAAGTCAAAATTTATATCTTTGTCGAGTGGATAATAAATTTCAAACTTGTGAAGTACATTTAGAATTGATGTTAAGGCCGTGTTTAAGCGGAATAGGCTTAAAGTAAAATATCTTTGGTAGCATTGAATTTTTATTATTTATTTATCATAATTTTAAAATAACAAAGTTACTAAATAAAAGATAATTCAAGTAGCTAGGTACATATTTTTTTTATTGAGAAAATTTTTATTGTTCACATTTTTCACTTTATAAAATACATTAGGTTGTTAAATCAAACTAACTCTAAAAATAGGAAACAAAAAGGTAAACTCTAAAAATAGAAAATAAAAAGGTAAATTCTAAAAACCCGAAATAAAAAGAAAAATTCTAAAAATATCAAGAAAAAAAAACAAAAGAAATTCTGAGGTATATACAAAACTTATAACTATCTATAACTTATATACAACTTAGCCTATAACTAACCTAAAATACAAAAAAAAAAGACCTATAATATATTTTTTTTTACATTTTCGGTAGGGTTCTTCCTTTCTTTTGCAAGGGGGGAGGTTGTTCTTCAACTTTTGAATACCTATTTTAGTTCGTGTATATATTTTGTAAATTTTTATTTTTGGTATTGGCCATGGAAGTAAATCGTCTTAAAAGTGATGAGTTAAGTTATGAATTAAAAATTCGAGGTCTACAAATGTCAGGGACAGTGGACGAAAAACGTGCGGCTCTAAGACAGGCATTAAAACATGAAAAAGAAAAGGGAGGTTTTCCTAATGTAGAAACAACTCTGATATTTGATGAAGAGCTAAGCATCTGTGATAAGAAGGTGAATGAGTTAGTCCAAGAGATAGAGTTTTTTGATCCGGAAAATGGCGAAAATGATTATAGAAGAATATTTTCTAGAATAGAGCACTTGGCAGGTCGATTGGATAGGATCAGCGGTTCTACGGTAAGGGAAGAATCAGAACGCGGAAAGTTGGTTTTATCCTGTCAAAACTTGTATGGTCAATTGAATCTGGCATATGAGTCCGGAAAGGCAGCAAAGATACCTCAGAGAACGAGACTCACGTCATATATTGGAATTCGTCCCGAACATGATTTTGTTTCAGTACGACAGGGTGATGTCCAAAACCAAAGCGAGTTACCTACGAGGAGACAAGAAACCGCTCCAGTGTCACACAGAGCCCAAGCAATACATCAATTTGATCCTCAAAATACGTCGCTTATTGATGCTCCAAACCCTCCAATACCACAGTTTTCGAGAAGCTTACCAATTTTAGGTGATCTAATTGGCATCGAAGACGTTGACACCGCCAGAAGAAGATCCAGTCCCATCCCTACATTACCAGCTCCAATAACCACAAGTACTCGTAGTAATCGGCAAAGTATGGAAGTAACTTGGAGAGACGAAAGAGATTATCCGCAGGAGACTTCTCGAGGTTGGGCCCCTTCACATAACTCACAATTGGGCACATATAATGATTCGACAATGCGAGAGGAGTTAGCAGATACCAGGTATGGTATGGATCGCCTTCACATTTCTCCTATGAGCGCAGAGCGGCCAAATCATTGGTTTCCTCCTTACAGAACTCCAGTTTACCCAGATATTCACCGATGGAATGTAAAATACAATGGGTACACTAGCGTTAACGAGTTTTTGCTCAGGGTAGAAGAACTACGGATTTCACGGGGTGTTAGCAAGGACCAATTACTTCGTTCGGCTCCAGAGTTATTTACGGATCAGGCTTTGAATTGGTATAGAACCGGGACATTTCACTCATGGGATGACTTAGTTAGTCAGTTGAGAGATGCCTACAGACCCTACGATTATGAATATAATCTGTGGGACGAAATACGACAGAGGACACAAGGTGCCCAAGAAAAGGTCCTAACGTTCATAACAGCGATGGAAACGTTATTTCGAAGATTGGAACAACCACCATCCGAAGAACACCGAGTCAATCTCATACGAAGAAACCTTCTTCCATACATTCAAACTCAACTTTCACTTCACCAGTCGACTTCAGTACAAAATTTGTTGAGATTATGTCGGACAATAGAAGAAACTGAGGAAAGGGTAAAAAGATTTGCACCACCTCCTACCTCACACAGAACATTGCTAGAACCAGGGTTGGCATATCGAAGACCTCCTCAAAGTCAGCAGACCGTATCAGCTGTCGGTACTCCTAGTAACACCCAAACCAGTTCCCGTGCTAACTCCGACCAGCCCGAAGATAACACCTCGGAAATGAATGCTTTAGTGCATACCATTGCTTCCGCCTTACCTCGACCCCTGTGCTGGAACTGCGGTAAAGAGGACCATAAGTTCCGAGCTTGTCCGGAACAAAGAAGGAAATTTTGTTTCAGATGTGGCCGTGAGGGTGTCATGGCACCAGATTGTCCATCTTGTCCAAAAAACAGGAGTGCAGGTTCACGACAGGCCGGTCGGAACCACTGACCTCAATTCCGGCCAAGGTTTCATTAAATTCAATGTCCGTCTTGTTAGATTTTGTGCTGGCACACGCCAAAGACGATGCCCGGCCCTATCTAGAAGTTAATATTTTCGGTAAAACTTTTTTAGCTCTGTTAGACAGCGGTTGTTCAAATACAGTAATTGGGGAATTAGGTTGGAATCAGTTAAAGGGTATTTGTCAGTTGGATAAGTCACCGGTAAAGGATTGTGTAGTTGCAAATGGTGGACGATGTGATGTTTTAGGATCAATTACTGTACCTGTACAACTACTGAATCGGGTGAGAATTTTAGAAATGATAGTAGTGCCCAATCTGCCACATAGCGTAATACTCGGCGTTGATTTTTGGTCTTCCATGCAAATTGTCCCAGATTTATACTCTGGACGTTGGTCATTTAGAAAGGAGAGTGACCTACCATCTTCCCAATGTTCAGCTATTCAGTCCTTGGAGCACCTAACGTTGGCTCAAAAGGCACAGCTGGATGACTTGGTTGAATCGACCTTCAGTGCCATGGGAAATCAGTTAGGCTGCACTCACCTTGTGGAGCATACGATTAAGACCAAAGCAACACCGATAAAACAGAGACACTACCCTATATCTCCTACATTACAGCGCCAGGTTAATATCGAGCTCGATCAAATGTTGGCAAATGATATTGTTGAACCTTCTACATCACCGTGGGCATCGCCTATTGTGTTAGTGAAGAAAACGGATGGTTCTTACAGGTTCTGCGTCAATTACAAGAAATTGAATGAGGTTAGTGAGAAGGATGCATATCCCCTTCCTTTTGTCAGCGCTACCTTGGATAAGTTGAGAGACGCTAGATATCTCACAACTTTAGATATCAAGTCCGCATATTGGCAGATTCCAGTCGCGGAAGCGTCACGACCCTTGACAGCTTTTGTTGTACCCTCTAGAGGCCTCTACCAGTTCAAACGAATGCCGTTTGGATTACACAACGCACCAGCTACCTGGCAACGATTCATTGATCGTGTGATTGGGGTGGAGCTGGAACAATTCGTTTTTGTTTATTTAGATGACGTAATCATCTGTACACCTACCTTTGAGGAACATATAAATATTTTACGAACCGTCGTGGATAAAATAACAAAAGCAGGGTTAACTCTGAACCGAGAAAAGTGCCACTTTTGTAAACCCGAATTAACATACTTGGGATATATCGTGAATTCCTCAGGCTTGATGGTTCATCCCGAGAAGGTAGAAGCTATTGTCAGGATACCAGAGCCAAGGACAGTTTCAGATGTTCGCAGGGTAATAGGTATGGTCTCGTGGTACCGAAGGTTTGTGCCAAACCTCTCAACTTTAATTGCTCCACTCACCTTACTATTGAAGAAGAACGCAAATTTTGTCTGGGATGACGCGTGTAAAAGTGCATTCACGAAAATAAAGGAACACCTCATCACCGCTCCTATTTTGACCTGTCCTAATTTTGAACTACCCTTTTGGAATAGGAGCAGCCTTGTCCCAAATTCACCCAGACGGAGAAAAAGTAGTGGCCTACCTCAGTAGATCCTTAACCAGAACCGAGAGGAAATTCAGTACTACGGAAAAGGAATGTTTGGCCGTCCTCCATGCCATAGAAAAATTTCGACCCTACATAGAAGGAACACGATTCACCGTAATCACTGACCATTACAGCCTCAAGTGGTTGTTCGATTTCAAAGATCAAGCTGGACGTGTTGCTAGATGGGCCCTTCGGCTACAACAATACGATTTTGAAATTGTGCATCGGAAAGGAGCGGATCACGTTGTACCCGATACGTTATCCAGATCTGTACCCCGTATTGATGTCGTTGAGATACTTCCATCGATCCAAGGAGTCAAAGATAAGTGGTATAGGCAGCTATACCAAAAGATCCTCAAAGACCCTAACAAATATCCCGATTGGAGGATTGTAGAAGACCGAATATACAAACTAGCGAAGGTAGCTTATCCCAATCTAACCCAGTCAAATAAAGAATGGCTGCTAGTGGTTCCTAAAGAATGTCGTTCAGTTCTGATCAAAGACCATCATGATCCCCCGACGTGTGGACACTTGGGAATATATAAAACCTTAAACAGATTAAACCTAAAATACTATTGGCCCAAGATGAAGGCGGATGTATCCCACTACGTAAGACGATGTGTAATTTGTTTAAAGACGAAACCAGAACAGAAAGCACCTAGGGGCTTGATGTTAAGTTGTGCACCAACAACCTCTCGCCCCTGGCAAATTTTAAGTATAGACTTAGTTGGACCCCTACCACGTTCTTCAGCGGGTTATTCCTTTATTCTCACTGCTAATGACATATTCAGTAAATTTGTGTTGTTTTTCCCGATGCGAAATGCAACGGCCCCAAAAGTCGCTGAGATAATAGAGGACCACATATTCCTGATGTTTGGGGTTCCGGAAAAGGTCATTATGGATAATGGTAAGCAGTTTCGCAGTCATCAAGTTACTTCCATCTTGGACAAGTATGATGTGGAAAAGCGATATTTATCCAATTTTTCTCCTCAGGGCAACGCTGTGGAAAGATACCATAGGGTTATGAAAACAATTTTAAGTTCTTATGTCTCCGATAACCATCGCGATTGGGACAAATATTTACAAAAGGTTGCTTGTGCGATGCGATCAAGTCGACATGAAGTAACAAAATTATCTCCCAACTTCGTCATGTTTTCCCGGGAGATTGACCTCCGCGGACGCGCCTTGATTCCAGTATCTAATTTCGATGAAACCTATGACCCAGTGGCTCGAGCAAAAGCAGTCCAAGAAGTTTTCCAAGACGTGACTAGAAGGATAAAGAAGTCCTTTATGACCAGTCGTGATCGCTACAATCTCCGTCGAAGAAGTGAAAGATTCCAACTGGGTCAGCAAGTATGGAAAAAGGTATATGCGGTCTCCGACAAAACCAAGGGAGTGACAGCAAAATTGGCAAATAAATTTGAAGGACCGTACAGGATAACGAAGATCCTCTCCGCATGGTCGTATGAACTGATAGACGACACCAATGGTCGTAATAAGGGAGTCTGGCACGCCAAAGACTTAAAGAGTCACCCACCAGATACAGACGGATCCGATAGCGAAGCAGAATAAGTAATAGCTTGTTAGTCCTCGAAGTAACACCCTGCTTGTCTACACCGTTGGAGTAGAGCTGTTTCTGTCGTTTTCCGGTTGTCTATTGTAAGTTAGCCATATTATTATTTTGGGTAGGTCAGCGTAGTGGAAGATGCTATGTTGCGGTTTTTTTTTTGGGGAAAAAAAAAACCTTTTCCTGGAAAGGGGAGAGTTGTTACGGTTCGCCCTACAAAAATAAAAAGAAATAAGTATGAACTGTAACTTGAATGCATAAAAGATTTATTTGGTACCTTGATAATATTTATCGTCACAATAATAATTAGTAATAATGAAATGTAAATATTTATCTTTGTTATTTGACATCTATAATTAGTTCATAGGTTATCTTTAGTGAGATTCTTTTTCAAACTACACAGGTGTCTTGAGTATTTGGGTCATCAGTTAGCCATTTGACCTTGAACCCAGCTTAATAGGTGAAAGACCTCTTATCATTTTTCAAGGCCAATGACATAGGTCACTGGTTTGAAACCACCATTTTGTATTCTGCTTTTTCCTAATCTAGAAGGTTGTTCAACCTACGTACAATACGGCTCTGTGATTGGAAAAAAATAAGTAATCAGGGATTCTCTTATACAAATTGTTGTAAAGGAGCATGCGTGCATGGATTTAGTTCCTGATTTCACAAAATACACCACTACAAGGTCACTCACCACCTGGGGTAAGTAATCTATCCGATATCGATTGGGACCCAATCATCAGACTATTCTTCCATATTTTCTTTTCAGACCTTTTATTTCTGTGTTTGGCTTTCTTCTTGTTGTGTGGTTTGAACCCATCTGCATCTGATTTTTCACTTGGGATACCAGTCTCTTTTCACTTAAAGAATAAGTACTTGGGTGTTGATCGTATAGCCTACTCATCGCTATCCTCTCCTGTACGCTACCGTTTGGTACCCCCAGCAGCTACTACCTTCCAGCTGACTGCTATAAGTACAGAGCAGAGTAACACCTGTAGGGAGCACCCCCAGGACTGCAAACCATTAGTGAGCACACCTAACCCAAGTAAGATCTTTCCAATATATAGATTGTTTGATGCCAATAATCTAGACTTTTCCGCACTGGCTAAGTAGTGACAATAAAACTTATCAACTCGTACGAAGTGAACCTTACCCTCCAGTTCACCTGAACTACATCCAGGTTTCATTATAAGTATAGAGCTCTCCACTCGGTTGTACATCAACTGAGTCATGTATATTTAGTGTAGTAATAGTATATCTTGTAGAGTCCATCCTATACTGGCTAACAATAGCAATAGTTTAGTATCTAAAACAGATGTTCATTTTCAGATTAATTAGGTATAAGTTAGATATAATTATATAAAGGTAAACATCACCTTCCAAACTATATAATATTAAAAGTATAACACAGTACTTACACGGAAATATATGTAATCCCAGAAGTATACTTTTGCGGACCATTTCCAATAATAGCTTTAATTTGTTCATTTTTAATATCTTTGATATTCACTTAATATATTAGGTAGGCACGCCAAGCGCTGTCAATGTCAGTCAGTTGCCATTTGATAGAAAATAGAACCTTTGAATAATAGAACATTCAACCTATCGAGTATCGAGTAGTTCATTTGCTCCTTCACCCGAATCTCAGCAGAGACCATCAAGTATCCCCTTGTTAGAGGTACGTTCAATTTTACTCAACCCCTCTCCGCACCGAGTAATCCGGGATAAAATATTTTATTACCCTAATATTAGGCTAGCTCTTCTATTCTGTGACCATTAAGTGGAACAGGGTGGCGAGCTAACAATAATTTTGTCTCAATTTAACTTTAACTTTATTCAATTAGATCTTTTGATAATTGTAACCTTTCTATTATAGCCTGATGATGGTATATTTTACCGAAACTAGTTGCTAAGCTTTTGGTTTGTTCGTTTGGAGGACAATCAATATTAAATTGTGGTTTGGACTTTGAGTTTCATTCACCTTTGATTTGGATTTCAACCACATTTGAGTAATGGATGATCTATGGAAGTTCAGTTATACTAGATTAAAAAAAACACAATAAATAGCTTTGAAATGAACTTTTTAACTGACCTGCAGTGGCATCACTATCATACTTGGAGGTATGCCCTGTTAACTGGGAGCCTAAAATCTCATAAAGGTCTTTGTTAGTTGAAACAACATATTTATATGGTCCTCCTTCTGCCCCAGAAACATATATCTTATTGTCAGTAAATTTTTGCTTAGTGCGCGTCTTTATATTTTCATATTTATTTTTTAGAATTTCAATAGTTCCATGAGGATTTCCCAGAATACTATTATATTCATTATAAATTTACTGGCCGATAGATGGCACTAACAGTTATCACTACTTGGAGGGGTCGCCACCAGATGGCGCTAATTTATTGATCAGCGCCCCCTATCGGACATTTCTGGCATTACTGAAAACTGCTCTATCGGTAAACTATCGAACTATTTTAAAAGATAGCGCCAATTGAATTTTTTGGGAAAGGGTTTCTATTAATGACGCTATTTACTGTATACAGATAAATTTATAAAAAAATTCATGGATTAAATTGACAAAAGGGAATTCAATAAATCAACACAGTGATTAGTATAGGGGTAACATTCTTTTTCATCTTCTTAATTTCTTCAAACAAATGGATTCTTCCTAACGGTATCATCATCATCATCTGGGATTCTAAAAAAATAGCATGATGAGATTGATGAGTAAATATGGGCTCTAAGGGATCTGGGGAGGCACCTTGACATTTCAAGTATCATGATGAAATGGATGCCATATTTTCAGATCGCCCCAATGTTAAACCAATTGCAGTGGTCTCTTCTAAAGGTAATTTGATATTGAGATTTTCCTTCTTCATATATATGTATGTACTATATCAGACTGTTCTGTGTCCAGAGAAAATTTGGAGGAAGAAGAACCAAAGGCAAAAAAAACAAAAAAAATAATACGTCAGAATTACTGAGGTTATTAGAAGAAAAAGGAAATTGAAGAAGCTAGAACTAAACGCCACCAGGAAAAATTAAGTCTGCAAAGAGAATTATTGGTCCAGTTGTAGAATATTACTGCTCTTTCGAAGAGAAATTATCCTGGAGAGCACCACACATATTCTCCAAAGTCCTCTTGATTGATAATAATTTTGTTAAAATTTTATGTACCTGCTTATTACATAGTTCATTGGGGTCTAATGTGAACATATCAGAGTTTTTTGTGTTCTGTTTGTTAGATAACTTTTGAATAAATTATGAGCTAAACCCCTTACACCCATATCTTCTAGTGTATCTAAAAGTATGGAGTGGTCGACAGTATCGAAGGCCTTTTTTAGATCTAAAAAAACCCCAATTGATGGAGTGCTTGAATCCAAGGATTCGTAGATGTTTTTTGTCAAGGAATGGATTGCATCATTGGTAGATTTTTTTTCTCTAAAGCCATATTGGGATGTTGACAGCAGATTATAATTTGATAGGTATGTCGTAAGTCTTGTTTTTATAATTTTTTCAAAGACCTTGCTTATTGAAGGTAAAAGTGAAATAGGCCTATAGTTTGAAATATTTTCTGTATCTCCATTTTTGAAAATTGGAGTTATAAGAGATTTCTTCAGAATCGAAGGAAATATGCCTGATTCGAAGGATTTATTTATGATGTCTGTCAAAGGTTCACATATGAATTTTGCAATAATCTTTAGAGTTTCAGCTTTCATTCCATCAAGCCCGGGAGCCTTTTTGTTTTTTAAGCTAATTATTGTATTTTCAACCTCAGTAGCATTCGTTGGTGTAAGAAAAAGTGAATTTTTATTCACATATTTTTTACTTTTGTAATTGGGATTTTGTCGTATGTTCTTTGCCAAAGTTTCCCCCACATTCGCGAAGTAGTTGTTAAATATATCAGCAGCATCTTTTGGATCTGTGATGATCTCATTTTTTTCATTCCTAATATTATTTATTATTCTTCCTGTCTTGATATTCAAAATTTCATTGACAGTGTTCCAGAGTTTTTTACTTGCATTTTGTTCCTTTTCAAATAATTTTTTATAATAATTTTCTTTGGCAGTCTTTATTTTCTTTCCCGTTTCTTTTTTTTTTCGTTGAATAATTATTTTTCAAGTTAACATTATTTGGATTTTTTTTCCATAATAAAAATGAATGATTTTTTTGGTTGATGTGTTTTATCAATGATTTTGTTATCCAATTTTTTCTTTTACGTTGATAAATTAACTTCAATATTAAAATGTCATATACCTGGAAATGTTTTTGTCACTTTGACATCGATAAAAAAGGTGCATCCTTTTTTATCGCGATAAAAACCTCTCTTCCTCAATTTCTAGTATGCGGACGTCACTTCTACACAATGACAATGAGATAATTATTGTTGTTGTTCATCGATATATTCTGTCGTTAATTTATCTTGCCAAAAAACACTCGAGCTTTTCTTTTATCTAGATAAATTTCTCTTTAACTCAAACTTTTGCCAATCACTAAATTTGCTCGAAAAACTGACATTAGATAAAATCGCTCCACCTTCGGTGTCGCGATTTTATCATGTCAGTTTTTCTCGTAAAATTAGTGATTGGCAAAACTGTTTCGTTGCAAAGAGAAATTTATCCGATAAAAAAAAAGCTCTTGTGTTTTTACTGTTGACTATTTTTCAATCTGAAGTATTGAGTTGATTTTTGTACACATGTGTTTATAATGTTGATAAATTTCTCTGTTGTCGATTCGATTTCATGCATTGGGTACAATTCATTTTTCCAACTTAAACTATTAATTGCTTTTTGTAATAATTGTTCGTCTACTTTTTGAAAATATTTTTTGTTCATTGAATTGTTTTTTTTTTTTCCATTCAGTACAATTTGTAACAACGTTATATGGTGGTCCGTAAATGATGTTGTTATAGTGAGAGGTAATTTGTTGTTTTGTTTTAATGAATATATGATCAAGACACGATTCAGATCCATTTCTCGCTCTCGTTGTAGTATTAATAGTTGATTGAAAGCCATGCTCACTCATTATATCGAGATAATTTCTTGAATCTTCAGTAATTTTCATCAAGTCGATATTTATGTCACCTATAAATAAACTATAATAATGTTGATTACTTTCTTTATTTAGAATATCCCCGAGCTGGTTAAGAAAGTCGTCAATTCGACTTGCTGGATATCTATAGAATGCTAAAATGCAAAAACTCAGCTTATCCATAACCATTACAATTTTCAATAATATACCTCCGTTTATCTGAATATGTTCATGCGAATGGTATGAGTTTGTTTTTGCAAAGACGATAACACCATCATTTTGGTTATAGCTACCTCCATTGTATAGGGTTGTGTAGTTGGCCATGTTGAGGAAGGACGTATCTGGGACCTGCCAAGTTTCTGTTGAAACTATGCACTCGAAACATGTATCAAGTTCCTCAAGATATATTTTTAATTAATCTATATTTTTTGAAACACTACAAATATTAGTATTAAGAATCTTGAAGTTATTCAATTTGTTATTCACAGACAAAACTTCTTTAGCTTCATTTGTATCATTTAGGGGATATGTTGTTATTTTTTCAAGCATAAAATTTCTTATACAGGGTGTTTCAAAAAAAGGTAACACCGTGTCTAGGATAGGTAAAAAACTGAAAAATAATTGGGGTTTGCTTAGTAAAATTTTTTTCTAACGCCATCCGTTTTCAAGATAAAGGGCGTTGAAGAAAATAAAAAACTACACATTTCTTACGATTTTGCCGAAACTACTGGCACCATTGTAATGAAATTTTATACGAATATGTTTTGGAAGCTGATATATCCCATGAATTTGTTTTTATAACTAACTCTCATAGAGGGCGCTAGTTACACGATTCATACAACGTATTATTCAACATAACTTTTTTTAGGGTAGAGTGAACATAAACATCGTTTAATTTTACACCAAAAAGGTTCTCTTGGTAAAATTCGATATTATGTACCGTTTTCGGAATATTTTGATTTGAAAATTATGAAGTAATAACCGCTTCTCGTATAAGTTAATGATAAATTTATTAATTAAAAAAACTTACAATAAGAAAATTAAAATAAAGACAAAGAACATAACATAAAATTCAATTAGAGTAAATGTTCAAAATGTCCTCCGTTTTCACGAATACATAAGTCTATCCTTTTTTCTGAAGAATCCATTAATCTTCTTAACGGTTGGGGATCATCTATGATGTCATTAAAGTGACGTTTAATTCTGTCTATTAATTCTTGACGAGAATTTACCTCTGTAGCATAGACTTTTTCCTTAATATACGACCAGACTGTGTAGGATTAAGGATTAAAATCGCATGACCGAGGAGGCCAATGAATCGGAGCTTCTGCACCTCTACCAATCCATCGATCCCGAAAATTGTTACTCAACCAATTACGACACCTTCTATCAAAGTGCGGTGGAGCTCCATCATGCATAAAAAATAATGATGTTCGCTCATTTATCGATAAATCTTCTAATATCTCAAATAAGTGATTATTTAAAAAATCAAGGTACATATCACCACTTAAATTTCCAGGTAGAATATGATAACCTATTAATCTGTTACCTGTCGGTGTATTCAACATTTGAGTACATTTTGTTTAACAATATCTAATTTTACAAATAACAAGGTTTCAAAACTCTATTTATTGTTGACTTATTGTCATAACAATCAATAAATGTCAATTTTACATGGCAAACTTAGAGAAAAGCGAACTTTATCATTAGTTTATACCAGGAGCGATTATTACTTCATAATTTTCAAATCAAAATATTCCGAAAACGGTACATAATATCGAGTTTTACCAAGAGTACCTTTTTGGTGTAGAATTAAACGATGTTTATGTTCACTTGGAGTTTTGACTAATAATTCTACCCTTAAAAAAGTTATGTTGAATAATACGTTGTATGAATCGTGTAACTAGCGCCCTCTATGAGAGTTAGATATAAAAACAAATTCATGGGATATATCAGCTTCCAAAACATATTCCTATAAAATTTCATTGCAATGGTGCCAGTAGTTTCGGCAAAATCGTAAGAAATGTGTAATTTTTCATTTTCTTCAACGCCCTTTATCTTGAAAACGGATGGCGTTAGAAAAAAATTTCACTAAGCCAACCCCAATTATTTTTCTGTTTTTTACCTATCCTAGAGACGGTGTTACCTTTGTTTGAAACACCCTGTATATTCATCCATGTGAATGAACCAGCCAGTAAACAGTTTTAAATTATTTGACAGCCTTCACAATAATTATTTGGTTTTTATATAATAACAAAGTCTGATGACATTAATAAGATTTTTGGAGAAATTATTCAAAAAAGAAAGTAAAAATGAAGTAAAATAGTAAATTAACATACATAAATTATTTGATGCTTTGCGTAGAACCTGTGCGTGCTCTAGTATTTATTTTTTCTTCTCCCACAAATGATTGTTCTTCTTTTTTTCCGCAACTGGTTGCTAATTCTTTGGGAATAAATGATGTTTGCCCAGCTGTTATTTTGTGAATGTTTGCCACTGCTTTATCTTGCTTCGGGGTCGCAGGTTCGCTATTTGATTTCGGTCTGATTATTTCAATAGTTTCTATTACTTCTAATTCTTCAGGAGAATATATTTTTCCGTCCACAAATAGTTTGTTTCTTCGTATATAGCAGTTTATATGATTATCTGCTCTCGCCAGGATTAGGTGTTTTCTTAAAACTTTGTGCTCCTCTCGCTGGATGAGTGTTAGGTCATTTGCTACGCTTATGTTGGTACCCTTGAGATTCTTCGCGTTTTTAAGTATTTTTGACTTTTTCAAGTATGAAACAAACTCCACCTTGATAGGTGCTCGTTCTTTCCTACCCAAAGAGTAAATATTATTCAGGTCGCTCTCATTTATTGTAACGTTTACTAGTCGCCCCAGCTCGTTACAAATATATTCAGGCGTTATTTCCTCGGGTTTGGTATCGAGTCCAAAAATCACTATATTATTTTCTTTCGCTTTCCTTTCAATGTTCTCAATCTTATTCAAAAGATGACGGTTTTCTGTACAGATCTTCGATTTTTAGGGATAATCTAACCTCTACTGCTTCTATGAGTGATTTCAATTCCTGTTTACTTGATATGATTTCTTTTAATATTTTTTCTCCAGTTATCGACATTATCAGTTCTATCACAAAGAATTTGTTTGGACTAGGTACTATAGAAATTAAAGAATATTTTGTTTTAAAACTACGTTACATTGTTGATTGATCCGCCACTGGAGTTTATTGTTTATAAATTTACTGTGTAAGACAAAATCGGATTCCAAATAGTTCAATTGCTTATAAATTACACGAGTTTTTTGTTCATTTGACGATATTTTCAATCTTTCACAAATGCAATAAAATACTACATATCTTTTTTAAATACAAAAATATTGTAGATTCATCTCCATATATAGAAAGTTCAGTCAATTACCTTTGAAACGATATATCTCACAACACCATTAACGAACTTTTACCGTAAAAATTTTATAAATTAGGAGGACAAATAAAAATACGTCTACACTCAATAAATCAATATATATATCGTTGAAGCGTATATATATATATATATATATATATATATATATATATATATATCGTTGAAGCGTCCATACATTTTGAAATCGTCCCCTTATAAAAATTCGTCCAGGGACTTAAAATGACATCACGAACCTACTGTAGAAATTTTGGAAAGATGCTTTTTTTATAGTAAAATAATCGAAAATATTAGCAATCTTGGTCTCTACAATATTTTTTCAACGAAACAATATGTGGAGCAGTGCTTAGCAAAAGAGGGTCTCAAACCAAAATCTTGCATAATAAAGTGGACTCCAACCGATAGTTTTGAAATGGAACGATTTCTTGGGATACTATTATGAATGGGTTTGTTCAGACTCCCCACGATACATTCATACTGGAAGACATTAGCATTGTATAAAAATAAAATTAGCCAACTTATGTCGGGTATTTTTAGATCGCGCAATTCTCCGGCGGAGACGCTAGGAGTATACGTTTCATCTTGATAGTTATTCGCGCTTAGAGCGTCCCGAGATTTGACAACATTTCAATTTCAGTAGAACGTTGAATGGATGTAACAGGTGAAAAAATACATTTCCAGTACATAACTATACTCTGAGTCGAAGTTAAAACGCGTTAAAGAAAACCACTCTGATTAAGTTGAAAATTTATTTTTATTTTTCTTAAAACCTAGTAAATAGTAATGATAAATCAATGCGTAGTATGAAACAAATGAAATGTAATTTTTTGAACAGAAAAAATGAGTACCACTATTGAATCAACATAATCTCTAAGAAACTTGAAAGTACAATAATGAAAAGTTATTCAGATTAGAAAAAAGTAAGCCTGAAGAGATACAAAAATTGAAAGCATTAGAATTTGATGAGCTACATCCTTCATCTCTTACTTCATTGTGATATCGTCCAGATTCTTTCCTTTGTATTGGGCCACGTCTCTTTTTTCCATTAGTAATAAAAGTTTGGAGATCTTCGCTGTTTGGGAAATATCATCAGGCAATCGGTACGAGCCACCGTGAACATTTACTGTATGACCCATAAAAGTCGATAGCTGTTCTATATCGCCTTCTGACATGTTGAAGATTTGCGTCAGTGTAGCTAAATGTTTTCGTAATTTTGTAGCCGTGATAGCTTGGGGGTTCTTTGCACCACATTGGAAGGCATATTTTCTAATGACTTTTTAACCACATATAGGCTGAATTGAATGAGGGTTTGCGAATAAATAAGAATTATTTTTCATTACTAATCCGTAACGATTTTTCAGCAATATTCTAATATTATCTTGTATATCGGGACTAAAAAGAACAGGTACACCGCGTCCTCTTTTGCCACGAATAACTATTACTAACTAACAAGCATTTCTATCATGAGGTTTATTGTTTAATTGATGTACTGATGCATTGGCCTTGTTACTCAGATAATCCTTTAGAAGCTTCAAATCACTCGCAAGTGGTACCATTGTTATTGTATTCCACTTATTCATATTGAGATCATTCGAAGCTTGTGTTGAAACCTGGTAGCACCACTCACTATCGAACAATTGAATTAAAGCTCTCAAGTCGGCTTCCGCCTCGGCAGTCGAAATCGTTGAATGCACTTGTTTTCGTTCAAGTACAAATAAAATCCCTATTTCACAGCATTGTTTTATTGCTGTTCCCAAGACTGTTAATGCCGATCCGTAGACTTCGTTTTCTTCGTTACATTGTCCAACATTTTTGGTTGCAGCAACAAGTATATCGAAATTTTGAGGATGTAAGGAATCGAAAAGAATTTGTATTGTTGGCTTAATTTTTTTAACTTCAATTAGTAACCGGGCAAGCTCTCTCATTTTACGAGAGGTAACATTTATAAAGTGCTTCTCTCTGTGCGTTTTTAGATACCGGGCACCAAATGCACAAATCAACTTATCGCATTTGGCAACTAAGGATATTGCATCTGGTCTCATTCTCGGAAAAACTTGTTCCCGAAGCTGTTTGTCGATTTCTTAATTTCTCAAAAGTAGATTTTGTCCATTTGCTTGATGTGATTTATCACTATGCCCCATGCACTTCTTGCGATGTCGCCAAAGCTGCTTGCTTGAAAATAGTCCCAAGCAATTAGTGCAGGGTAAATGATTTTTACTGAATAAAGAGGCTCTAACAGGTTTTTTCATACTACTGCTATTAAGGAAGTTCCCTTTTTCCCGAATAGCTTCAAGAAGAAATTTTCTGTTTTTATTTTTAGGCGAGAGAGACATGATTTTTTGGACATCAGTTTCATGTGAATGAGATCTCACAAGGTGCCTAGCGAAATTGAGGACATAGCTTTCACAGAACATACAAAAGTTTTTCTTCTTGTTACCCAATCTCTTTTCTCGGTTTAGTTTAAAGGTGCCTAAAATGGTTTCTTGATTTCCAGACTGGATTAAATCATTGCTTCTGGCAGAAACCTCGGTCTAAAATAGAAAAAATATACCATCATAGTAGTAGTAGTAGTACAGGGTGGTCCATCTGTAACGCCTGGTCGAGGCGTTACAGGTCATACTGTATACAGAAATGCACGTAGTATTAGAAAATCAATTGATAAAAAAGCAGATGGATATTTTTCCAAGGATCATTTCTATAATATTGGATTTCAATTGAAGTATGATTTTATGGAACATAATTTATTTGGGATTGATTTGTTATAAAGTAATTAGAAATATTTTTGGGGAAGGGCAATCGACGGCCGATCATTGCAAATACCCTTACATTCTCGACGCCGCCATGCTAGCAGCTTGGGCACCGGGCATATTGAAAGCAGACACGTCATCTAACAAATCCAGAAGGGAATTCTTTCGGTTACCAATCTGGTACAAGAAACTGATGTTATTTCCTGTTTATAACGTTTGGATTGAGAGATCAATTTTCTTAATTGTTGAAGGTCATGGATAATGTAATGGTCCACATTTTTTTGAGTGTTCTTCACTTCGATAACTACTTCACTTCATTCATTCATTATTTTCTTCGGTATAAATATGGTATACTCCTTTAGAAACAATAAGACAAAATCGGCTACAAAACTGTATTTTATAAAGTGATAAAGACCTCAAGAGAAGGGGAAGAGGATCGTGTCGTTGCAGAACCGATGACACCCGTATACCTAGCTGTGTTGGGTGGAACGATAATGAGGCAGTTAGCTTACCTACAATTTCTTGAATGCACTACAAAATTGAATTGGTGTTGGATTTCTCGAGTTTCCGCAACAATTTCTCACCAGACAAAAAAAATTTCAATGCAATCCTGATTAAGGTTCCTTGTTATGAAAAATGAATAATTCCTTCATTTTAAGGTTCCCCATGAAGACAGAGCAGAGGTAATAGTAATTTTCCAGCCATTTATAAAGTGCATAGTATTGTTTATACATTTTTCCACGTATGTTACCTTCCCATCATTCTGTTCCACCTGTAACAATTTAATGACCTGTGAGTCATTTAACAAACATTTTATTTCTACCAAAAAGTGCAACTGTTTTTTTGTGATCATAAATGAGCTGAAGCTATTTATATGTGACGAATTTGACAAATCAAACAAATCATTTATTGTTTGTAGGAATTTTGCAGTGAACGTTGCTTCTGAAGGAAGAACTTTAAAATGTATATAGGTATGTAGGGCAGATGAGAGGGAGAGACTAAAGACTTGTGAAGCATATTTTCATTTTTTGAAAGCTATTAGAAAACATATGATCGTCAGTAAGTTTAGGACAAAGTCGACTAATTTTTTTTGTCGTGATCATAAAAAATGTCTAAATAATTTTTTTTATCAAACGGAAGTTATAAAAAAAATTGTTCCTTGTCGAATTTAGAAGATGAGGCACGTGGTAGAAGTAAAAGAGTTTAATATCATCTCAAAAAAAATAAGTACGGCTGGGTGTTCCATTAAGTAGTTTGTTAATCAATTTTTCAAAATTAGATCCCTGATCTGACATAACGTTAAAACCCACTTGGTTTAGTTTCTTAACACTTTCAAATATGACCTCTTTTATTTCTCCGAGGGAGCTGTTGAATTATTAAAAAAAATAGGCTATTGGTTGCTTCCAACTATACCTCGCGTCATAACAACTAATGCAGAGGCTGCTAATTTGGAACTATCTGTATTATTTCCTTCCTGAAAACCCATTATCTTGTCACGGGAAATTCATGAAAAAATGAAATTATAAAATAACTTCATCCAATCATATAATACAGTCTCGTTCTTTTTTTTCATTTTTTCAGCCCGAAGTTCCAGCAAACGAAAAATAAAATCATTGACACCGGGATTTATTACCCATTTTCTTGTATAACTCAATGATGGCAACCTATACATTGTGCAAATTGTGCATCACATGAAATTTTTTAAAAAAATTTTCCCCCATTTGGAAGTGTCACTTCAAATCCCGTTAAACTAACAGGTGTACCTGGTTAGAAACTTTGATGAAAATACATAATAGTTAACGACAGTACCCCAAATATGGGAAAATTTCATGAAAAAATTACATGTGATTTAAATTTGAAAAAGTTTCAATTGTTTTATCAATGTGTTGTGACTTTTTCACTGGATATGGGTTTTTTGTAGTTACCTGACGAGTAATGCACTAATTATGGCGTAACAGCCGAAAGGCTTTGCAATTTTAAAATAAAAATTTTTCATACAAAATACAAAAAAAATGTTTGCTTGACTTTTTAGTCATGTGTACTCAGCTACAAAGATATTCACCTTGAATTTTCGGCCATGCTTTAGATCTGGCTGATAATCTGATAATGGTTTGAAATAACTGAGTTTAAATGAGTATTAATATTACCTGTAGAAAATTCTCTGCACCTCATATAATTTCCAGTTCTCGTCATCTATTTCTGGTTCAATTTTCCTCAGAACTTTTTTAAATTGTAGGTTATCTTTTATGGGAGGCCAATACACTTCAGTTTTTCTAGGAGTTAACCAAGCAGTATTAACTATAGAGAGTCCGCCACCATCTGCTCCTTGTTTGAATTCCATTACAGAATACATTGTGTGAGTATCTAAAGAAATTGTACTTCAGTTTTTCTCTACTACCTATACTTCCTTTTACCTTGTTATTAAATTGAATTGAATAAACAAGAAATATGAGACATTTCAATTATTACAGGTGAATTAAATTTTTTCCAAGTATGTGTCACTCTCTTTAACTAAACTCTTGGATGCATCTTCTGTAAAAAGTTTTCTTTTATCCCACACATATCTTCCAGGGTGGCAAAGTACGTAAGAAAAAGTGTTATATACTTTTTAGGCTTTATTTTGTTTTCAAAAATTGTACCTACTTTCCCATCCCATAGATCAGGCGTCTTCAACCTTTTTTAGTGCAAAGGCCAAACATCGATTTCACATCGTCCGAAGGGCCACAACTTTTCACGAAACTTTACCACCTTATCAATAAAATAAAAGACATACATAATTTCAATTTCAATAATCTTTATTGGTTAATTAAAGTCAATCTTCATTGGTTAATTAAAGTTAATCAATGTGATTTTTGACACTGTTTATTTTCTACAAGTGTGTCAATATTTGTTTTCATTTTTGTGGTTGCAACCCGCAGACTACCTTCCAGATGTGCATCTGTAATTCTTGACCTTTTTGTCGATTTCACATACTTCATACGATAAAAAAGCTGCTCACACACATATGTGCTCCCAAACAATGACATCATTTTCTGGGCATTTTTTCGGATTTCAGGAAACGAGTTGTGATCGACATATTTTACATAGAAATCAAAAACACCCATGTCGAACTTGTCTTTCAATTCCGAATTACACTGCAAATCTATAAGCTCTATCTGAAAATTTTCCGGCATGTCTTCAACGGATACACCGAATGACTGATGTATTTTTCATTATCTCTGAAGTCAGAAAACCTCGATTGAAACTCTTTTTTGAGTAAATCTACTGCTTCAACGTATTTATCCACATCTGTACATTCGCAGCTCTTCAGTTTAGGAAAGTGCATATAATCTTTTTTCAAACCCTAGCCATAGATAAAAGGAACTTACCTGCCGTGCATTCACGTGCATCTATATCTATCGACAAATTTGCGGAACGGAAAGAAAACTTATTGTTGCTGTGATCTGATTCCAAAAACACACAACACACCACCGCTAGTGAAGCAAGTAAGGTTTTAAATAATGTATATGCAAAGGCAAGGGAGTACAACAAGTGAAACATTAATTAACTAAAACGTTCCTGTTACAATCACGTTACAACACGGAAGCCAGAAGCACCATTTTAAGTGACGTTGATGTCAAATGTCATACTCGGACTGACTAACCAATCACACAATAGTATTTGTATAGAGAACCAAATTACTAATTTGTGATTGGTTAAAAAACTGAACTGGAATATATTTTTGGAAACAATTTCTGAAGATCGACTTGCAATTCAAATCTTTTGCTGATTTTACATACAACTGCATATTTATTAACAAAAAGGTTTTTGTCATTCGATTCAAAGAATGAACTATTTATTAACTTTGATAAGTCTATATTGATTAAAATAGTACTGTTATGCTTTGTATGAAACTTATTCGTACAAATATCTTCTGTATGTTCCTTGTGGTATATATAAGCGTTAAAAAAGGGATATTAAAATCTTTATACGATAGGGCCAGAATCATTTGTTCTAGTGATGATCAAAGAGAAAACTTTTTTAAAAGATGTTTTAAATAACAATAATTACCCTGCAGAATTTGTGAATGAGGAGATTAAGCATATAGAGAGGGACTCATTGTTAATACCCCATAACAATAATATTAATAATTCTGCTAACATAATATTTAGAAACTTGACAATACCATATGTTAAGGGTTTATCAGAAAGAATTAAAAAAATTGGTAATCAATTCAATATTAGAACTAGTTTTAAATCCAATAATACATTAAGATCAATATTAACAAAAACGAAACCAAAGAATGAAGAACAATCTTCAAAAAACTGCATATATCAAATATCATGTGAATGCGACAAATTTTATTTAGGTGAAACATCTAGACCATTAAAAGTGCGAATTAACGAACACAAAAAATATATCAAAGATAGGGAATTCTTTAAGTCAACAATTTGCAAACATGCTTGGGAAGAGGGTCATCAAATTCAATGGGATTCGTCAAAAATAATATTAAAAGAACCCAATAACAAAAGACGAAAAATCAAAGAAAGTGCTTTAATACAACTAAATGCAGATAAATGTGTAGCTAGTATTTCAGCCGAATGTAGTCAAATTTGGTTACCAATGTTAGAAAGAGAAATTTCCAATAATCAATTACCTGCGTTATCAGGATAGCATCATAAGTTTTTATCCAGGTTTTCTTATGATTAATATTTTGAATAGTTGTTAATCGATACACATTTCAATACACAAAATCACAAAACTGATTATACATATACATATTTTGAAAACTTAAATATTCATACACAAAAAAAGTATCAAGAAACGCGTTTTATTAACAACATTTCCAATATAAGCGAAAAAACGCGCTATCCCAATTAAAAAACCGTTCCTGGAACGTGCACTTCACTGGATTCCATTTCTAGTAGACTATCATATCGTTGGAATGTCATAAAATGAAATATTTCATTTAACATTTTACCGGAGATATGATCTACTATGAATGGACCTTGATGAAAATTTGATAACAAAATTTTGCAGTCTTAAACTTCAAAATTTTTTGGATTGTCTAGTTGTCAAATTTTTTCCGTTGTGTCAGTTAGGAATAAAAATCAATTTTTACTTATTTTTCTTGACAATGGTAGCTGGAACGCTACCGAAACGTTGAAATAAAGAATTCGAAAATATTGTGGTTTAATTTCCCAAGAAATTAAAAATAGAATGAATTATTCGTACAAATAAGTATATATACTTTATACTTGATACATTCGTTACGATAAAGTCACTTTAATAACTTCTTTTCAACGTTAATTCGTATACGATCAATTATTGAGAAAACCTACCAACGTCAAATCAACGTCTTCATTATGGAGTCGAAAATACGGCTACAAATTAACTTCTAATCGATATCGTTTTAAGGTCGATCGACGTCAAGGTCTTCAAATGACTTATCATCGACGCTGCTTGGGTAGTTTGCATTACATTCAATGAATCAATTTCACCAACCTCAATATCTGATGTGTAATAGTCGGGATTCAAATCCGAATTTGAAAAGTCCGACCATGAACTGTCTATTTTATTATCAGTAGTCAACACTTCAAACACTTCAAAAGGTTCATAATTATCTTTATTAGCTAAATATTCCTTCATTAAGCTGATCTATTTCCCTAGTTTGTTTCTCTTTTTCAATTTTGAATTATTTCCCATTTATAAGTGTGGATCTATCAGTTTTCAACAATTTTTCAACAATTTTATTATTGTTTTTATTTCCTAATATTCCCTTATTAGATAGCCCTACTTTTCTCTCAATTCCTCTTCTTTTTTCATTTTCAAATACCTTCTCAAGTTGGGATTTAACACGTTAACTGCCGCAAGGAATTTATAGGAATTGTCAAGATGACATCCTGTACAGCCGGCGGCCAACTGTCTATATCAATGTCATGCCAGCCGGCGTACAAGAGCAGGTCTGTGTTTAACATGAATTGTACGCCGGTGCTCCAGGCTGCATATTTGTTAACTGCACCCATTATAGACCATTCGAAAATCCGAACGTTGCCTTGTTAACTGCAGACGATATAGACAAACTTTTCAACTATATCGTCTGCAATTAACATCATTTTTTTTATACCCAGTAAACAGTAGAAAGCATTGTCACTTTTATTTTCCAAAATACAAAACAAAAAAAATACTGTTTAAAAAAGAAGAAGAACATTCATTTCAACACATTTATTTAGGGCATGAGGTGCTTTTCTTTTCTTTTTGTCCTACCAGCCTGTTGAGATCTTCTCCCTGAAAATTTACTTTTCCTTCGAGAAACTGAGGTTGGTTGGACGGAAATTTTTTTCCCTTTCCTTTGGCATCTTGTTTTTTGAGCTTTTGATGGCAGGCCTGAAAATATTGGAAAAATATCAATATAGAGGTAATTAAATAATTTGCAAACTTACCAGAATATTTAAAAGCTGTGTAAAGTCCTGACAACAACGATTCTGAGGACTGAACATATTTGTTTCGGTTTTCTAAGAAAACTTTAACAGCTGGATGAAATGATGCAGTGTCGTCATCTAGATTTTTTGGTATTGCTTCAGAAAAATCTTTCCATTTTTCTTTCACCTCTAAAACTTCTTGGTCTGATGGAATACTTAATTGTACTGGTTGGTCGCTGTTAATTTCGTTATTAATTTCTTCATATACATGGTCTGATGCTGTTTTGTTTTCAGGATTTTCTGGATTATAGGCATTTTTCACGTTTTTGATTGAAAGGGGTTCCATCAAATTTTCGTTGGCTTCTTTTCCTGTAGCTATAAAATACAATCTTCTTTTTGTGTCATTTGATAAAACGTTGACTGCTGACTCAATAAAAAAGAACTTTATAATTTCCGCCTGGTGTTTGCATATTTTACCAGTGTTACCTTCGTAACAAGTGCAAATGCAAGTCTGCATATCGACAAAATAAGTTTTATTTTTATCTTTACAACTCTGTACAGCATATTGCATATTTCCTATGTCGGCTACTTGGCTTGCAGTAACGTCTTTTTCATTTATCTCATATCTCTTTGATTTTTGCTTTTCAAGTCTATCTAGAATAACATCCAAGATCCTCTGTTTGATATAAGATTCAAAGCTGGTAGTTACAAAATCGGTTTGTTGACATAGATTAAATGCTTTTGTCCTTTCTAAAGTAATGTCTTTGAATAACCTAAACATTACCTCTACATAATTATTCGTATCGGTCCCACGTAATTTGTATTGCCGTCTGTAAAACAGACACCATGTTTCTATTCTATTTATCATGTTTTTCACATATTCTTTAAATTTGGGTTCATTACATGAAACGAAAAAAATATTTTTATGCATTTCTAAGTCCTCTTCAGTTGTAGACATTAATATATTTCTAAAAATCTTGTAAAGGTCCTGAACATTTTCTTGATTTATTTTATTTTTTGCGCATTTTAACCATTTCCAGCATGATTTCAACACATGGAATGTGCAGAGTAATAGAGTTGATTGTGGCCAATTTTTCTTGAGAACATTTCTTTCACCCATATTATCATCTGTTATAATTACAGCAGGAGAGATTTTTATCGGCATAATTTCGATTAGACCTTCTACACCTGCATTGAATACATCTATTTTTTGAGAACTACTCATAATACATCCCACAGGAATTCCACCAGCAGGAGAATGGGTCGCTAAGAAGTGAACCTTATGGTTCTGGACATCACAATTACTGGTCGCATCTACAAATCAAACTTCAGAAGTCTGCACTAAACGAGCTACGCGTTGCATAATAGGGGTACAAATTGACACCCAATAATGTTCTTCAACTCTACTGATTTTATAGTTCACATTTTGCATGTTAAAAGAAGTTTGCAAAAGTGCTCAAGCATTTTTTTCCAGAACGTTCGCCAAACAATTTTTTTAAATTTGCTTCCCACAACGTGGAAATATCATTTTTTGTAGGTAGTGCCTATCCAAAAGAAAATCTTCATAGTTATCACCCAATTCTTCCATTTTTGATAAATAGAATGTGTGATATGCTGATGCAACACTATGACCTTTTTCAAATAATTCTAATATTGCGGTTTTAGACTCATGTCCGATGGGTCTTTCTTTTAAGGCTACAGCGCTTAGAACAGTGTGATTATGATCATTTCTAAATGTTATAACGCATGGCCATTTTTCCGTAAGATCATCCTTACATTTAGATTTAGTATTTTTTATGAATCTCTTTATAATTAATATAAGCGTAGCTGGACAATTTGTATTTCTGATTTTTCGAATATTAGAGGTTTTATTTTTTATTGTTGAAGATCTCGTACTAAAGTGGCAATGGTAAATACGTTTGAAAATGGTTTTCCTCCCTAGACATCTATTATTGAATGTTTTGGTTATTCGCAATGTTATTTTCGTTTTTGATTCTAATTCCTGAAATATAAGAGTATGGTAGAAATTTACGTAGAGGGTCCCCCTATTAAACCTATAGGTATATGCAAAACTTTTCAAACCCCTTTTAACACCAGCTTACTTAACGTAAGCTGATAAGTTTAATATTATGAATAATTAAGAATATCCCTATAATTAACCTATTTACTAAATATTATTTAAATTGGTTAATTCGTTTATATATATTTTTTTTAATTTTCAAACATCCTTATTAACACCCCTTTAACATACACCAATTACTTTAATAACGTGTGTGATTATAAAGGCCCTCTATTTAACCTAAATGCAAAAATTTTATTTGGATTAGATTAATCGTCTATTTTTTACGATTTTTTAAAATTATCAAACCCATTTAGCTTCCCCTTAATGTAAGCCAATGCGCGAAATGAAACGAGTAGACAACAACTATTCATTGTCGCGTATAAAAAATATTTTATTTTTTCACTACTAGCTTTTAAACTTAACTTTAATGATTGTTATTGAGGTAGAATAGTTAATTATCAATTAGCTATATAACACCAGCACAAAAACTATAACTGGTAGACCAAGTGAGATCGAAAAACCTAGGTTATGTTATGAACACCGTGTTTTTTTTTTACAGGAATAAATTATCTTAGCATATTATTGTAGTTTTAAACTTATATTTCGCCTACCTCTACTGCCTCTTTGTCTCCTAAAGTTGTCCTAATCGTAGTACTATCAGTTTTATGATAGTGAAAATCTGTTGGCAATGAATCCATGCTTCTGAAAATTTGACTATTAATTACTTATCACGGTCGCGTGGATACTATAATAACAGAATACCAATATTGCAGAATAAGTTAACTGCAGACGATATAATTGCGAAGTTTATCTATATCGTCTGCAGTTAACAAGGCAACGTTCGGATTTCCGAATGGTATATAATGGGTGCAGTTAACGAATATGCCTCCAGGCTAGGTTTATTTCCCTTTATAGAATTGTTGTTCGGCGTACAAGTAATCATGTGCACCATTGGTTTGGCAATCGGATCATGCGAATGTGAAAAAAAGTGAATTATAATTGAAACAACTTACTCAAAAATGATCAGGAAAGCACTGAATACAAATAAAAGGTTTTTCAACACAGGTGTCGCAATAAGTAGATACTCTTTTCGCTGCGTTTGATGCTACTTTCCAATTTTTCTGCGCCGCTAGTTTCTTGTAACAATATGTACATCTTTTTTCTAACTTTTCTATTTCTTTTGCACTTCTCTTCAGTCTCTTTCATTTCGTGCTGTATTTTTTTTCGATTCTTATCCTGTTGTGGAACTTCGCGATCACGGGAAATTTCCAAGAGCGACTCCACCAAAGCATCCCCAAATTTTGTAACAGATATTTTTTATGATTGATACACCGCTTTGTATACAACTAATAGTGGAATAAAATCGCAGTCCAATTATGAGTTTTAGTGATTCGGAAGTATAACCAAATAAAACTTACATCATCTTATAGATTACACTCCAAGGCATAGGAAATTGAATTCTACAACTTTTTTTAGTTGGACCGGACTTTGAAAACAGCGCTTAAAGGTCCCTGAGCTCGAATTAGAAAAACTGCATTTTTCTTAAAATAAATCGCAGCATTATTTTAAGTTATTAATTTAAAATTCTGATTTTTGGTACACTTGTACTTAAGGTGAGAGCGCATCTAATAGCAATTCAAAAATTTTAAAAAAACTTTTAGATTTTGCCGTAAAAAATTAGGAAAATGGAATTATCCAAATCGTGTATCCAAAACTTCACCCTGTGGCGAGCTATGTGAAATATTGAAAAATTTTATACATATATATCGAGTTAAATGTAGTCCATACATTCAGAAAATTAAAAAAAAAATCAAGTGGCCAACTTTTACGGTAAAAGAAATATGATTTTTTTTAAAAAGCACCCTAAAATGCACGCGAGAAGCGAGAACGCTCTGACGGGTAAGTACATATTAAGAAGTATGCCGCTTCCATACGAAGCAACTAAAAAGCCAAGTAAAAATTTTCAGTTTTGAACTAAATCAATTTAAAATGGTTTTTTATCAAAACAATGTTTTTAATTCTATTTTATTATATTACTAGTAAGAAGTAAGTATAAGAAACATAAACTGGATTTTCGATGTAGGTACCTACTAAAACAATGCATGAAGAGAGACGGCGCAACGAGGCGGTTTTGCATCTGAAAGAAGAATGAAAAAACCATAAGTTCGAAAAAATAAATCATTTTGAATTAAATGTTCTCCTCTTCGTCATCGTCGAATAAATCAGGAACAGGAACCATGTTCTGACAAGTTTTGCACGAACAATCGCTGCAGCATTTTAACCCCTCTTTTAAACACATACATTTATTACTTTGACATTATTTATCTTTGCAAAAGATGCTCAACACTTGTCTTACGTCCGTTGGTATGGGATCAGGGTCATCAAGACAGGCTCTATTTTTCCTAGTCCAACCAAAGTCAATTGGGTCACACAAATACATCATAGGTATATGACTGGACATCCATACACGCAGTTGATATAGGCACCTAAAATTTTGATTATTGCTTACATATAGTTATTTCCTATGTATTATAAGTACACCTACCTCATAACATGTTAGTGAAAAGCATCATCTGTTGGTGGAAGTTCTGAAGCGGACTTATTGGAGGTTGTGGCCAAGTGGAACCTCAATTTATTGAGTGTTCGAATGTACTCCTTCTTATTTTTAAATAGAGCCAGTGCAAATCTAGTTGCAATATCAACAGCTTCAGCTACAGACACGGAGTTCAGATTTGATAATTCTCCGAAAGCATCAAGGTTTTTAGAAAATACATCATATACTGTTTTTTTGCAGATCTTATACATTGCATTTGTGGTATCGCATCCAGTTAACACATGCAACGCTGGTAAACATTTACAAACTTTAGTTTCCAGTTTAACCACTATTTCTGGCACCGAAATAACCCACTTTTTATTTCCTCGTCCTAATTCCATAAGAAGGTTTATTTCTTGTGCAGTATTTGATTAAATAAATTTAGAATAATAGTAAATAACTGATGAGAACATCTGTATCCACAGATTTAACTAAATTTTTTTTTGGTGATGTATTTGATATTCATAAAAAACATGAAGTATCAGCCGCGTATCAGCCTCATCATGACTTGATATTATACCCCTTTCTCACACCGTTCTTAAGATATTAAAGGAAAAATAAAGAAAATCAAACTAGTTTTTCTATGACTGTTGAAAAATGGACCCTTTTTATGTATTATTTTTGTTAAGTAACTGGATGAATTACACAAAACAAGCCACGCCCCGTGTGTAACGATCCATTACACATAACTATATGGCCAATCACAGTCAAATTATGACATTTCATGGCTAGTCTGAATCAAACATTGCACTGAACATAGTCGTATGAAATGGCATTCTTTGACTGTGATTTGCCATATAGTTATGTGTAATGGATCGTTACACACGGGGCGTGGCTTGTTTTGTGTAATTCATCCAGTTACTCAACAAAAATAATACATAAAAAGAGTCCATTTTTCAACAGTAATAGAAAAACTAGTTTAATTTTCTATATTTATCCTTTAATATCTTGAGAACGGTGTGAGAAAGGGGTATAATGTGGTATATTTTTGAAATCGGAAATGAAAAACTTTTCAAAAAGTCAATAATATACTCATTTGAAAAAACGAATATTTTTTTTGTGTCCCCTAAACTACGCACGCTACTGTACTTTTGTTGATGTTATAATAAAATTAATTTATAACCACACAACTTTTATTTCAAACATTTTTTTGTTCAGGCAATAATAACTATGGTAAGGGCTGGGACATTTATAATGATAATGAATAAACCTGTACTCCAATAAGCCTCAATCTTCGGGTAACGCACCAAACCCATATATAGTACAATACCTAGAAATTTCCTCATTTACGGTACAGTTACTGATTTCCAAAGTGACAGTAGGCTTTTGAATTTTGGTCTACCTAATTTTGCTAATACCTGTTGTGCATTTTGATTTGTTTCTAACACATTTTCCGTTACGAACAGGGAATAAGCATTCCATTCTGTAAAATCGCTTGTAACTAAGTTTGGGTTAATACCTTCATTTTTAATAAATTCAAAGAATGCCTGACTATTTTCAGTTACTTCTTTCCATTCATTCTTTTGAAGAGCTGAAAGAATGGTCCTGGAAGTCTGGATCTATAACGCTATCATCACTGCCAAAATCCTCGTCGACTTCGCTGCTTTCTGGCTCCAAAAAAGCATTTTCAGCTTCTTCCGATAGCTGTTGGTCACTCAATGGCCTCTTATTACTTTCCATATTTCTTGAAACTGCTAAAAACAACAAAAAACGTATCAATGAGTGATAAAATTAATAAAAATCTCTCACTTACCCAAAGAATATGGTAATATGGCACACAAATTAATAAAAATGCTACTTTGTAGTAAAAAAGCTACAATAAAATAAATTAAACACACTTATTGGTTATAGAGCTACTAAACCGCATGCAAACTCTGCCTCAAACAAAGTAAACAAACGATCAACTTTTTTTCGCGCCTCCAAATCCCACGCGGTTGACGCATTGTAGGAGGGATAATGCATGTGCGCCGGCTGTACAAATGCAAATTCTGAATACTAACTCCACTTGTACGCCACCTGTACAGCAGGCTTACAATGCAAAATATTGCCTAAATCAATATACCAATCAAAATGTTATTTATTTGTTAGTGTGATGACACTAGATTGGTTTATACTCGAAGAAAACGTTAAGACGTTTCCGTAATACGCGGTATATTTCGCTCGGCGTCGTAAGAACCTTGTTAATATAGTTATATCGTGAATTACTATTCGTTTTTCTTCGCTCTCAGCCTAAAACATAGTATCAACATTTCAAGAGTGGAGTTAGTCGCAGCACTAAATTTCTTTTTCTGCGTTGTAAACTACCATAAACGTCCTTACATACAGTTATGATCAAAACTGTTATTCTCCCAGAATTGTGAAGAAAAATAATTGCTTTCTCAACTTGAATGCTTTAAGTAGGGGAGCAGCTTCGATGAAAATTCGAAAATAGCAAGGGGTATCTAATGATAGCTTGTGTTAAAAATGTTTTTTTTTTTTTGACTTTGTATTATTAACAAGTTACGAGAAATAGAAAATCACATTTTTTCAAATTTAGCAATTTGTAACAGAAAAACAGTTGAGAATCGATAATTATGGCTACCATATCCATATTCAAACTATTCAGCTTAAACGGTACAGCATGAATAAAAATTAAATACAACATAATCAAATACCTCTTATCGTTTAAAACCCTTCATTAAATATTTTTCCATGTAAAAGCAGTAAAAAAATTGAGATTTTCAGTTGGTTGTAGATCCTAACAGACATCAAGTACGATACATCGATGAAAAGAGCTCATCGAGAAAAATTTGTTGGAATAACCCATTCGATTGAAAATAATTTCAAATTATGACTCATTCGAATATTTACAGAAAAATCGGTACCCCTATGAAATGTTTATCAAACGGTCCGTCATCGAGTTATGATTCATATGGTGGGACACCCTGTTGAACAATGAATGCAGAAACAAAATAGAATACCAGATTATAGATTTCTACGATAATACGACTACTCCCTCAGTTAATGAAGGAAGAGTGTTACTTACTTTAGATGAAATGATTTCTAGTTCTGTTACAGGAACTGATTTTTTTGTCGGAAGTATTATCTAAAAATTATATAGAACTATAAATTCTGTTGACTTAAAATATTAACATAATTTAAAATACTCGCAATTATGTCATTATGATAATTTATAATCAAAATAATAAATTGATCAGCTTAAACAAAGTCCCTATTGTAATTTATACCATTATTGATAATACTGAAAACGAGTCGTTTAATACAAAAACATACCATCACAGTAGTGGAAGACGGAAATAAATTGAAAGCACAATTTTGATACTTGGTGAATTTTTTTCTCAATTAAAAAATAAATCCTCATGTTTAATTCGGAATATCTTATAGAATATATTGTTCACAAACAACGTCAAAAATAGGCTTTTCAATGTCTTCCTCCATAATGGAAGTTTGTCAAATCTAGCCTAGCTTGTTCTTCTATTGTTAAATAAAGTAAATAGCACACAATTTTTCCTTTGCATAAATTAACCAGTGAATTTTACTTCAGAAACAATTTTGTATCATTTGTAACATTGAAAAACTGAGACGCACTAAAAATCAGCGAGTCTGGGTCCTTCGAATAGCGGCATAATTGATGAAAATTGCTATACAAAGGAAATTTGGCCAAAGTGCTATCCTAAGTATCCATATACATGATAGTGTGAATAAAACGTGTAGCCGCGTAAAAAAAGAGGCATTAATCTAGTAAACAGTTGAATTTTAGCTTGAAAGCTGTCCAGAAATTTTAATATAACGCTAAGGGTGTATTTTCCTTAAAAAAAAAGATCTGTGTCGTCTAGTCGAGATGGAATCTGACTTTAGAATATTTAAAAATACACCTGTCTATGCCGTACTTTTCCAGATTCCCTCAAAAAACATTCCTTGTGAATAACTTTGAATAATAATTTTGATTGGTTTTAAATTGTAGACCATCTCTTGTAAGATGCTTTCGGCTGCATATGATACAAATTCAAATAAAAATTTATAATTTGTTTTGTAATTTGCACAACGCAGTGCCTGAGGGCCATACAAAAGTAAATTATGCGTTTATAATTTGGAATCAATTTAATATTATCCGTTTGTATAGGAAAAGTATTTTGGCGAGAACAGAATGTGTAATGAGTAATGAATGCAAATAGCAAACTTATAAGAGATTAGGGATGCAATAGTTATTGATTACATTATTATTATTGTCCAAATAAATGAGGCAATTTCGAATAATATTGAAATATTAATAACTAAATTTCATACTTACTTAAAGCAGCAGCAATAATTTTCTGTGACCCCTTCATTGTTCAAGATGCACAAATGAAATACACAGAATTAAGTTGCGAGAGCGTTATAGCGTTGTTGTCAATACGATAGACGTCCGATAACTTTAAGGTAAAAGTACCAACGAAATGTATATTTGTATACAATCACTTCAAACATGGTAGAAAAGACTAAATCTTTTCCACGGGCATCCAGAAAAAACTTGTTCATGCTTCTGAAGCCTCTGATATGTGTAGACAATCACTCGAGAAAAAAACAAGATCAAAGAAAAATATTATGCACAGATTGAAATTCTAAAAAGGATTGCGTTAGCAAAGGGAAGAAGTGCTTGTGCCAAAGAAGAGATGGTAAAGCAATTTATAGAACTCATTCAAACTTTGTCAGGAATCTTTATGTTAGTGCAGTGGTATTATTGTTTTTTTCAATTTCAAATATATAAAAAAAATTTTGAACTATTTTTGGTGTTCAATGGCAAACTGTTCCTTTTGTGTTTATTTTCCTGATAGGTCATTTAGCTAATTTATTTGGTTTGTAAAACATGATTTTTATTCTAATAAATTATTTAGCAATCTTTGATCTTTCTTGTTAATCCTAATAAAATTGAGAATTTTAAATTTTATTGGTTTCACATATCAAATGCTTGTTCCTTTTAGTCTTCGGCTTAGAATATATATAAGACTATTTTGAATGAAGATTTATTGATGTAACACACCACAGTCACTCTCAGAGCCATAGGCCCCAATATCTTAATATGTAGATGAGTAGTTTGCATACTGCCAACAAAATAAGACTAAAATGTTTTTTATAATTCAAATATGATGAACCCGAATTTGGAGATGATAAGGTTGGTAACAAGTTTGCACATTACCCTCCTAATTGAATCATATGTGTCTTTTCCACCTAGTTGGGAAATTTAAGTGACCCACAAACTTGAACTATTGGAACTATAAACCAGAACACTGAATATAAACTTGGTAACATAACACTCATAGCATTTTTGAAATTTTCCTTATTTTCCAAATATTGTTTTAGTTTTTTCAACCTAGCAGGGATATCACAAAATAGCTCTAGTATTCTGAATAAACTGTCTTCTGAACTAATATTTTGCTGTGAAACTGGTTTTTTCAAACCTCTTACTTCTAATGATGAATGTTATCATATTTTTAATTATAGATATGTTTTATGACTTTTTCACATATACCTCGCGATATCTCCGGAACCAAACAAGATATTCCCAACTTATTTTCTAATCAGCAGGAGAAGCATAAGCGAAGATTACTGCCGTAGTTTCATTAGTACAGAAAACCTAGTTTTTTATAAAATTAGAAAAAACTTTTTTTGCAGCACTATTTTCAGTAATCGAGAAACTTTACCATTTTTCAAAATTTCACCAAACTATCTACTTACTAAATAAATGTGAAGCTTGAAGGAAATTTTTAAAACAATAATCATTTTTCTAAGTATCTTAGAGTAGTCACTTGAAGTTGAAAGGCTCCGCTCTCTCACATTGTTACTATTTCAATTAATGTTATCTTTCTGTATATCTTCTTCTACTCCAATCAATATGAATAACCTTGAGTTCTCCCCCCTTACTTCAACTCAGTTTCTGAGGAGAGTCTCAGAAACTTGTAGCTCCTTCAGTACTATTTCCCGGAGGAATCTTAGGATATCTGCAGGCTAAAACTAATGTTCCTCATTTATACAGTAATCCCCCAGACGCTGTGTATTCTGGATTGCCGTGCGATTAGGAAGTAAGTGGATGGAGGTTTCTTCCTCAAATCCACAAAATCTACATTTTTCTTCCTCCACTATTTTGTGTTTTTTTCAGGTGCCCATTCATGCGAAAATGTCCCGTTAGGATCCCTGTTGAAACTCTCAGCGCAGTTTTACTTTGACTTATGCATCCATTTAATCTCAACAGGTTGTAGTTACCCAGAAAAATCTTTGATTGTCTAAGCCCCAAAAGGGGGATCAATAGTGAGGTTGCTATATTGTTCTCGCACCATTTTGAACTGATTACACAAGAGCTTAGTGCTTCAATGGCTGCTTGACTATGTCATATCCTTTGTCTTCTGGTCTTCTGTATCCTTTCTCAATATTGAACTGGGTGCACTTTCTTATGGCGTGAATTAATACTTGGGGTTTTTCCCAGGCTTCCAGAGTATTTGGTTTCTGGCCTGCACACTCCTATATCAGTTCCTCTTATTACTTTCGAGCCGTCTGTGTAACATTCTTCCAAGTCTGGTAATGGTGTTTGGATTCCATTCCTTCTTGTTGCTTAATTCCGTAACGAATTTCTTTGAAAAGTTATACTTACCGTACCGTCTTGTGGTATGTACCAGGTTGTCTGGTTCTTTATGTAGAAATTTAACCCATTGCTTTCTATCTTTTGCCATTGTTTTTGCCATGTTTTTCCTTCTCTCCTCCGTTTTATTGTCTTCTATTTGTACTCCCAACTATTCACATCTTCTCACTTGTTCAATTTTCATTGTATTTTCAACTCTTTTTGTTTCTTTCCTTAAACCATAACTTTGGTTTCACTTTGATAGTTATTCCAATTTCTCTGCACACCGTGTTCCTGATTTCCATTTACAAAATTTTTAATATCAAAGATTACAAAATATTCAGAAAACATACACAAAATTGGTGAATAATGAAAAAATCGGCGTTTTAGCACAGTTTTAGCTCATCAGTGTCAACTTGTCAGTTGGTAGAAACGCGCGATAGAGTAGCGGAGGGTAATATGGAATACTGTTTTCTATTATAGTGATAAATTCTTCTAGGTGCAGTACAGTGCATTAGAAAAGTCATTAAATATTGTGATAACTATCCATCTAAGCAAATAAAGGTCTGGAATTTCTAAAACTTTATGAATTAAAAAAATGTAAGGTTAAATAAAATAAGTACATTCTGACATTACAAAAAAATGGTCGGGTAATATGAAATACCACTATGGGGTAATATGAAACACTAAATGAACTAAAAAATATATGCTTATACGGAAACTTTAGCAACAAAAATCACAAATGTAAACATCCTTTGGCGTGTCGGCGCATGACTCATGAGCCCAAAGTTCACATCTTGCGCACTGAATCCAGATTTCTCCCCTTGTATCAGCCGAATATAATCCCGAACAAAATAAACACTCAGCCTCTCCAGATGGACGATCATAAACAGGAAATTCTTCATCGTCGTTGGATGATGAGTCATGTAAAGATGCAGAACTGTTGGAATCTTCTGATGAATATTTACCTTCTTTTGATTATACTATACTCTGTCCATCGAAGAAACGGAGTGCTTGAACACATTTTCACTCATAGTTCTCGTGATCTCTAAGACGAGACTGCTTGTACAGACCAACCCTGTAGCGATGTTCCAAAAACAATCAATACCCCGGCCGATTGCAGTTAAATCTGATTGGCAAGCGTAAGGAGATATGTTTATTTTAGCCAATAGATGAATACAGACATTAGTGAATAAGAAAATCCCTGAACTATGGCCTAAGACAGGTATTTTTTTTGGAAAAAGTGAAAACCCTGGACGGAAGCGGTGGAATTTTTAGTTTTGTCTATGTATCAACTGGCTGGACATGTAAAGAAGATGACAAATCAATAACTGCAGATGCCTCTATAGAATTTATGAAGCATACTATGACAGATATTGATTGTCAGCAGGGTGAATTACTCACAAGGGACCAATCCAAATCAACAGTTTGGTATGAACTGAGATTTGGTAGAATTACTGCTCCCAAATTTTTTGAGGCTTCCAGGTGCCAAAAAACGGATGGTGTTCTAATGGAAACAATTTTGTGTGCAACAAAACTATTTATTACAGCACCAACTACAAGAGGTCTGTTACTGGGAAGCTCTGTCTTTAATGAAGTAGAAAAAAAACGGAACTTGAAAATTCGGAAATGTGGGCTTTTATTGGATAAATACTTTCCAGTATTTGATGCTTCACCCGATGACCTCTGCATAGAAGTGAAGTATCCGTATTCAGAGAAAACTGTGAAAAATTATATATATGATGGTAGCAATGGCAATTATAAAAATTATTGTTTTCATCCGTTATGTTTTGTTATATTAACAATAATATATACAGTCTGTTCGCTGAATCTTTTCCCATGTATGAAATAATTCACATACTACTTTTTGTATTACGTCTCTTTCCTACTCACAGAATCTTAATCCCCGAAATGGAACCGTTTGTTCCATTACAGCGTAATATAACAAACAGAGATAGCCGGCGATAGGTTTAACGCGAATTTGTACCTTGACGTCGTTGACAGACCAAAGACTTTGTTCACATTTTTATTTTACATTTTTATTCACCTTTTCGTCCCTTGCATATAAATTCATTTCAAAAACAGTTGTTATAACGACTAACGTTTATCTTAGTGTTCAAATTATTAAGGTAAGTAAATATTATTTCTTATTATTTACTTCGCAATGAAAACTAACCTTGAATTGACATTTCAATATGATTCTGGATAGAATTCCATCAAACAAAATTATATGAAACATATTTTGCTTCCACCAATGTAGAAAATATTGACTTCACTTTCTGAAAGACCAGAACTATTTATGAATGATTTTTATTTTTAGAATATGCCTGGAAAGAGGTTGAATTCGCAAGCACAGGAGCTGGTCCTAAATGTGTTGGAGTATTTTGAGTTGGAAAAAAGAAATGGAGGACCTTTGGAACCACTTTCATGTGTTCGAGAGGTAACATAAATACTTAAGTGCATGCTTGTTTAGGAATATACTTATTATTAATCTTTTTTTTCATGTTAGAGGGTAGCTGCTGCTTTGAAAATATCTCGCCGGACAGTATATGCTATAAAAACAAGAAAAGAAAATCTTTCAAGCCCAGGCAAAACCAGAACTCGTTCTAAATCTAAGACAACTGATCTACCTGAGGGAGCTAAAATGGCAGTACGGAATACATTATATGATATGTACCAACAAAGTAAATATTTATTTATTATTTAATTAAAATCTTTTGGTAAAATGCAGGTGTAGGTATTTTGTAATGAGTATATTCAAATCATAGTATATTAAAAAAAACTTTGGGAAGGTATTTGTATAGATTTTAGTAGTTTTGCGATTACATTACAAATTCAATTCAAATATTGAATTTATCTTATTTTTGAACAGTCAGGGCTGAAACATTGATGGAATGAACAATCAGAATATCATTAAAAATATATTATATATTATATAGTATTTGTTCAAATTGATCTACAATAATTTTTGTGTTTGTTTTACAGAAGACTTATTTCTTGAGTACCGCATAATGAAGAGATCATGGTAACTACGGAATTATCCATCCAGCGAACAAATAACTGACCCTTATTTTTTTCCAAAGCAGTTTCCAAATATCCATTTTCTTATATTTAAACTTTTGTTTTTGCTCTGATATCTCACTGAATAAAACTAAAAGCGGACTAGCTGCTTTGCCAAAAATTTTCTCGTAGGACGTATTTGACTTAGGGCCTTTGCCTTGATATAGCTCGAAATTGACTAGGTATCCACTACTGGTATTGAGGCACCACATTTTAAATCCGAATCGAATCGGTTTGCCCCGGATAAATTGTTTACATCAGTGCCTACCGTAATAACGAATCATGCTTTCATCATAAGACAAGTGTTGCTCTGGCACAAAATTTTCAATACAGCGTTTTTTCATCTGGTCCATAATTGGACGCACTTTCCAAGCTTTATCATTGCTATCGACTTTTGTATTGTCAGTGCAGTGGAGAAATCGGCATATCTGCAGAAATCTCATAGATTCATAAATGGCAGTATTCCTCATATCGTTACCCCCGTCCCAATAGTGCCGCTTAGATGGCACGTGGTTATAACCACTTATTAGTAATATGCCAAGAAAACACCGTATCTCGCTTGATGTTATTTTTGGATCCGGGCAATTAAGAAAAAGAGCATATCGACGACTTTCTTCTACTAAAAGATCAATCATTGCATCGTCTACAAATTTTTCAAAAATATTCACCATGGAGAGACTTTTATATTCACTAAAATCAGCATTGGAAAACGAGGCAGCTTTTTCAATATCAAAATCAGCTCCTTTTTCCCATCTCACTTCTGGATTATCATTTATTTTTGTCTCGACAATCCATGCTCTAACTTTATCAGGTAACATAGAAACAAGTTGATCTAAATTTATTGCTGCAGGGTCAATTTCCTCATAATTTGTTCCTAATCGATCGTTGTTGGGCAATCTTATTTCTGCATTGGCAAGTAGTTGACGGGTTGTAAGATTATCAACTAGCCTATAAAATAGACATGTGATAATAGAACCAATTTGTGAAACCAATAGGTATTTCTTACCCGCCTTCGTCTTCGTCCGCTGAGTCTTCATCCGTATCTACATTTACATCTGGTGGTTCAATAAATATGTCTCCATCAATATCTTCACTGTCGATCATATCAAGAGCCTCTGATAAAGAAAACCCCCTTCTGAAACAACGATTCTAAATCAACGTATAATATAGTAACTAGGAACGCCTAGCGTGGCAATATGGCTACACTAAGATTTAACTAGGCATTGCATCTATACAATTCATCTAAATATTATTAAATGTGCATGAATATATTGTTTAGCTGTTCTAAAAAGCCACAGTTAAAATACATCAACCAAAACTCTCATTTGTGTTAGTCAAAAAGTACTTGCTCAAATCTAATGTCCTGTTTTCAGTTGAACTCACTTTACACGACAATAACCACTTTGAAACTAACCGGCAAACAAAACGAGACGTTCTCGCGCGTTTTTAGATGTTCCTAACTACAACGTCATCAATGCCCCGCCCTCCAGCTAATGATCTACTGGCATTGAAGTGACATAGAACATAAGGGTTTTGCCCTGTCCATAGAACCACGGACGGCGTTAATGGGTTAAGGTTTCACTCTTTCTTTATTTGGCTGATGAGGTTAATTGTGAAACCTGTTCTGGAAACTGAATGAGTTCTACTTTTGCTTCTAAGTTGCGATGGGGAACAATATTTTTTTCAAGAATAAGTTTCGAACCAATTATTTCATAAAATAACCAGTTTTCTGCATCTTCTTTTAACTGTAAAATATTAATGATTAATCCTAAACTTTGAATACAAGTGGTTAACAGCTGCAGTACTTACATCGAAATGATCTTCACAACAGCAAATGTTTCTCGTTTTGGTCAACTTCTTTTGAACTTTTGCTTTTTCGAACCATGATTTTCTTCTGTTTTCATTTCGAGGAACATAAATGAATATTTTGCTTGGGCAATTAATATTGTTTTTTTTTTGCAAGATGGTACAAAGTACTGTTTTGGAAACACCAAAGCGAAACAAGAACAAATTTTAATAACACAGATAATACAAGACACTTTTAATAATCCGAGGTTACATGAGAAGTCAGAGTCAAAATCAAAAACCAGGGAAGCAAACTTTACAAACCCTACGGAAATAACGGTCTGTCGTTTTCAAGGTCGTAGGCTCTTTGACGTCACGGAGAAGGGAAGAGTGACGTCACCTTCAAACCGCGCGCTTGCTTTCCGCACTTTTGATATTTTTTTTAGGATATAAATCAAGCTCAAAAAACAGTAAGAAAATAGGGGGACATTTTTTTAAAAAATTCTTCAATTTGAACCAATAAAAAAAATTACTGAAAAAGTCCATTCTATTTTTGCTATGTCATGTGGAATATTAGTGACTGTATTTTAATTTTAAAAATTGTAAAACGAAAATTCCAAACTTCATGTAATATAAAAGTCGATGAATATACAGAGTGTTCCAATGAAAACCATGTTTTAAAAAAAAACTTTATTTATAATGGTAATACAGTATTTAAAAAAACCAACCTGAGCCACATGACCTGGTACTCGGGTAAAACCTTTTTTATTTTATATAAAATATAAATTCTTAATACCTATATCATCTCCCGGGGAAAAGAATTTTTTATTGTATTGGCCAAAATAAAAATTCTATTGATATACTTTGAAAAATTACAATGTATAAGTATTATAATAACCCAAGACATAACTGAAATACGATAGTAGTACGATTATCCTCATTAATTCACACAAACAAAACCAACCTAAGACAATTAAATGAGAACGATCTTAAGTAAACATAATAAACAATCAACATCACGCTTTCGTCGTGAATTTCTAGCGGATTAGATTACTTGTTTCTCGTAAAACATTATATAAGCCAGTAAAAATAGAGTCTAGTTTTGCACTAAATTTGAGATCCAATTTTTTGTAAGGTTTAAAATCACTAAATACCGATTCCAGTGGAGATTCAAGTGCAAACGTTTTAGGCCGTATCTACATTTCAAGGTATGTAAAAATTGTAGCGGGTGTCCCAATAAGAACTGCTCTCAGCCGTATCTCGGGAACCGTACAGCTTCGGGAAAAAAAATTATAACAAAAGTGACCCCGAGGAATAACTATACTGCAGAGCTGGATTTTAAAAAACTATGAGTTTGCTGCAAAATCTGAAAATGTGTACCTGCTTTCAACACAATATTCAATTTCCGGTTATGAATGTGGAATTAGTCCGGCAAGATCATTTACGCCTGCTCAAGTTCAGCAAAATATCTTTCAGCAGCACTTACGAATGGCAGAACTTTATTTCAATAATGGCAGATGACCGGAGACGAGTTCAAACATGATTCCATGTGGAGACTACTGCACCATTACCCCATTAAATTACGATGATTGTAAGGTTAGAAAACATGACGTTGAGTATTACATGGATGAAGAAAAAGTATTCCAAATTCTAGAAGTAAATAATTTGATTATACAACGTATATCGGTGTTGGAAAATTTGGATTTTTGTCAATACTATTATAATGTTTTGGATTTCTGTAAAAATATCACCCCCGGAAGTTCTCTACAAATTTTATGTGCATTTTGTTCCATAACACCAAACGATATGTTAAACAACGCTCTTAGAGAATTTGTATACTTTTATAAACTCAAAGTCATCAATGATTTGAATAAATAGTTATATAGATGTGTTTTTGTTTTCTTCCCTCCCAACCGACGACGAAAAAAACAACTATTCCAAATAATGTTTTTTATTTTAAAAAGAAATACATTTAAAGCTACAAAAGCGAATTACAAAAAAATTTATTTTTTAAAAAAAGAAATACATTTTAAGCAATATACAAAATACAGGTAAGTAATATTTTTAGTCAATTATATATATTACCGCTCTCGGAAGTTTGTTAATTAAATGTGGGGGAATCACTTGAAAGAAAAATTTTGCATCCTTGATATTTATCATGTTCAGTATCACTATCCTCAGAATCTATAAATCTGTAACTTTTATGGGGGTACGTATGTAGTGCATTAACACATGATTCGCTGCTTTTAACTGTAAACAGCACTTCATGATAGCAACTTTGGCACCAATAAAAATGAGCTTGATATTTATCTGTGAGAAGAGAATCTTTATCTGTTGTTTCATGAAAATTATCAAATCCCGCTAATTATTTTTTATCTTTGCTCTTGTGAGCTTCTAATGAAATTTCAAAACAATGCTTGCAAACGTTAATTTTATAATTGAAGATTCTATAATATGAAACCCATAGACAATATTCATCCTCATCTCGTTCTCAATTTTTAAGTGACAACACAGTATTTCTTCTAGGTATCGATATATATCTACTACAATCGATATACTCCAAAGGATAAGGGTAAGGCTGATGTTGAGCTAGAACATTCACTGATTTCCATTTCCAGTATGAGAATCTTTTTGCAATATTACATGTCATTGACCATGGTAACGGTGAATCATTAATAAAATTAGCTAATATATTAATATTTTCACAAATTGCTTTTATGCATAATCGGCGTAATTAAAGAGGCTGCTGCTGCTGCGCCATCTACAACAATGAAATTTTATAATGCCCCCAAGGTAGCGTATCGAAAGTATTTGGTATTAAATAGCGTTTATCATCATAAGGACTCAAACCGATTTTTGATTGCTCTACACTATAAACATTATGTCCAAAAGATCTAATGCAGCGTTGTGTGGTTATTTCATTTTTCCATTCTCTTAAACATTTCACATAGTCATCAAACGTAATGTTATTTTTAACAACATTATATTTAACGCCTTTGGACTTCTATACATTTTAGAGCGAAGCCCTACGAAATGAGTCATAATTTTTCCATTATTCTCGTCTTTCATTAAACCTAAAACTTTTTCATTAACTTGAGGAATTCCGTATGGATTATCATCACTATAATCAGATGTATTAAATTGAGATAAATCTTTCTTCATCACCTCCTCATAACTCATAAGCATCATTACATCGCAATTCGAGGATAAAACTATCTGTGTCCATATACATTATCTTACAACGATATGGACCCATTTTTGGTAACATGTAATTATAATGAAAATTACACATAAAAATTTTAGATAAATCTAGTATTGCCTGTCCTATGTACAAGGGTTTATTAAAAATAATTTCTGACTTTTTTAGTTCGATAACCACCAAATTTTCCTCCAAAATTGTGCGGCGGGTAAACGGCAGGAGTAACTATGACTCCAGCGTCTCAGTCTGGACCCAAACTCTGCGGTGTTCGTACCACTTGCGACAGAACAACGGCACAATATATCTACGTTTATATACGACTACTGGCTAAATAAATAAGGATGGTCTGAAATAGATAATACCCTATTTAAATACACACAATTGACCAATCAAGTCCGCAATAGAGAAGAAGTGAGAAAAGAGGTCAATAATTATATTTCCGCACTTTTTACCGAAGTCGCGAAGACTGGGAAGCCAAACACGAAGGCACGTCTCCAAAATAAGGCCCCAGTATTCAAAAGCAAAACTCATGAGCGAGCGTTCCATCATAAAATTATCCAGCGACGATTTCGATCTAATAAATCATCTTTGGCGCGTGATATCATAGACGGCAAGCCGTTCTGGGGGCAGGATATATACCCTAACATCAGTTCGGTGGAAGCCGATTATAAAGGCATATTCGAGGGTCTCTCTCCTTTAGACAACGAACCAATCTCTGACAAGAAGTCAGATCACAATTTGGACCAGCCAATCCAAGAGTCTGACATTTTATGGGCTATTAATTCATCAAAATCAGGGGCGGCCGATGCAGTAACCTTACTGCAATTGAAGAAAACCCCTGTTCAGAGATTGGTTCTATTATACAATACTATGTTTCTTTACGGAGTTACCCCCAAGGTGCTCCGGGAGAATCGTACCACGTTAATTCCCAAGGGGGGAGACCTTCGCGAAGTAAGCAATTGGCGGCCCATCACTATTTCTTCCGTCATTGTTAGGGTGTTTCATCGTGTCCTTGGTATGCGTCTTGCTTCGTTACCGATTCATGCCAACCAGAGAGGATTCATGAAAATCGATGGAGTTTTGCTTAATAACCTCACTCTTCAAACGCTCATAAAGGAAAGAAGACGTAGAATACAGCCATACAATATCTATATCCGGAGGCAACCGTGACAAAAGCCTAGAGGAGTAAACCTCGATAAAACAATCCGTAATCTACGTTGTTAGCTACCGTGACAATAGATGAATGGCTACGCGAAAGTCAGTCAGGAACGGTGCCTTCGGGATACCTGGTGACCTCCCGGAGTATCCAGCCTTACCACCACAAGCGGGGCTCTGTGGTGGTGGACATCCAATTCCCTAGCTACTCGTGGGATGTATTATGGAGAATGAAAAAAAAAAAATGGAACAGAAAGCAGTGGAGGAAGAGAGTATTTTCGGAAAATCGAGGATGGTGAAACGAACACCTGATAAGGCGGGAGAGACTAGTGAGTGGAGCGATACAGGGGTGAAGAGGAAGGAGGTATCGCCTCTGGAAGATAAGGAGCAGAAGAGGAAACAGAAGGAGAAAGGATGGCAGGAAGTGGAGAGTGCGAAGGAGGAAGGGAGGGAGAGTGTAGAGAGATTGAAGGAGATGGTAAAGCGACTGGAGAAGAGGGTGAAAGGGCTGGAAGAGCAAAAATCGGCGGCGGAGGGGCGAGTCAGGGAATTGGAGGAGTTGAGAAGAGAGGAAGATAGGATGGAGAGAAGGCAAACACGATGGGAGACTGGGAAAAGAGACTGGGATGGATGGAATGAGATTAGGAATAGGGACTGGGAGGACAAAAAACGGGAGGGAATAGAGGTGAAAGTAGGAAATCCCATTTTAGGGGAGGAAAAGATAAAAGTGGTGTGGGTGACTAAGGAGGACAGTGGAATGGAGAAGGGGATACAGAAGATGTTTAGGGGTAGGTATCCGATGCTGGCAGAAAAAGGAGAGGAAATGGAGTGGGTTAAGGAGGTTCGCACTACGGAGAGAAAAGGGACCAGGGTCAACGCGGAGGTGCTGATCTGTCGGATGGAGGGAGATTGTAGGGATGAGAGGAAGGTGTTTAATTTGATGAGTCGACTGTTTGGGGAAGTGGAGAGCGGGGTTAGAGTTGGGCTACATAGGCTTGAGCATATGGAGGTGGAGGTGCTGAAGAAGATGGTCGCGTGGGTTAGAGCTGATGGGACTGAGGTGACTATTTATATAGATAGGGAAAAGGAGGTCAGGAATGAGGCGGTAATCCTGAAGGATCTTGGAGAAGTCAACCAGGAGGGGATAGATAAGATTAAGAAGGGTCTGACGGAGATGGAAGGAAAGTGGGTGGATAGACTCAGAGTCTCAAGGAACAGGGAGGTGGTTATAGAGGCAAAGAAGGGGGTTGAGGTGAGGGGAATTCTGAAGGAGGTGGAAAAGGTGACAGGAGCTAGGGCAGTGGCGGCGGGGAGGGAAACAAAAACCATTAAGATGGTAGGGATAGACCCATGGATGGAAGATGAAATGGTAAGTAAGAAAATAGAGGAATTGATTGGTGAAGGGACGAGGGTGTTGAAAGTGGTGAGGGAGAGGAACGGAATGAAAATGGCGGTGGTGAGGGTGGAACGCGAGAAGGCGGTAGCCTTACTAGGAAAAAGGGAAATTAGGCTGGACTTGAATAGGGTGAATATAATAGAGGGGAGAGAGGAGGGCAGCTGTTTTGGTTGTGGAATGAAGGGCCATCTAGTAGCGAGATGTAAGGCAAGGAGAGTGGAGAAGACAAGGGAATGCTGGCTATGTAAAAGCGTGGGACACATGGCCAAAGACTGTCGGCAAGCCTTCCTTTGTAGGGTATATGGGGAAAGGGGACACAAGCCAGGGGAAACAGAATGTAGTAGGGGGAGGAAGGCAGTTAATGAAGGTGATGGAAACGAAGGTGGAAAAAATGGGAGGGACCCTCTGGACCCCTTAGAGGGGATGAGTTACGTCAAATAGGAGGAAGGGGCGAACAGACCTCGGGGAGGAGAAATGTGGAGGAGGGATGGAGGGTGCTACAAATAAATTTAGGAAAATGCAGAGTAGCACATGATATTCTAGATGAGGTAATTGGTAGGAGGGAAGTGGATGTGGTGTGTGGATCTGAGGTGAACGCTAGATATGTGGGAAGGCAAGGTTGGATGATGGATGATACAGGAGAGGCAGGAATAAGAGTGGTGGGAGAGGGAATGAGGGCGGATGAAGTGAGGAAGGGTAACGGTTGGGTGGTTGTGCGAATTGGAGACATGGTGGTGTACAGTGTGTATATAAGTCCAAATGTCAGCCTAGAAGAATATGAGAGGAGTATGGCAGGACTGGAGTTAGATCTTAGGGTGTCTAAAGGGAAAAAGAGAGTTGTAAGAAGAATGGTGACAGGTGACTTCAATGCCAAGAATACTGCCTGGGGAGGGAGAAAAACGGACAGGAGAGGAGAGATCCTGGAGGAAGTATTGACATCCAACGGATTGGCGGTGCTGAATGATGGACTGTTGCCCACCTTCGTGAGGGGTGACGGGGGTTCATCATTTATTGACATAACAGCGTGTGATGAATGGCTGGGGGAAAGAGTGAGTAGTTGGAGGGTGCTGGAGGATGAGGAAAGCTTGAGTTTACATAGGTATGTGGAGACGAATATAAGAGAAGGGAGAAAGGAATTGTTGGAAGAGTGGGGATGGAAGTGGACGAAGGCCGAGGCAGAAAGAGTGAGGAAGAAAGTTAGGGAGGAGATAGGTAGGGGTCTTGGGCATGATGTAGAGAAATTGTATGATGTGATACAGGGCTGCAGGGAAGAAGGGAAAAGGGGTAATAGGCGCAAGTGGCGGGCTAATTACTGGTGGAACGAGGAAATAGAGAGTCTGTGGCGAGAGTGTAAGAAGGAACGAAGACGAATGTTGAGGGGGAAAGTAGGGATGGAGGGAAGAGTGGGATATAAGGAGAAAAAGAAGGAACTGGAGCGCAGGGTGGAGAGGGAAAAAAGAAGAAAATGGGAAGAGTTACTGGGGGAGTTGGAAAACAACCCATGGGGGAAGGCGTATGAGATAGCGGTGAAAAGAATGGGTGGAAACAGGAACGTAGTACTAGAGGAAGATTGGGAGAAAGAGATTATAGAGAAATTGTTTACAGGGGTAGAAGGAGGTGGGGAGGGCAGAATTCAGGAAGCCCAGAATACTAGGGAGATAGGGAAAATGAGAGGGATAAGGTCGGTAGAGAAGTGGGAGATGGAGGAGGGGGGGGGGAGAAATATTAAGGTAAGGAAAGCCCCAGGTATAGATGGCATGAGAGGTGATATGGTGAAGAGGCTGTTGGATGACAATGGGGAATACTTTTTTGGACTGTTCAACAGGATATTGAGGGAGGAAGAGTTTCCAGAAAGGTGGAAGGTGGCCAGGGTGATCCTTGTGAAGAAGACGGGTAGGGATGGAAAACGGGCGGGAGACTACAGGCCCATTAGCCTGCTGTGTGGATTAGGTAAATTGATGGAGGGGATAATAAAGGTTAGGATTGAGGAGGAAGTTGATAGGAATGGGGGTTTCAGGGAGAATCAACATGGGTTTGTAGAAGGGAAGTCATGCATCACAGCGCTGGGCAGGGTGGTGGACTTGGTGCAAAGGGCTAGGCAGGGTAAGGGTAGGAATAAGAAATTGGCCCTGCTTGTGTTCTTCGACGTGGGGAACGCGTTCAACAGTGTCAGTAAACGGGCGGTGTTGAGCGCGTTGACAAAGCTTGGAGTAGGGGAGGGGCTAGTTAATCTAGTAGAGGACTACCTGACGGGGCGTGTGATAGTGGACACTAGAGGGAGAAGGTATGGGACGGAGGTTGGAGTGCCCCAGGGCTCGGTTCTGGGACCGACGCTTTGGAAGTGTGTGTTTGATGAGGTTTGTGGGATAGCATGTGAAGAGGGATGTGAGATTACGGTGTATGCGGACGATGTCTGTCTGGTATGTACGGCCAAGGGAGAGGTGGATATAGAAAGAAAGGCGGAGAGGATGTGTAGGAAGATTGTGGAGAAGATAGAGCGTTGTGGACTGGAAGTGGCTGAGGATAAGACTGTGGGACTATTGGTGAAGGGGCGGAGCAAGGCAAGGGAGGTGGGGGTGATGGTGAAGGGAAAGAAAATTCGGATGGAGGAAGCGGTGAAGTATCTGGGGGTGTGGTTGGATAGCCAATTATCCTTCAAAACCCATATGTTGAAGGCTGCAGAGAAGGCAAAAGTAAGGGCAGCGTGGCTAGGAAGATTGATGGGTAATGTGAAAGGACCGGGAGAATGGAAGAGGAGGATAATTGGTAGGACGGTAGAGCAGAGTATGCTGTATGGCGCTGAAGTGTGGGGTGAGAAAGCAGGGGTGAATACGAGGGTTAGACCACTCCTGCGGGTGCAGAGAGGAATACTTTTGAGGGTGGTGCAGGCGTACAGGACAGTGGGTGGACTGGCAGCAGCAGTGCTGTCACGGTCCTATCCATTGGATCTGATGGCTAGAGCCAGACAAAAACGCTGGAGGGGAGCGAGCAGAGAGGAAGTACAGGAATGGATGGATGAGGAAATAGAGAAAAGGTGGGATGAGTATGAGGGCGCTTTAAAAGGAGCGATTGGGAGCAGGAGAAATTGGGTGGACCGGAAATTTGGGGAGGTGAACTACTTCTTGACGCAGGTGCTCACAGGGCATGGGTCGAGAGTGGGTTACCTCCACAAGATTGGGAAAAGAGAAACTGGAGTGTGCGAGAGATGTGAAGTGGAGGATGATGTGGGACATGTGTTTAGATGCTGGAAGAATGAGGAAGTTTTGAAGAAGTTGGAGAGTAAACTGGGAGAGGCGGTGTATTGGGAAAATATGGTGGAGATTATGTTGAGGGGCGAGGAGGAATGGATGGAGATAAGTGGCGTAGTGGAAAGCATGATAAGGGAAAGAGAAGGACTCGCTATGGAATGAGAGAGGTGGGAGTGAAAGGAGGAAGATGAGGGAGAGTGTGTGAGGGACCGCCGCCCGTCTTGAAGTATGCTAGGGTAGTGATTCCAAGGCGGGAGTAACGGCGAGTTTGAGGTGGGTTTGGTTGGTAGGCATCTCCGCGGGGATGAGTCCAACACTGTCTGGGTACTGGTTAAGGACCCAGTCGAACATGAGTTTCCCATCTCGGCGGCATGACCAACTCGTTACGCATACGCGAAAAATTGCCGAGAAGAGAGGATGGATTGTAGAAGAAGAACCCAGAATAAGATGCATCGACGGTGCGCTAAAAATTCCCGATCTTGTGCTGTAGATGGGTTGTCGAGTAATAGTGTGTGATGTTACTGTCAGTTGGGAGGGACCTAGTCCTCTCTCAGTCGCCGCTACTAACAAGGTGGCCATATATAGCGAACCGCGCTTTCTAAGTGCCATGGCGTCCCGATACCCTGGGAAACATATAGTCGTGGCCCCTCTAGTCGTGGGAGCGCGAGGTATCTGGTGTCAGGAGAATAATATCATTTCCAGTATTCTCGACTTTTCAAAGCGAGACATCAGAAGTTACATTACAAAAACAATAATAGACAGCATTTCCATCCATCGCTATTTTATGTCAACTTCCTAAATGGTTAGATGGAACACCCCAACACCAAAAACCTGCTAAAGCACTCCAAATGGAGAATGTACTAAACATCTAGTTAGGTTTTTATATATACCATGTATTGTACCATTTACTTCTCTGTTTGTTGTAGTGTCTGTTTAACATACTTTATATATTTTTAAATTTTTATATTTTTTTACTAATATTCATTCAATTTTTTTATTATCACTATTTTATTAAAAAATGTGGCTTAATGTTTATTTTCTGTTTCAGTGCACACCCGGACCTCCGTGATTTTGGCGGGGACGTGGATGTGCACTTCTTAATCCATTTACGGTGCGTCATCTACCGCAATGCAAGTCTCATTTCCGTGTCCGACCATAGTACAGCCTGGAGATGGTACGGATTTCGAAAACGAATTAATAGCGGGGCAAGATAATTTCCTTAGGCCCCTTGCTGTGTAGGTGTGGTTACCGAGGCCCGCATTTCTTAATTGAGAGGTATTGGGCGAACCAGGGTAACACGAAGTCCCCTTCGAATGGCTGTGCGGAGGGAAGACACGGAAATGAACCTAAAGATGACAGGCCACATGCTATCATGATGATTAACAAAGTCTGTAACATCTGTTCCTGTCTAGGTTCGATACCGCTAAGCGGTTTGAGACTTTATCTGAAGACCTACGAGCCAGGGACGATCCGGATCAGCATGTGTTAGACTTAATACAAGCCGGACGTACAATAACGGCCAGATAGAAATCAAAGAGGTCAGAAAAAGAGGAGGCAGAACAACTACGCCCAGCAACATACAGGAGCGAACGAACGTGCAGCCAACTACAAACGTGTTCAGGACCTATATCATAAGAACAGATCGTCGCTTATAGAAAAGATCATCTCGGACATTCCCCTCACCACTCCAGATGACCATCCAACACCTGAGGACGTTGAGAACTTTTATAGGGGGATTATGGGAACGGAGTCACCCGAGGATGACGAGCCAATTGTTGACAAGAAGAACTGCGATGAGATGTTCTTCCCCATATCCACCACTGAAGTCAAAGAAGCCAAAACCAACTGGGCTAACTCCGCACCTGGACTGGACGGAGTACAAATCAGTGGACTCAAGAGGACGCCAGACCAAACCCTTTCGGCGATTCTCTCCATCATTTTGATGAGGAACATCCAACCGGAGCGCTTCAAGGAAGCTCGGACTACTCTTATTTTCAAGAGTGGTAATCGAAGAGACCCAGGCAATTGGAGACCAATCACCATCAGTTCGGCAATCCAAAGACTTCTTCACAGAATCATCGCGAGAAGACTACGCTCAAGCCTCGAATTACACTTCAACCAACGAGGCTTTCTGGAAGGAGACGGTACGATGGCGAATGCAATGATCCTGGACAACTTCATCAGGACCAGGAGACTTAACACCAGGTCATTCGCTGTTGTCTCTTTAGATGTGAGGAAGGCATTTGATTCCGTATCTCATTATTCGATCTATAGGAGTCTCAAGAGATTGGGGATTAGTGAGGAACTGGCTGAATACGTGATGGATTCGCTTGCAAATACTCGCACCACCATCCAAGTGGGAAGAACAAGCACCAATCCAATTCGACTTACGCGCGGGGTCAAACAAGGGGATCCCATGAGTCCACTACTATTTAATATGGTCATCGACGAATTACTCTGCCAACTTGATAACGGAGAACGAGGAGGATTGATTGGCGAAGACATACGTGTTTCAGCTATGGCCTTCGCTGATGACATCATAATTATTGCGGACGACCCTAAAGAAGTCCCAGCCGTTCTCCGTAAAGCAGCCACCTTTTTGAAAAACCGAGGAATGGAGGTCAACGCAGCCAAGTCCGCGGCGATGTGTGTGGAGAGACGAAGAGGGGAACTCGTGGAATGGAACACTTCCATCTACTCCATTAATGGGAACCCTATACCAGCGACTACCGGGATGAACTCGTTCAAGTATCTAGGTCATCACTTCAACACCTCCGGTACATTGAAGCCTTCTCTCTCCAACCTCACGACTTGGTTACAACGCGTCCAGAGGTCCCCACTAAAACCGGATCAGAAGCTGGCAACAGTAAGAGACTTTATCATCCCTCGGCTAATGTACAGTCTTCAGAACCCAAGGATTACCGGCCAACAGCTTCGGTCAGCAGATCGTTTGATCAGACGATTCATAAAGCAAGCACTTCACCTGAATATTCACACGCCAGACGCCGCATTGCATGCCAGGATTGCAGATGGAGGATTGGGTATCTTGGAGTTGAGGAGACTCATCCTTCAGGTTTTCCTGAAGAGACTGGATGGAATGAGCCACAGCACACATGACAACGCCGTTCTAGCCAACTCAAGAAACCCTCTGACCACCAGACTGAGAGAGCGCCTCATTGATCTTTCAGGAGGAACCACTGATGCACAGCACTGGCGAAAACGCATCGAGGAGTGTCCATTCACGAGGGGGATGCAGCTTGCCAAAGACGACCAGGCAAGCAGAAGTTGGCTCCAAGTAAAGCCGATTGGGTGGACAGGACGAGACTTCGTCAAGGCCATCCAATTGAGGAGCAAAAACTTACCAACTAAAGGAATTCCTTCCAATCCCCCGGACCAACAGAGATGCCGCACCGGCTGTAACAAGGTAGAATCGCTCTCCCATGTCCTCCAGCAATGTCCAGCAACCCATTGGGAAAGGATCCAAAAACACAATGAGATCGTGCGAAAGATTGCCTCCGAGACTAGGAAGAGATGGCCTGTGGAGGAAGAGCGTCACATTCGCCATAATGACGGTACCCTCTACAAGCCCGATCTGGTAATACATCAACCGGATAAGACCCTAGTTGTTGACATCGGAGTCAATTGGGAAGGATCCATCCCAATGGAGAGGATATACCTGGCGAAGCAAAATATACCTTTTTAAATTTAAAATCAACCTGCCAAATAATTGTATATTGGTTTAAATAATAATTGTATCAGAAATGTGAATATTCTTTCAGTATTTGTTGATAATTCAAATTTTTTGAAGATTAATTCGCCTCATTCAAAATTCAACTTAAGAAGATTGAATTTAAATTTTGATTGAAAAGAATTGGAAGTACACAATATTATAGTTTTGCTAATTTAGTGTTAAATAATAGATTTTCTTTCTCTCTATTAACGGGTTAATTTTTGTTATTAACATGGAAGATCGGAATCGTTTTTTTTTTTCATATCAACATTTAATTCAAAATTCTCACTTTTCAGCCAAATAACATTTGAATTTCCTTGAATATTGGAGAATGCACTTTGCCAACGATATATACTATATGCGAAAATGGACGTTTCCCGGAACGCAATATATTTTTATTTATGAAAAAAATCTTTTCCAATTTAAAAACATATTATAAATTCTTTTTCATTAATACATAAAATTTTAACTATAAATACCTTTTCTCTATAAACATTATATAAAAAAATTTAATAGTAGTACGCCTATGATGAAGTAAATGATAAATCAATAATTGTATGTATTAATTTTCCAAACGCCATCTATAACACAATAGCTCAACGTATATATTAAAATATTTAGATTCCTACTTATCAATTAGAGTTCAATGAATGTTTCTTTTTTGTGAAAACCTATAGTACATTTTATCAGAATCTATAAAATTATATTACTACTTTGTATTTTAATAAGCTCAATAATTGGAATCGTGTGTGTTATTGGAACTTATGTCTAATTAAATCACAAACATTGAGACATATTTTAAAATTAATCACTACGTGCCGAGCAGAGCGAGGTACGTAGCAAATTTAAATTTAACTAAAAATCTTATATTTTGATTTACTCTTTCTACATCTATAATATTAAAAATTTTATTTGTAAATAATAAATCAATAATTGTATGTACTTAATTTTCTTAGCGCCATCTATAACAATATAGCTCAACGTATATGAATAAAATTATATTATTACTTTGTATTTTAATAAGTTAAATAATTGAAATCATGTATATTATTGGAACTTAGGTCTAATTGAATCACAAACATAAAAACATATTTTAAGATTGATCACTACGTGCCGAGCAAAGCGAGGTACGTAGCAAATTTAAATATTACTAAGAATCTCATATTTTGATTTACTCTCTACAATATATTATCCATAATATAAAAAATATTATTAAAAAATGAAAAATCAATAATTTTATGTACCAGTTTGCGTAGCGCCACCTTTTATACAATAGTTCAAGGTATATACTAATATATCTAGATTCCTACTCATCAAAAAGCTTCTGTTTCATAGAAACCTGCACAGTATATTCTTACATATTATATCCGAATATCCAAAATTATAATCGTATGGAATTTACTTTATATTTTAATATATTGGATAATAAGAATCACGTATATTAATGAACTTATATCTTATTAAATCACAAACATTATGACATATTTTAAGATTGATCACTAAGTAGCAAAATGAAATATTATTGAAAATGTTATATTTCAATTATTATTTTCAAATATTCTTTTAAACTTTTTAACTGTTTTTCATTCCTTTTTCTAGGAGGCTTCCATACACTATTATTTTTCTCAATTAGTCAACATTTCCTTCCGTTTTTTCACCAGCCTTCTGTACACCTTTTCTCGACTCTTCAGTACACTTCTTTACTAGATTTTATACACTCTTCTCACGGCAAATTCTATAAAAATCTCCAATATTATTTTATCATATTGAAAAGACCCTCACCAATTTTTCCTACTACACCCATTTCAAGTCTTATATACATATTTCCAACCAGATTTCCCTACACATATTAAATTTTCGGATACCTTCTTATCAATATTATGGTTATCATGGTAGTGTATTGAAATCCCATACCAACCACTACGTGCCGAGCGAAGCGAGGTACGCAGCAAAATAATAAATTCTATACATAGTGCCATTTCAAAAGATTTTCTTCAATGAAATCAAAATCTACAAAACAATTAATACACAACACAACTATATTTTAATCAAATTGAGTAAATTCATTCCTCACAAACAAATTACAATCAAATCCCATATCAATCACTACATGCCGAGCGTAGCAAGGAACGCAGCAACAAACAGAAATACTCTTTTTTTTCAATACATCAAACTATTATCCCATTAGTCTTAATAAAATAAACAATTCATTATTTCTCATATTATATCCGAATACTACTTACTCAATAAAAACTGTCACGATGCCGTAACGCTCGAGCTAGTTCACCCGTCTAAAGGGAACGTGAGCTGGGTTTAGACCGTCGTGAGACAGGTTAGTTTTACACTACTGATGACTCGTCATTGCGATAGTATCCTGCTCAGTACGAGAGGAACCGCAGGTTCGGATATTTGGTTGACGCACTTACTCGAGCGGGTAATGGTGCGAAGCTACCATCCGTGGGATCATGCCTGAACGCCTCTAAGGCCGTATCCTTTCTAGTCAAAGGTGGCAACGATATCTCTTGGAGTTCCGAGAGTGAAAAGGCTCAAAACAATGTGACTTTACTAGCCGATCGTAGTTTCCGCTGCGGTCGTCGCAGGAGCCCTATTTCTGTTTGAGATCAATTGTCGGCGGTGGGATCGATCCTTGCTATGTCCGACACGATCTTCTAGCAGACGAATATGGGTAACACAATTATTTCGATGTTGGAACTCGGAATTGTCTGTAGACGACTTACGTACCTGGCAGGGTGTTGTACCTGGTAGAGCAGTTTCCACGCTGCGATCTATTGAGATCTATTGAGACTTGGGGATTCGTCTTGTCGATTAGACGAGACCCCTTTTGTTTGAAAAATTAGCCGTTTTTGGTTACGATTCGAATCTTTCGATTTGTAGCCGAAACGGCTTTTTTTATGAATTTTTTTCTTTCGATACATGTTTGCGTATATTTTCCATTGTTTTACCAAACACAGCGTTATTCGTTAACTTGAAAAGGTACTTTTCAAAGTCATTATTGGCTGCTGTCCTCAATCGCGTATTTAGCTCGATGTAGGGCTTCAACCAAGCTGCCTGGCGAAACTTTTATGTATTTTAGTACCCTTCTTCAGACTCGTCGGTTATTGACATTACGTCAAAATTCGTAAAATCTTCTACCCATTCAAACTTCTCGTAGGGTAGTACTTCACTCATAGCCTTGCCATAAAAATTGTTATGTTAAAATGCATGAGGTACGTCGAGGGTTTTGTGGGATCATATTCTGACATGTATTCATTGTTAGCTTTTGAAAATCGGTTGCTGCAAACAGAAATTCCTCCTCTTATGGCGTTTTCCAAAAACAGCACCATGTCCAGATCCTTAAGTATCTCCAATTTACATCGGGTGTATTTGAGCATGCAATCCCACGTATAACCGGGCATAGTGTAGTACCATGCAGGGTCTACACCGTATATGGAAAAACATTTTTTGCGAAACTGCTCGAACACTTCCGCAAGAAGTAAAACATCTGTTTTTGAATACAAGTCTGCATATTCCCCCAACGAATTAATACCAAAATTTTGCCACACTGCTTGGGCATGAGCATACTTTTTATATTTTCATCGGTAAGTTTACTGTAAAAATGCCTAATCGGAGGTAGAGAAGTTTCATTTAGTTTGTCCAAACAATCAATATATTCATAACAAAAAACCCCTTTACCCCCCAATAAATTAAATTTGGCATTATCTAAATTTTTGAAGTCTTGCTTTAAAATTAAAGAGTCTATAAACCGCAATTTAATATTTTCATCTGAATGTAGAGTGAAGGAGATGAACTTATCTTTGTTGATTGGAAGTACGCTCAATTTGCCTTTCTTACATAAATTTGAAATCAAAAAATGGCCGTCATATCCGCTTAAGTTATGGAATATGACGGGTATAACGAATAATTTTTTGAAATTCAAATTGCATGCTTGATGTGCAAATCCCATAAAATCCCCTGAAAAATTATCGTGATCTCTGACAATCACGCCTTCAATTGCAAATTGTTTATTACATATATGGCAAGCTTTTGCTGCTGCTGCTGCTGCTGTACTTGGTACTTGGTCTTCAATAATGGGAACGATTGTTTTAATTTTTGAATGAACAAATTTGGCAACGTCTGACATTTTATTTTCAAACTAATCCATGCAATCCGCACCGCTATAGCTATCGAAATAAGAAAGACTATTGTCGTAAGATCACTTTACATAGCTAGTAGCCAGCACGGTATGGAACATGTTTCTGATATTTATTTGTTGCAGATTGGCAACAAGGGTCAGTAAATTTTTCCAATTGACACTCAAAATCAGCATAAACGACAAACGGAGCCGTTTGTTGATATGTGAGATTTTTAAATCCTACATGGCTATATCAAGGTACACTCATTTTATATTTATTCAATTTACTGCACAATTTTTCATGTTCAGTTAATTTATCTTTTATTTGAAAATAATTCAGACATCTATCATAAATTTTCTGCCATAATGTTTGTTTAACTGAGAGGAAACTAGTCTTGATTAATTTTCAATCCAGCAGTAGTGAAATTCGATTTTTTCGTTATTATCATCTACAGGTGGTGCTTCATAATCATTCAATTTTGGATATTTGTTATGAATTAAAAGTAAATTTACATGTTTATTCAACTTATTTTTTGTCAATCTAGCTGGTACTACTACATAAAATGATTTCTTTTCCATTTCAATAAGTTCTAAAGCGTAAACGTTTACAGAAATATCATTAAGTTTTTCAAAACTGTACTATAATAAGGATAGGACCTAGTCAAGTTTATATATGTACGTGCAGGATAAAGGGCACTAACAATGGCCCAGTAAAAGCAAAACAATGGCCCAGTAAAAGCAAAATTGATCGGTATTTTTAATATTTATACAACTGTGTTTCTTCAAAATTTGTTCTGGAAGTTTAATCTAAGACGAGCCGTTTCCAATTTCAAATTTATTTATATTTACTGCTAATGATATGATTTTAAATAATGCGCTACCCGACTCTTTTTCCGAAAATTCCGATAATTTATTCAATAGTTTATCTTTAAACCACTCTAAAACATCAATCGATTTATCAATTACATCGTTTTTGGTATTGAAGTACTTTATGTTTGTCATTTCATTTTCACCGGTTTTTTTTTTCAATTTCTCCACAAAATGTCGTATGCAGAGTGTTCCGTCAAAAGTTTCCCAATTTTATTTTGAAAAATAACTACACAATCTCCTAAAAATCGGTTCGTCTTTATGAAGTAGGTTGGCTATAACCCCCGTCTCAATCCTACTCTTAAAACTCGATTCTACATTCGCCCATTTAACTCTACTCTGTAATTCGGAATTTAAACCTGACCCAACATGCCTATTCAAAATTAATTTCCTAAAATGTTTAAAGTGTCCCACGTAAGTTTCTAATTTTCTCAAAGTTCCCATAGATAATTTATTAGGTAACTTCTTACGAATTGCCGCATTACATAATTTTATTTGTCTATGCATTCGTTTTAGCCAAATCTCAGCGTCCCTACTGGTAAATTTATCAAAAAGTATTTTTCTCAATTTTTTCATTGAAATTAACAAACGGTCGGATTGTTCAATTAAAGTGTTAACATACTTCATTGGAGCGGTAAATATATAAATCGAAAAAAATATCACTTACCCTTTTTAATTCTCCTGAATTTCGAAGGATGTTAGGGGGTTTGGCTTCCCCACGTCTATTTGGCCCCTGTATGTGATGTTGAATTTTAGGCTGCTGAACTCCGCTACGTGCGGTTGGTATGTTTCCGTCACCCTCGGGTAGAAATATTGTCTTGTCTTGTAGTTCTAAGAGTACAGCCTCCCCAAATTTGGTTTTCACGATTTGACCCGCTTCAATTTTCACCGGTGTATCTTTAGGCAGATCGGTTAGTTTCACTAAAGATTTTTTTTCTACAAGAGACACACTATTAAGTTTAGTCAGGTCCATCTATAAAGAAATCAAATTTGATGATAATTGAAAACGCGGAAACATTTACTGTTGTTAATTGGAAAAAAAATCACCTTTTGATATTTTTGGTAAAAAGCTCTTGGTCCTTGGTTGGAGCGCTTCTCAGCAAAAACACTGAAATCATATAAAATTTAATGCTAATTGAAGATGCGAAAATAATTACTGCTTTTATAAAAAGTTGTTGAAGACTCACCTTTGTTTTTCGTCACACACTGGTTTATCAGCAAAGATTTTTTTATATGCTTCTCAGCAAAACTCTCCGATGCAATTTTACGGTCGGCTTCTCAGCAAAAACTACTCTCTCCCGGCTTGCGTTTGCTTATTTATGTGTGTCTTCCCCACCGTGTGCAAAAAATACCACGTATCGTGACTTTGAGATAGTGAGTTTTTGTAATGGAAATTGCGGTGTGATTTCCTGTTATATCTTACTCAAGTTTCCTTTTTGTGTTTAAATTTCACGGCCAGTTTTTCAATTGAATATAAAGTCTCTTAATTGAAATTTAATTGATGATTAATGCAAAGGAACGGTTTTTCAATGTTATATTAGAATAAAAGTATCAATTAAACTTCTTGTTAGTTAACGTGAGGATGTGGTGTATTTAAAAAAATTAATACCCACTTAATTTTTCAAACTGGTTGTTAGATTGTAACTTCCTATTTACAACGGGTATTGTAGATAAAAACTTCTCATCTCAAGGCTGTAGGTTTTTCCCATTTTTGCGGTAGATAAAAATTTCTTATCTGTAACGTTCGTAGGAATTTCAGAAAAACAATTTGATTATTTGCAAAGTTTATTTCAAAAATATTATTGATAAAAAGAAGGCGAAAACGTTATTAATTTCATTTTCTATATCCTTTTCTGTTCTGTTGAACATGGTGTAGGTTGAATACGTCTTAACGGATAAGTAGTTTGCGGCAGTCTACGGGCTAACTGATGGACCTCTTCAGGCACCCAGTTTATACGAAGACTTCTTTACGTCTGTCCTTCCTTATCAGATAAACTAAGATTTTCCAGTTGATTTCTAACCTCACTCCTCAAAACGATGACTGTACTCTTCTGAAGACATATTACAATAGAACACTCCGGTGGCACGATGTTATTAAACATGGAGACTATATAAAGAAGATCGAACTCCATGTATTTCAATTTGTGTCCAAGGTAGAGGGCGCCAGCTAAGGATAAGAACCTTCACAGCCAATCATAAGACTTTATTTCATGGTGTTTTATTGGTTGCTAGCTCCTATGACAGTTCGCGGTTCGCATGTGTGGTAAGTGAGGTTATGAAGTAACGACATTCGTTTTTGTTATCATTTTCATAAAATATAAAAAAAATTAATAGTTTAGTGGTAAAATAATAAGTTCAACTTGTTGCTGAATGTATTCATGTTATTACCTGATGAAAATTATGAACATCTACAATCATGGAACATATTATTTCAAGCTCCATAAAAGTTATAGTGAGCATAAGTTCTAAGAAGAATGTAGAAGACACCCTATGTGTAAGGTAGTACTTATATTCCATAACTGATTATCAAATAAAATCAATAAGTAACAAATTCCACAATAGAAATATAACATTATATTACTTGACCATAATTACACAAATTACATTATCGCTTCATCAGGACCAAATTTCACATAACTCCAAGCTACAATTTCTCAGTTACTACTTAGTAAGTACATAAATTCATTTTCTGTATTGCCTTTTGATTTATTGAAATTAATGAAAAAAATTGGTGTGAACAACTCCAATCCTACATTGTGAAGACATTTCCACATATCTTGACAAAAGATGACAAGATTGGAGAATGGAAAATTATCCATAACAACAGTTTAGTTCATAAGGGCAAATTACTCCAGTTATTTTATGGATGGATATATTCTTATTCTTATAAGATAGATACAAGTGAAGTATGCAATGTTACATCCACATAGTAAAATTGTAAATAAAACAAATATATGAAACACTCCTGTAAATTGTAACTTGTAGTTTTGTGATATTTACTCATAAGTTAAGAAAGTAAGAAACAAGTAACTGAAATACCTTATTTTTTTTTTTAACCTAGGGTATATGTCATCTTAAGATCATGTTCATGATCTAATATCTTATAGTAGGTAGGTATAAAATTATATGCTATCAGAAATTAGTATATTGAACATCTTTTTTAATTTCTAGAAATTAGGTGAACAGCTTAATAGCATAACTCAACGTAGGGTTAGGTTTTGCATAATTAGATTTCTGGATGTTTACTTCTAGATCTAGAGCAACTAGGATATTCACCATTTATTCAAAGATTTCTTTGTGATTTATTAATATAAATTGCTTTACAATGAGAACATTTTTATATTGTATATACACCTGATTTTTGTGTAAAGGCTAACTTTTCTTAAAGAATGCTAGTAATCATAATATTTGAATTATGAGTTATAGGCCCGGTGAAATCAATTCCTAAAGTTAGGTTATACCTCGGGTAATACCTAAGCCAGAATTAAGAATTCCTAAGGACAATAGGAAATACCCAACGTTAAGATAGCTTGTTAGGTCTGCCTGTGTGAAAAGCAAATTGCACTTAGGAATTCTTAATTCCAGTTTAGGTATTACCTAACTTTAGGAATTGGTTGGTGATATCGGGCAATAGTCTCACAAGTTGGAGCAGAAATTATATGCTAAATTGTGTTAGATGTCAAGATAATATTATCATAATCTCAAATATAATATAAAAATTATAAATTATAATTAAAATAAATACCTTCCAAAAAGTAGATATTAACTAAGAACAAATAATCACTTCTCAGGCTATAAAGGCAATGAATCACAGCTCAAAGCTATTGTCAAATTACATATATCTTTATATATAGCAAGTTTGTCTTAATGATACAGGTCACTAATATATATTGAACTTGGTTCAAATATAGTGAAGATGAAGGTGACAAATTAAAGTATTTGTGATTGGGTACATATCAATGTATGATGCAACTGGTCTAATAGGTGTATTTTGTTTGTGTAATTTTATCATACTCTATAGTTTTGGTGCATGTGGGTTTAACCCTAGTAGAAATTTATCTTGGCACAATGTTGGCTAGACGTTGACGCCAATATTCGACTATATTGGAAATAGATAGAGATGTTAACACTTTCCAATGTGCGTCCAATATTGGCATAATATTGCTGAATATTGCGCCAATACATACCCAACTTTAGGTTACATTGGGAGGCAATATTGTCCCTATATTGGACAATATTGCTTCCCAATGTAACCTTGAATTGGCTGGAAATATTGGCCAATATTGGCTAAATATTGCTTGCCACTATAGGTTACATTGGCGTACAATATTGGTGTTGTATAGCGCCAATATTGGTAGTAAATTTGGGGTTTTCACGGCCACACATTGGAATCGAATATTGCACCTATATTGGCAGACCAATGAAACCCAAAATTGGGCGGCGAAATATTGTGCCAATATTGGCGAAACATGTAGTTCCAATATTGGAAGACCAATAAAACCCAATAATGTCGGCGAATATTGCGCTAATATTGGTGAAACGTATAGCCCCAATATTGCTATACAATTCAGAACTAATATTGGCGAAATATATACAAAATATATAACCCCAATATTGTTCATGAATATGGGGGTAATATTTCCGAAATACATTTCCCCAATATTGCTAGCTCATTTTGAGCCAATGTTGTTCTCACCTGAAAGTTCAATAATTGTAAAATATCAACAACCAATATAAGCCATATATTGTATATATTCCTACTTTATACATCTGATACTTAATAGTGGCTTGTGAAAAATTCAAAAGCTATTTGTTTGTTAATAATTGACAAATTTGATGTAACTACTTAAACTGAAAAATCGATATGCTTTGTAGTGTCGTCACCATTATTTACCGAATATATAGGAAAAGACAATGTAAAACAATGTGTTATATTAAATATTTAGCTTGAATTGAAAGTTAATATTTCTCTTTTGTGGTAATTGAGGTGTGAAATATAAAAATTAGTTAGTTTTTAATATAAATTTATTAAAAACAAAAAATAAGTTCAACAAACAAATAAGAAATATTTGTAATAATTCCCAAAAAGCTTAAAAATATGTTAATTCTGCATAAGAACTTACAAAAAAAAACAGTTACAAAGAGGGTGTGCTGAATGTTTAAGAATCCCCTGAGAATGTGAGCTCTTTAATTCTCCCAAGGCGCTAAGGTATTTTCAATTCAAAATACAAGCAAATTCTGATCATTTTTTTCCAGAGTAAGTATATTATTTGCAGAGCAATGCGATATTTTATCGATATTTCAGGAACAAATTTCCTAAACAAAATCTCTTGTCACCTATGTAAAAGAATGTTGTAAAGGTGAAATATTGACTTATTAATAAGTGGTCATGAATAAAAATATTTTAAATGGTAAAGAATGTAACGGTTTTGACGAGTTCTTAAAAGTTTATATGAAGAAGTCAAATTTTCGGAGGATTCTTTTTTGGAATTTTCCAACATGATTTTGAGTCGGGAGCAAAAAAAAGTAACTTACTAAAAAAAGCACACCAATATATCTAATATATGAACTATCAATGAATGGGCACACCCTGCATATAAATCACATAAAGGGAAAATAACTTACTAAATAACACTCACTTAGAGTAACGAAAACATCGTAAATTATACAAAAATAAGAAGAACTCAGAAATTCGTAGTAATTAACATAATTGCACAAACAAATTCTGACAAGTGAAATATGTTTAAATTATAGCTTGTATGATTGAAAGAAAACTATCCATACAAAAAAAATTGAAAACCTTCCCTAACCTACTACGCAAATAACACATACATGATGATCCTACAACGCGATAATAATAAATAAAAGATATACTTTACATCTTATATCCTAATGCACACTACCACATGCTCAAGTCCTATTGTGTCACAATTACAAATCAGTATCGTCGCCTTCCATTAGAGACGGCAGCTTGAAGATGCGGTAGAATGTCTCGAAGACAAAGACGGTCTAGAAGTATCTGAAACAATTAGAAGACTCATTAGATAATTTGCATAAAAACATGAGAAATTAATTGTTTAATCCATTACTAAGTGAAATATATCTATAAATATTAAATAAAGTCAATATTTATTGATTTTATAAAATAATTATGAGAATTGTATTCATGGCAGAGACAATGTTAAAAAAAATTGGAAAGTGAAGAGTTCAGGTGCAGTTTATAGGTACAAAACAATTTCAAGTAATTTCAAACTCACCATGTTGTTTCATTAATCTCTATCTTCTGCCACCATCACGATCACCAGATGTGGCCAGTACTACTGAAATTCTTTTAAGTATTACAATATCATCCACCAATATCATCCAACGTTTTTTAACAGCTGCCAATACAACTTTGTAAAGCTCCAGTTTCGAAAAATGTTTCTTTATTTTTCTACCGACACCGCTATATTTGAGGCTGAGTTCCTTAGACAACAATTTTTGCATTATATTTGAGATTAGGCTGTTCATGTCTTTTCCTCCAACAAGTGAGACACAAGCAAGCTAAAACACAACAAAGAAAGAATTCATAATAATTATTGAAGTAACATATCATAATTGAATTCAGTTGCATGTATACTCCACAACATAACTCACCATTTTTTGGAAAAATTCATAATTTTGAAGCTCCAATTCAACATTCTGAAGCCTTTCTTCGGACTGTATGGGTAGCATTGAAGCTATTTCAACATCTTCTTGTGAAATATTACTTTTCGCTATAGCTATGTTCGAAGTTGACAATTGTTCACGCAGACCCCTTAGTTCATATTGAATGCCACCAAGTATTTTTCCCTGTTTTTCCATAGCATTGGATACCTTCTCGATAAAATCTGAAAATAAAATCATTGTTAGCTATTTGTATACCTACAATAACAGTAAAAGTTACTGTTATATTTTTGTTATCCGAATTGAGCATTACCATTGAAACAATTATCTGTTAAAGATATATTGCCAGTAACAAATTTCTCCGGAATGTCATCTGTATTTGGTGATATGGTGTCAGTAAGTGTTTCGTCCAATTCAATTGACATATCTTGTTCTTCCACATCAGTTATATTGAAAATAATAATTGGAGTGGCTATAAAAAAAAGTTAGAAATAATATCAAATTAATTTTTCATCATTTTTTGCCGAAAGGAAGAAAAAAGTTAATATGATACTTACAAACTTCTTGCACCTCCTAGTTTTTGTGTACTCATGGCAATGCCCACCCTTTAACTGCATGGTTCAGAAGATTTCCTTCTCCATGTTTGGGGGAACAACCAACCGATCTATGTAGTATTTTTCCTCAAAGTAGTGGAGATACCTGCTCGAAATGCTCGGCAGTAGCTATAGTACTGCAATCGTGGACATTGCACATTAGGGCATCTGTTCTTCAAATAAGCGGAACATAATCTACAATATATTATATGATTGATTAACTTTATACAAAATCCCCTTTTGAATAACAATAATGAAATAACTTTCTATGACATATTTTCCTAGATACTATACTACTAGTTGAAGAAGCTAAGAATTGGTATGGAGAGTGTCAGGTGTGCTTATTTGTTTGTTGTATGTTTATGAAAAAATAATGACTTTTTTAATAATAGAGGTTTCTTTTTTGTGAATGCGTGTGTTCAAATGATAGCTCAAAGAGGGTAATGGATTTAATTACACACTTGAAAATAATTCCTGAAGAGCTGATTTCATTGCCCTATTACACTACCAGAGGTCTAACGAAACAGATTTAAGTTTAAGACTGATTTTTTTTTTGGAAGCTACCTACCTATGTATTAAAAAAATTCAAATAATGTTACTTGTCCTACCAAATATTATAGCACTCAGTACCTACGCTTTAATTAACTTAAATTATCAAAGGAATATTTTCAAAAAAATATAAGGTATAATATATCACACTGTCATAAAAGATTTTTGTCAAATATTTTCCTTTAGTCTGGGTACGCCACATTATGGCGGCGTGGGGCGTAGGTACCTGAAGGTTTAAAATTCTATGTACTTACCGTTTACTTGATGTTTCCATATTCACCAGCACAAGAACAAATCACTGATTGTATTGTCTAAAATATTTAACCTCTACACTCAATTTATAATCCAAAAACGCAGTAAAATTAAACCAAAAACGCTAACTGCTAAGTACAAGATGTCGGCCATGTCGGCTATCAATCATGAAACCTCGTGTCTCGTGTCGGCTTCTCCAGTGTTGCCAGATGCTGAAGATGAAATTATTGATCATTGTAGAGAAAATTATCGAATTGACCACAAAATTAACACGCGTATTTTGATTTTTTTAAGCTATGTGCATTTTTTTATGAAATAATCTCTTACGTTTATTCATTTCAAATTAGAAACAGTGTAACAAAAAACTTTAATTTTTAAAAAAGAGACACTTCTTGTCATAAGTTTTTACACGAATCAGTATTAGAGTTACGTTGACGTGAAAAAATTGTCAAGATACCTACCTAAACTACCTAAATCATTTATGTATTATCACGAGAATATTTTGCATAATTTCTAAACCTTAAAATTATGCTAGATAACCAAATTATGTTACAATTATCGATTATGGTACAGAAATTTTTTGTGAAAATTTTGTGACAAAATTGTTACAATTCGGTAATTATATTACATCTGGCAACACTAGTTCTGCTCCAACTATTGCAAGCATGCGCATGTTGTCTTTCCCCCCTCATGTTGAGGTGCGCATGAGTTCATGCAGCTCTTAAGCTTCTATTAGATACACCTATTTGTGAGGAAATTAGCCGTGATGGTAGAATGTTGGGCTGACAACATAGAGGTCCTAGATTCGAAACACGGCTTGGGCATTGGTTTTTTGTTAATTTTTTTATTTTTTAGTTTTCTATTTTTATACGTAGTTACTATCTTTTTACATTTTGTACATAAATCAAATAAGTAACGCCTTTCCCTTTCTCAAAAAAATAATCACATGTGCTTTTAAATCAAATAAGTAACGAGAGGAAACTAGACCCATGTAACAACAAAGTTGGTTATTTTGGATGGAGCCGACATCAACCGACAGGCCACGAACTGTCCAAATACAGTCAGTGTTGCCATGCCAAAATGAAAAAAAAAGTGGACAGGAGAATAATTAATAATAGAAAAGAATGAATAATATACCACAAGGATCATACATAACAATAATTTATACTCTTCACCACAGATTACAGCTAACAAACTTTGGGTGAGAGTTATTTGTGAGTAAATTCACGAATAAAGTTATGAGACATTTAGATTAGGTTTTATTCAATCATCCTACCTACTATTCAAAATATCTTTATTTCTCATACCGGGACTACCGGGTAGTAACTCGTCCTTAGGACCATAGGATTTTAACATGGGAAATCAGAAAATCCTAAATATTTGCTTCCCAGCAAAAGAGCACCTAATGAAATTTTGTGTGGACGTGAAGTACATTATTTCTGACAATACTGCCATGAAATAATCAATGTTTTATGGCAGATTTAGTTTAAAAATTAAGAAAATAAATTTAAAAAGCAACCCGTATTGAAGTATTTAGATTTAACTAAAGTAGTAAGAGTCTGTAGTAGCGCAAAGGTAGGAGCGGTTGGATTCTACGCGGATGGCCCGTGTTCGAAACTTAATATATTTTTTTTAATTCTTAATAAGATTTTGTTTTTTGAAGTCTTTAAATACAATGTAGGTAAATATAAGATCAATATAATCTCCAATAAATATGAATAACTATTGTTACAATATCATTTATTTATGGAACTAAGAATTCAGGTAGAGTAGGTAGGTACAATAGGAACGTATAAATCAGATCCTTTTCTATTGAAATTAATAATTCTAATAATTATACCTACCTATAACCATCTAGGTACCTATAACAAAGAATTGAATATTATGAAGGAATGATAATCTTTTTATTGAGCATACTTTATGGTGTATGTTTATTAGGTATGTACTTTTTAATTGTTCAATGCTAATACAATGTTCTTCAATGAATGAGCTTTGATGTTTTATAGAAAAATTATTTAATTTTGATTGATAGATTCCCAACGTATAAAGTTCAACTTTCGAATTGATTTGGATAATAGCCGTTATCTAAAAGATACCTAAGTATACCTTTGATATAATATCTAATTATTTGTTATAATTATTGGTAAATTTTGCTTTTACTTGAAACGGCAGTGCATGCCTTATGACTGAATCATAACTAATCTATAAATTGGAAAAAAATGTGTTTACAAGTTGTTCTTTATCTCAATTGGACATAATATAGGTAGTTGGGACTTGAGATCTTATATTTTCGGACGGACTTCAGGTAGTATTCAATCTATTAGCACATATATTAAATTAAAAAAGCAAAAGTAATATTGGCCAAACGCTGGCTTGACAATGTATACATGATATTGTCGCAATAGTGAGTCGCAATAAAGGCGCAATATTGGGAATTCGTTGGTTCATCAATATTTTGCTCAACCAACATTTTACCTATATTCCGCCAATATCAGGAATCAATATTGGCCAATATAAAACTTCTATTTTAAACCAATATTGGCTGCAAAACGGTTTCATATATAATCGCCAATATTGTTAAAAAGGTCTTTGTAGTAATATTTGCCAAACGCTGGCTGACAATGTATACACAATATTGAATTGCAATGTAAGCGCAATATTGGAAATGCCTTGGTACATATATATCTAGTTCAAACAATATTTAGCCAATATTCCGCCAATATTGATTCCAAATATTGGCCAATATAGAACTTCCATTTTATACCAATATTGGCTGCAAAACGGTTTCATATATAATCGCCAATATTGTTAAAAAAGGTCTTTGTAGTAATATTTGCCAAACGCTGGCTGACAATGTATACACAATATTGAATTGCAATGTAAGCGCAATATTGGAAATGCCTTGGTACATATATATCTAGTTCAAACAATATTTAGCCAATATTCCGCCAATATTGATTCCAAATATTGGCCAATATAAAACTTCTATTTTGAACCAATATTGGCTGCAAAACGGTTTTATATATAATCGCCAATATTGTTAAAAATATTCTCTAGTTATATTGGCCAAACGTTGGCTTGCCAATTTGTACACAATCTTGTGTAACAATATTGGGTTTATATTGATCGCAATATTGGCCTAATATTTGCATTTCATTGGTTCATCAATATTTCGCTTGACCATATTTAGCCAATATTCCACCAATATTGCTTGCCAATGCCAAGGCAATATAACAAAATAGAGCTGGAGCCTATTTATAGCCAATATTGGCCATGTATTGGCAATATTGATCTATATTGCGCCAATGCTTGGACAACATTGGCAATCGAATCATGGCAGTATGTTGAGAATCAATATTGGGCCAATATTGGCTTGATATAGATATTGTGCGCCAATGTTTCAATATTAGCGCAAGGTTGCGCCAATCTATATCCAACATTCGGTTCTACTAGGGAAGTTAGCAATTTGTATGTTTTTGTTTCGGTGAATGACATATTGAGGCTAGCAAGCATTGGTATTCACCTCCACTTATACTTGTGATTGAGTGAATAATATCAGTCCTCCATATTGGTTACCACACATGTTATTATCAAAGAGATGTGATAAATAAGTATTAAATTTATTTTATAATATATTTTAGGTTTTACATCCATTGGTTTCAATAGTAATGTGTATGTGACTAATAATGAATGAAATAAAATGTACCTATACAAAAAACAAAGATGTGCTTAAAGTATTTATAAAAATAGTCAAAACTTTAGTGAAACAAGTGACCCCAGTCTTAAAAGCAGTCTTAAAAGCCAAGGTTTGTACTGATAGTTTCTTAAAACCCTCTTTTATTTAAGTTATTGTTTTATTAGAGTAGGTATTTATTTTGGATCAAAGTATGAAAAAATAAAAGCTCTTCACTTCATAATTTTTGTTTGTAAATTATGTAAGAAATTTATGTTCATTCATGATGTTTTCAAGTATTCTGGTTTATTATACAGTAAAAGTTTATTGGGGAGAGAAAAAAAAAGTAAATTGAAAAAAAAGTGAATATCAATTGGAATGCTTGCAGGAAATGTGCCAATTGAAATCATTAAATTAAATGACCTCAAACATAATGAAATTGGAGAAATACAGTTTGAAAACATGGAAGGTTTGTTTAGATAAATAACCTGGAGTCACTAGCTCCAATAGCAGGAACAATGAAACAAAAATAAGTTCCTTTCAACAAGTTATGTAACAATGATATAATTAATAATGTCTTGATATTTCAGGTTCTTCTTTTCCATAAAATGAAAGAAACTGTCTATGGCTACCAATCCAACAAAGCCTTCATAAGAAGAAATTATCAAATTTCTTTAGGTATGAAACAATATAACAAATGATAAAAAACAACCATTTATACCTCAACAAGGAATCCAGGGATTTCCACTTCTTAATTCCCTCCACAATCAATATTGAGATATGTGCCAACTACATTTTCAACTGGCATGCAGTTAATCTTTATCTAATACCTACCTCATCCACTATGCCTTTTATTCCAAAACAGATACTGTAGAAATTATATTTAGCTAAACTCACCATAAATTTTGTTCTACTACTAACTATACATATAAAATTAAAATGCACATACGATTGGTTACAACGAAGATTAGATATAACAAAAAGTGAATATTGGTTACTTTTACATCAACTTGGAAGTTTTCTTGAGATTTTTAATTTTTTCTCTGCTCAGTTGATTCTTTTTGTTAAAAGTTTTGGCTAAAAAGTGCAGCCTCATGGTAATATAAAAATCAATGATATCTTTGGTTATCTCGAGCTGATGAACCACACATCCAACCATTGATAAATTGGGTAACAATTTCTCAATTCTACTTAATATTTTATAAATCACCCCATGGCTCAGCCCCACTCTGCCAACAACTTCCAGGAAGGCAGCTTCTAACTGCATAGTTAATTGGAACAAATCCTCGCTAGCTCGCGACAATCCTCCATACCTTTCCATTAAATCAATGAAGCGATCACGACTATGCGACTCATCATTTGATGATTCCAGATTTTTCAGGCATACCTGGCACTTACACTTGATTTTTAATTTTCTCAAGATGTAACCAGCCATGTATGCTTGAACTTCTTTGCTTGTGGACACCACATCATAATCGTGATCATTCAATGATTCTTCGATGGTAGAAGAACTAGGTATTAATTCCATATTTGCACTGTCGTTATGGCTCCAAATTTCTTCAACTGGGACTGCATTTTCAAGCATTTGGTCAAGTTTTTCTAACCACTCCATTCTCGGTTGACGAGCCATTTCCAGAGAGTCTTTTGTTTTCATAAGCGTTTGCAGTAACTCAACTCCAGTTACATTTGAACCCTTTGGAGGCTTTATCATAGCATTGCAGCAGTATAACCGAAAAACTTGACCAAACTGCGGGGGGTAGGATGATCATTGGCACCACAACAATATCTCATTATTGAAAAAAGTCTCTGTTGAAAAAAATGATAATATTAACCATAACGGGTACAAAGGTACAAATATGAGCCTTTTGAATTTGGATTGCTTAAACTATTACCTCGAGATTATCTTGAGTCAACCGAGATGTCAATAGATATTCATATCCATAATATGGATATGAATACAAACCAGACCCCAGAACCAGACTATGTTAAGTCCAAAAACTTAGTTTTTCAGTAGAGCTGTTTAATTAATTTTGTATTAGACTTTTTCATATTATGAATCACTGATTTTACAAAATCTTGTAACTATTTCATAATTAAATAAGTTTTAGGCATAACAACATGTGGCATAATGGGAAATTTTGGTTTCGTGTTTTGTTTTTGATTCAAGTGACTTAACATAGTTTTGCATAAACAAAAAGTCATTCTTTGGAATTAACATGTATGTTAAGTCCAAAGGTATGGACTTGACATACGTACAGTGGACATAACATTTAGATAAATCAGAAGGGCAAAAATAATACCTACTTATTTATTATATAATTCAAGGCTTCAGCGTTTATAAAACATAATAAATACAATTTGGTCTCTTGATAAAATGTTATTTTTTATCCGTCGTCTTCGTTGTTTCCATATTCCAATTTTTTGTAGTAGTCATGGAATCTTGTTGGTACCCATTTTAGGAGTTTTTGTAGATGGCTATACTTTTTAGCTGAAATTTGTTTGGGCCCCTCCCTAATCGGTGGAATCACTAAAGGAGTGTAGTCATTTGGTTTGTTTCTTCTGTGAAAGTCGACTTCTGAAAAATTCTTACTAAAATCGGTTTTGTAGTAGAGGATTCCAGGGTTACTTCTTCTAACTTGCAAGTGAACTGCAAGAGATATCAGAAAATTATTGCCTGCGCTGTCTTTTTTCTTGTTGTTATATAGTGCAGTTGAACCCTCGAATAGATGTTTAAATTCTTTAAAATCAGAGTATTCCATGTTTATTACAGTAAACTGTTTTTTTGTTCCACACAATCTGACCATCTGCTGCCAATCCCAAGGGGTTATGATTTGAAATTGTGGAAGTTTATTTCTTTCACGCTCTATAGTGGAGTGAACGGCATCAGCCTCCAGGTGTGTATGTCCTCTCGCTAAAAACTTGTGATTAACAGAAGTTATGTTTGGCTTAATACGCATTATAAAAAAATAACACATGATCATTAAGATGTTTCTATTTTGACTCGGACTGTTGTCCGACCAAATTGTTATTTCCTTAACTTCGTCTGAAACGTTTTGTTCAACCCATTTTATTATACATGATGCGACTTCATTTCCTCCCCGTCCAGCTACGCTTTCATCCCACAGCATGCAGAAACTTTTCTCACAAGTTGCATCTTGGATAGTTAAGTTATATGTCCATAGCTTTAGGGAGTAAAAGCTCTGAGAGTTATGTAAATCTGGTGTCGGCAGACATTTTTGGAGATCAATAATTATGACTTTTTCTTGTAGTAAATTCTCTCTGGACTTTCTTTTATCTTCCGATTTCATTTTGTATCTGTTAGTCGTATCTGCAAGATGCTGATCGTATTCAGTTTGTAGCTTCTTTCGTGATTCATGCGAATCCGCCTCACGAATCTGAAGCTGAAGTTGGTCACATAAGTCACAGGTATCGTTGTCTGGGCTCTTGAATGAATAGTTATATTCATAGTTGAAAATCTCCGAGTACAGCCACTCCTTTGCAATGTTTTCGGATCCCAAACCACTTTCTTTACATTCTTCTAAGTAAAGTCTGTACATTCGACTTATATTTAAATGATTTCCCAGGTACTTCTTTTTGGTTCTTTCCCGAGAATAATGGGATTCGTACGTTGGAAATTTTGAAATGTGGTTTCGAACCTTTTGTCGAACTTCTTCTGAGATCTTGTTTACAGGCTGGTGCCTTCCTCTTTTATCAGGCGTTACAATACCTCCTTCCTTTTTCTTTTTAACTGCGGTGTCCACTGTTTGCTGAGAGATACTTAGGGTATTTAAAAAGAACTTCTTACAAACTGTTTCTTTTTTTCCTACTGTTTCGAAGCTATAACAATTGGTAAAAATTCTTTTTCCTCTCCTTTCGCCAGTCTTTTCTCTGCGTCTTTTTATTGGTACCTGTGTAACTATGGATGCTATGTACTGTCTTCTCATATCTACTGTTTTTGATGGACTCCAAAAATTAGAATGTATAGTCTGCCGAAGTTCTTCAGGAAATCTATTTTTACATGAGAGTTTGCAATTATCGCCGCAAGGTTCTTTTAGTAACTTTGGGTTCATAACACGACTTCCACTGTCAGTTATGTATTCCAATCCTGAGTACCGTTTCTTTTTCGTAACATTCTTCTTCCAATTCATTGGGTTTGCTTTTCTTTTGCGTGTTAAGTTCTTATCTGCCTCTTCGTTCTGGTCCCCGTCAGATTCGTTTTCATCTGAATAGTCGGGGTCTGCCACATCATCATCGCTATCAAAATCTGCAAATTTTCTCTCAGGAGTTCTATGTATTGGTTCGTCATATTCAGAAGTGACATGCGAAGCTTCTTGGGAAATATTTTGTATTTCGTTTTTACTGGGATTTTGTAGATTGTGATATTCGTGTTCATCTCTGATAATTGATTCTGTTCCTTCTTCAACAGCATATTGTACTACTTTTTCTTGGATATTTTCTACTGATTCTTTGGAAAAATCTTTTATTGAACTTTTCACAACGATTGTTTGGGGTACAAGATGTGTCTGTTGTAGCATTTGATTACATAAAAAACTCAATGACGGAACAACACATGTCATGAGAGTTTTGCTATTAATTTCTGGAACAAAAAAAGAACAATAAATGTTTGCTCTCGAACCCGAAACTATAATTAAAATAAAAATTAATTAAAACTAATTTTCTGCAATTCTAAGAATTTACCTGGCGATTCTATTTAAAAAGTAAGCAGTCGTTCACAATATGCAATACATATCCTAACATTTACATATTTTTTTTATGTTTGGAAAAAAATATAATATTAAATAACTATTATTATTAAATAATGCTAGTGCTAAACTATGTTAAGTCCATCACAACAATGAAAAATTGATTTTATGGTTTTCTAACTAGTAAGAACTTATTGGATATTAAGTTGATTATTGAGTGAACAACCGAATCAATAAAATTTAACTAAAAGCCACAACATGCAACAAGTATTTTAAAGATACTTACCAGTTTTTTTTTCTGTGGTACTGGCATCTGCGATTTGAATATTTGGAACAGTTTGAACATTTTGGTTCCTTTTTATATAATTTGTCATCATCTTACTTGTCCTAGAGGACCACGGTGTACGTTGAGTAACAGGCATATTAAAAAAATGTGCCGAACGCGGGAGGTTAGGTATGTTAACCGGTGGAGTTGACATTCCAAACTGAACGTGAAGCCAGAGGCAAACAAGGTTAGTGTGACTTAACATAGTTTGGCTTAAGGTGACCTCTGGAGTTGACGCAGTTTAAAATCAGCTATTTTCGTTAGTTTAATATATACGCCACAATGGAAAATACCATAAAATGTGCAACAAAATTTTAAGTGACTTAACATATTGAGCTAAAATTTGGCAAATTTGGACTTACATAGTCTGGCTCTGGGGTACATATATGTATTGTGAAGGTCAGTTAAAAGTTCTAGTGTTGCTGCTAATGTAACCTTAAAAGGTTAATTCTATCACAATAGACTTTCAGTATGAAATAATTACATTATATAATGTAATAATAATAAGTGTATATATATTATAATTTAGTTTTGATAGCTAACGAGACCTGCTGACAGACTTCTACATTTTGCAGGAATTTTATGTAAAAATTGCATTTCAACATGAAATGTATATCTTCTGTATGTTCCTTGTGATATACATACCTATTATTCATTCTTTTTTTAATTTCTCGGGAAATTAAACCACAATATTTTTTTTATTTTAATTTTTTTTTTATTGGAATTAACGTGTCTCGACTGCTGAGGTCATTGACACAGTTGCAGTATTTTAAGTATTTTGGGAAAAACAGTTATGGTATTTGTTACATTTCATAATAAGCATCTTAAATCTGATTTATTAAGTTTATGTCTTTCAGGTAGGATAGCACTGTATTCACTTCACTAAATTTCAAGATATCACTGAGAGATTCTTTTATATTGTGTTTCTTCTGGTAGGTTTGGTAGCGGGGGCATTCCACTAGGATGTGTTTTACAGTAAGATTAACTGAACGTAGTTGGCACAGGGGGCGATCTTTTTTTGTCATCAGGTAACCATGGGTATAGCGTGTATGTCCAATACGCAATCTTCTTATAATTATTTTTTGTTTTCTGGATAATGTGGAGTCATGGTGATACGTCAGGCTAGGCTGTATTTCATACAGGACGGAGTGTGTTGTGTCCCAGTATGATTGCCAAGAATCTTTAAGGTGTTTTTTAAACAGTAATTTTAGGTCCCCATGGGTTTGTAAAGATGTTTTTTGGGTTAGAGTTGCGGCCATTTTAGGGGCGTTGTCAGCTGTTTCCTTTCCAGTGATTCCAATATGTGATGGGGTCCAAATGATCGTGACCGTGGTGTTTTCGGAAAATAGTGTCTCGTATCTTTCGTGAATTTCTTGTATAAGAGAGTGTTTTGAGTCTGCTTTTCTGATTTCTTGGGTTGAGGAGAGGGAGTCTGTACAGATAGCGACCTTTTTATTATTGGAGTTTATTATTTTTAGTGCTTGCAGAATTGCAAAAATTTCTGCAGTAAATATACTACAGGTGTCTTCAAGAGCGGTTGTGAAAAGGGTTTCGTTTGATAAGGTAACTGCGCAACCTACTCCCTTGCTGTTTTTGGAGGCGTCTGTATATATGATTTGGTCGAACTTCTGTTGGTTGATTCGTTTGGTGAATGTTTTTCTCAAGATTATGTTTGGAGCTTCTTGATTTTTGAGTGCCAGTAGTGTTGTGTCGATCATTGGTATTGGTTTTTTCCATGGAGGTGAGGAGGATATGCGTAAAGGTAGTGTGAGGTTGAGGTCGATGTGGTGTAGGATAGGTTTTAGCGTATCGATGATGGATCGTGTTGAGGAGTGATTTGATTCTTCATTATACATTTTTGTGATTAGTTTATAGACTGAATTGTGCGGATTGGCGGATGTTGAACTGAAATATGTTTGTAAAAGGTATTGACGTCTCAGGTGAAGTGGAGGTCCGTTAGCTTCTGCATATAAGCTGTTAATTGGGCTGGATTTAAAGGCACCAAGGCATAATCGAAGGGCTGTGTTTTGGATGGTGGAAAGCGTGTTTAAATGGGATTTTGAGGAAGAGAGATAAACTATGCTACCGTAATCTATTTTTGATCTAATTACAGCTCTATACACTCTGAGAAGTACTGTTTCGTCACTTCCCCAGTGATGACGGGATAGTGTTTTTAGTATATTCAGTCTTTTGATACAATTAGCTTTCGTTTCTTGGATGTGTTGTTTGAAGCTGAGTTTGTTGTCAAATGTTAAGCCTAAAATTTTATGGTGAGTGACTACAGGTAGGGTGTTTTCGTTGAGTTTTAGATTAGGGTCTTGTGTATTATGCTTCCTGCTGAACTTGATGATTTTGGATTTAGTGGGGGAAAAGGTTAGTCCGATGCTAGATGACCAGTTGCTGACTTGGTTTATTGCTGTTTGTATCATTGTGCAGGTTGATTCTGTGTTTTTGCCATGGCTATAGATGATAAGATCGTCGGCATACAAAGTGTATAAGAAAAATTGGGCAATGAACTGTAAAAGTGTCTATATTAGCTGGTGTTAACTAAGCTCAGTTTTATACATATTCTCGGGAAAGAAACAATCGAAGGACCACCGAAATTTAATTCGGAAATAATTAATTTAAATGTAGGTTGGAAGTAAAGCTCAAAAATTACAAGTAAGTTATTCGTTTATTGAATCGGTCACTCCCGTCACCAACCGCAGATATGGAAATTATAATAGTTTCTATAATATATGTAAGTATACTTAAATTTAAACAAGTCCCGCGAGAGCTGAGAAAATCAGAAAAAAACTATGTTCTGGCAACATCGCATTAAAATCAAGTGCAGAAAGGCGGAATGGAGGCGAGTCCATTATATTTCCAATCCATTCGAATTATTTAAAAGAGGTGATCTTACCCATACACTGGATCACTAGAAATTGTTGCACAATATAACAATTTTACATATAAATTTGTACTTAATTACTTCAAACAAAAGAAAACTAGCGTCATTAGCGAAAAGGCATGTTGATAGTAACTCGAGCAATTTGAGAGAGAGAGAGAGAGTTCGGGTAGCGGGCGGTGGTTATATTAGTACTTTCGGCTATTTTTCGCCAAGGGTCGATAAGGTTCGGTCAAAGGTACCTAATAGATGACTCTATGAATTGGCGCGATACAAATTGATTTTTAAAACAATGTGGAAGGGACTAGCTCACGCGGAGTGAGAACTTTGTTTGAAAACGGGAGTTTTTGAACACAAAGCGTGTTTTACTGGTAATTGAAATTTACGCGAAATATCGTTTGTAGCTAGGATAAATAAGGTGGTGCTGAGAATAGAGCCTTGAGGTACTCCGCTTTTTTGAGTAAAAGATTTGGAGGTGCATCCATTTGTAATTATTTTAAAGGTTCGGGAAGAGAGAATTTTGAATAAAGAAGTAGATATTATTTTTCAATCCATTTTCTTCAAGTTTTTGGAGAATGGAGGATTTTGTAATATTGTCGAATGCGCCTTCGATGTCGAAAAAGGCTGCTATTACTTCGTGTTTCCGGGATAGGGCCTCAGTTATGTCAGTTTGTAGGAGGACAAGGTTATCCATAGTCGAGCGGTTACTTATAAAACCAGATTGGGCTTTGTTAATTATGCAATGTTTGTGGAGGTACCAAGTAAGTCGGTTGTTGACTATTTTCTCCATTAATTTACATAGGGTGCAAGTTAATGATATTGGTCGGTAAGATTTTGCATGAATAGAAGGTTGATCAGGTTTTTTGATAGGGATTATAAGTGACTGACGCCAAATGTTGGGAAATCGACTGGTTGAACATATTTTATTGTAGAGATCAGGTCCTGCGGCGGAGTTTTTACAGGATTTGAGAGCATTTATGAGTTCATCTTTGGTAAAAGGTGAGTTAATGGCAGAGATGTCTTCCTCATTTTTTGGTAGATAACGGGATGGGGTGTATGTGCCTGTGTGTTCTGTGGTGTTGGTAAATTTGTTTTCGAAATTTATCCCAAGAAGTTCGGCAATTTTTTCATTATTGTTAATAATATGTCCTTCGTGTAGTAAAGCGGGTATTTTTTGGTGTGTTTTATGTCCTTGTATTTGGTTGATTTTTGACCATATTTGAGCTGTGGGGGTGTTTATTGTAAGTGATGATACATAGCTTTGCCAAGAAGCTTTTTTCCTATTTTTAATTATAAATTTAGCTCTGGCTTTTAGTTTTTTGAAGTTAATTAGGTTTTCAGTGTTCTTAGCTCGGCGATATGTTTAGGGCTGCTTTACTTTGTCGAACTGCTGTTTCACATTCACTATTCCACCAGGGTAGTCTTTTATGATTTGAGGAAATGTTAATTTGTCCGATGGTTTCTTTTGCAGCTGTGATAATGCAGTTATTGAAGTTTGCAATGGTTTCGTCTATATTGTCTGTTGGATTGAAATTTGAAAGTATAGTTTCAGTACGTTGGGGAAATTGGGGCCAATTTGCTTGGGAGATTTTCCATTTTGTTAGATTGAGAGTTTCATTATCGACATTATTGGATATGAGAATGGGGAAATGGTTGCTGTCGTGTAAGTCGGTTAATGTTTGCCATGTAAGGGTTGGATAAGATTTTGAATCACAAAAGCTGAGATCAATTGAACTGAATGTTCCTGAGGATATGTTAAAGTGTGTGCTGGAACCGGTATTTAGGATCGCAACGTGGTTGTTATTGAGGAAATTTTCAATAATTTTTCCGCGTCCAAATGTTTTGATTGAGCCCCAAATAGTGTTGTGTGCGTTAAAATCACCAGTTAAGATGAAGGGGTTAGGTAGCTGCCGTATTAAGTTATCTAGTTCTGTTTCAGTTAGATTGTGTTTGGGTGGAATATATACGCTACAAATTGTCATTTTATTGGGACACCATACGTTGACTGCTGTGGCTTCAAGATCTGTGTTCAGATGGAAATGTTCAGAGTATATTTCATTTGAGATGAAGATGGAAGATCCGCCGCTGGCTCTGAGTGGGCCAGGTCTCAGAAAGTGATAGCCAAGAAAGTTTTTCAGTTCTTTTTTGTGTGATTCGTTGAAGTTAGTCTCTTGGAGACAGATTATATTAACTCTAGTGTTAGTGATTAGTTGTTGCAACCGTTCTAGGCGAGGATAAAATCCATCGCAATTCCACTGTAGTAAAGAGAAAGCGTATGTTTAAGGTAGAGAGTTTTGGGAGCTATCTGACTGGTATGTTTCTGACATATCTTCAATAGAGGATATTGAGGCTCCACTTTCAATGTTATCAAGTTCGATTTTTATTGCTTTTTTAACTTTTCTGGTTAATCTGGTGATTCTATTTTTTGTAAATCTGTCCTCCAGAGACTTATAAACTAGTTGTATGTTATCTAAAAGGTTTTTAATGTTTGGTGTGAATCTTTTTGCCTCGGCGAGAGGGTTGCAGTTTCCCAAGGCGTTTTCAAGAAATGCGATAAAACTTTCAATGGGTAGAATAAATAAGCTTTCGTTTTGTATGTAACAACTTTGAATTATGGTTTTTGAGTTCTCAGATAGTATAGAAGCTGCGTTGGTTTTTGGTGGATCTGTTTTTGATTTTTTTGGGATGGGTTTGATTTTTGGGGGTGACATATCTTGTAGTTCATTATCGGATAGATAAATAGATTGGAGGTCTGATGGTTTAGATTCGCTTGTTAGGGAGCGTGGTCTTTTTTGACTTGTCGCATTATCTGGAACTGGGTTTGTTGAGGAGTGTTGTGGTGGTGGGTAACTGCTTTCTCGTGCGTGCTGGGATATGCTGGTAGGCTGTGTAAAGTGGAGAGTTGATTGTGTAGGTTCAGTTTGTTGAAGGGGTGGGATTTGAGATTCAGGTTGAGTTTGGTTGTTTTGGGTGTTGGGACAATTATGGGCTACATGACCTGTAAGTTTGCATAGGAAGCATTCTATTCTGTCAGTGGAAAGAAAGATTCTGTATGATGTGCCGTCGAAGGTTATTAACATTGAGGTTTGAATTTCGAAGTTATCCGTAGGAGGTATAATGTAGGCTTGTCTTCTGAAGCTTAGTATGTGGGAGTATTAATCTCCTGGAATGCCGGCTTTTAAATTTGATATAGGTGAAGCTAGTTGATATCCTGCATCCTGTATGCATTTTTCTATGATATCATGTGGTATACATGGAGAAACATTGGATATTACTATTCTTTTTTCTGGAGTAACTAGTCTCCTTATTGAAAAGTTCGTGGAGTTGATTGATAGGACTGGATGATGTGTGATGATTTCATCTACTAGTTCAACTTTGTTCAGATATATGCAAATTCTATTGTTGGAGATTCTCGAGGCGTAACAGATATTTTTGGGGTTTACTATGTCACCAATTGCTTTGACGTAGTCATGTAGAACGAAATCGGGTTCTGAGTGGATTATTATAGCTTGTTCTCGTTTAGGGAATGTAGGTTGAGGTTTAGTCTTGGCGGCGGCGACGTAGGAAATATTACCACTCATTTGACTATTGCTATTGAAGGTTGTATTAACAGTTGATGTTCTTAAATCGTCGCTCATGTTGCCAAATGCGACGATTTGGTAATGTTTATAAGTTGTTTATTTGAGCACTATTAGTATAGGCAGCCCGATTTGTCGCATTGTTGTTAAATTGGTTGTCGAATTTATCAACCAGTATTTCTACTGGTCCTACCGTTTCAAGGTAGGTACAGATAAAAACGGTAAACAATAATTAGTAATTTCTTACGTGTTTTCTAATGTTTCTTCGACTGTTGTTTAATTAGCTGACTGAACTAAGGTTTTTGATGCACTTTAATTGTTTATGTTGTACTTGGAACACTATTAAAAGTAAATAATCTTTCACTATGACACAGAGCGTTTGTACTCGTTGACTACACACACTCGACACTCATGATATAATTCACAATATTTTTAAATTCTTTATTTCAACGTATACCCTGCACCTGTCCAATTAAATTATTATCCATATTATAGAAAATAATACTAATCTTGTCATTATTTCTACTTTATTTATATTTGAAAATTCTTAATTAATTACCTTTGGTACTTGAAAAAATCGTGGTTTTTTTAAATTTAACTCGCGTCTTCGTCGTAGATCGCTAAGACTACCACTAATACAATTTTCAACAACACACACCTTGCCCGTTTTTAATTTATGTATTTCAATAATCTAGATTTGACTATTTATTTACAAAGTAATGTTTACCATATAAAAAGTAAGGTTATTGTACTTTCTGTCAGAAATGGGTTCTTAAGGAACAATGCGCGACGCTGCGGTCAAAAAACAAACTACTTAAAAAGGCAATTTTGAAGTCAGATTTTGTCAATTTTCCCGTATGAGTTAGTTCTCCTTATCTAGTCTCCATGTTATTAAATCTGGCCGCGCCGCCATTTTAACGGATCTCGGCTACGTCACATTTTACAGCAAGAAGCGTACGGTGCGCGCGCTGCAGCAATACCTTTCTTCGCATCTAAAACACATGAAAGCTTATGGCAGCATGTGTCGAATGCCTTGCTATAGACCCGTAGGTTGTGGGATCGAATCTCACTGAAGTTTGTTTTAAATTCGCGGACTATAAAATGGCGGCCGACGCGCCGCTCTCTTTCACACTCATTGACTCCATGACTCTCTCTCACTAACTCACTGTTTTCCCCATATTGAACGCTGAATTGTCTTAGTACATCTACTGGAAAGGAATACAGGAATTCCAAAAGGCGATGTGAGGGGACTTTTTACTTACCACACTCCGTAGTTGCTCCCCAATGAGCTACACTGTCAAATAATTTATCGAATTTCAAGAGGAGGTCGGCGGTCTCGGAAGATTTGGGATCAATATAAAATGAAGATGAAGAATCCAGTTCAGTAGCAATCTTTGCACGGGCATGCATTGCAGCTGCTACTAAGTGACTGAACACTGAACACCTGTTCACAAACACAAACATTGACAAGTAATGGCCGACGATAGACAAACAGCGAACAGCTCTTACCAGTTCTACCATTTCATATGTGCTACCAACGTAAAATTTTAGTTATTAACGAAAGTAGCGCAATCGTTGAGAGAAAAACTTGATTATAGCTCCAATCATAACTCATGACAGCTACAGATGTCTCTGAAAACTGTATACAGCTTTTTCCACGAGTAAGTATCCATCCCCTGCGGTGTATACGAAATTTTGGAATTTCGTCAGTTCATCAATATCCCATCCTACCAATATTAAGCCAATCAGCCCTATGCTGTGATCTCAGAATTCTACAGAATTTTCTTTTTTCAAACACGCGTACATATTTAAAATAACGCATCGACACTGAACATGTGAATCTTTGTTTTTAAATTCGGCCCTATCATCATTATCATGTCATTTGCTTGTGGCGCCAAATTATTAGATTCCCGCTCATCATCTTGGACTGTCGTTTCAAATGGTCTCCAAAATGCCATTCTAATTAATTACAAATGAACTATATTTACAAAACTTACCCTAACGTCTTCGAAAAAAATAAATATTATATTGCGTTTTGTGTACCGGTGTTGACGGCCACGCTTGGATTACCACAGTTGGGTAGCAAACCGGTGTGTGTATTCGACTTAAACACAGGTGGTGTTGTCGCCCGGTTTCTTGCTACCTTATTTGTTTAACGACAGGTAGCGTGGGGAGCAAACGCTCAGTCTACCGCCTCTTAGAGTGGTGACTATCACCGCTAGATGATCGACGTTTGGCACGTTCCTGAGCGCGCGTTTCTACCCTGTGCCACGCACTTGTTTGAGTGCCAGGTCCGGATGAGGGCCCTGGTAGTGAAGGGAAATCACTGTCAGTTGGGACAGGAGGATCCCTGGCACTAGTGTTCGCTCGCCGTCTAACTGTGATCGCGCATCTGCGACTGCATGCTGAAGTCTGTTTCGAGCGACTTTCATCGGACATTAAATCGATGAGCTGCTCCTGTTCTTACAAGTTCATCTTCACAGTGTTGAGAGTGAATGGATTAATTATCCATTAGTCGCCGTGTGACGTATCTGGGAATCTCATTTCCAAGTCTTGCTCAAGGCTTGTAAGATGCATCATGATTTTGGTTTTAATTTCTTCTTCGAGCTTCAAATTGTTTTCTTCAGAAAATTTCTCCAAACATGCAAACATCTCGTAGCTTTCAGCACTGATTTCGACTTATTTTCCTACAAAAACCTTTTATTTTGTTAGCTAAAATCAATATATTTGTACTCTTCCCTTGCAACGATTGATTTAAATTGTAACGTGTTTTCCTGTTATACGTGGTCTTCTACCACTCGAACACGTCACTATGGACACCCTTGACGTAAAATCTTATAACGGAATGCTCGGGCGCCAGATTTTTATCGTGGTTTGCTCCACGGCCCCTTGACCCTTATCGTCAAGAGTTCCAGATAGCCTCAGATGGAGGTTACGGATAGTTCCAGGGGTCGTGCTGAACTTATTTTGATCAACTATTCTTAAATTTACAATAAAATATCGGTTTATTTTCAACTTATGAGTTAATAACGGAATAAAAGAATTTTTTTTTCTTTTCTATACGAATAATACTCTGTGGTCTATTGTCGCTATAATTCTATAGGACTGTCAAACTAACGAGGAGAAGAGAGGGGTGGACTCAATAGGCTGAGACGATCTAACTACTAATACGGGATGAATCTGCCGGGTAAACGAACAAGCGTAACTGAGCCACATCCGAGTTCGAATGTCCCTTTGGATCTAAATGTAATCCGGAAAATGACACAAAAATATATATATATATATATATTGATTACTAATTAAAGGGAATACAGTTATAAATCTGCCGGGTGAACGAACAAGCGTAACTGAGCCACATCCGACTTCGTATATCCCTTTGTATTTAAAAATTTATAACGGTACACTACTTTTCAAATGAGAAAATAGATTTATTTTGATCAAGTTCAAATGATTCTACTTATCGACACACAGAGTAGTAAACATAAAACTCGGAAGGAAAATTGAAATATTTATAGTAAATGTATATAAATGTCCGGTAATGAAAACACATAAAAGTGTCGCAATATCCCATGACAAATAACTAAAACGAGTTTCAACTCGACAGCACTTGAAAATAAAAATCCGGAAAACAGAAAAAAAATTAAATTTCTTCAATAGTTAATTTCTATGATGAAAATAAATTTCCTCAAAGCCAATTACAATAATTCAATATTGCCGGTTATTTACAAAACTAAACAAAGTAAAAGTTTACATTCAAAAAAATCAACCGGTCGGGAAATAAGAAATATCAAACTAGCGTACGGAATACAGAGGTACGGAAATTGTTGACTATATGATGATCATTACAATTATTTCACCTTCTTGAATCGGCTTCGATGTTCACCACTGTTAACCAAAAATTATTGTCTTTTTAAACTATAAACTCCGGGAACCGGATCGGATTTCTAGTACTCACACGGCAAAACGGAACTATATCGCGAATATCGGTAACTCAGTAAAAGCTTAGAGCTGACGGCTGAGAAATACGAGCTGCTCCTCGAAATTCAACTCTTCTGTCCTTTTATATTCTCATTAGTAAACTTTTATTTCGGAACTACAAAAAAGTTTGTCATATACCAGACGTCTTTCGGAATTGATTAAATTGAATTAAATGGTATATATATCAAATGTCCTTTTGATTCAAAAATTTTTAACTTCGGAAATGACTAAATTTTATGATTCAATATAAATTTGCGTACCTCCGGACTAATACAAAAAATACTAAAACTAATATAACAGTAATAATAATAAAAAAAAATAATAATAAATCGCACAAAAGGGAATCGGAAAGTAAGTAACGAGTTATTTAAAACCAGGTGGCAAAAAAAAAATAAAAATATGAAACGGAGACAAAAAACTTAAATCAGTGTCAACAAAAAAATAACTCGTTACAAAATCGTTAAGTTTTTCAAAAATATCCGAAAGATAGCCAACTGTAGCCAGCCAATTTTCATTCAAAAAAATGTTCCGCTAGCTTTGGTTCCCGTTGAAGTGGAATTATTCTGATTTCAGTTACTTTTGCTTTGAATCCTGCTTTGGAGCCGGTCTATGCAGCTGCGCCGTCTGTACACACAGATACATCACTTTCTGTATCGATGTGCAAGGTAGATGTGGCTGTTGAACTATAGTCAAACGCACTCTTATCGTGCGGGTTCAAAGGTCACTAACCATATGTATCAAATCGAAAAACACAGAGGTTACAAAAATGTGAGATAACAAATACACTCGGAGAGAAGAAGAAGATTATTTTAACTAACATGAAGATAGCTACATAGACGTACTGGGTATTTTTATTTTTGCGGAAAGTCTGTATCTACATGTGGTGATAAAAGATTACACAAAATATTCATCTGAGTAAGCCAAATTAAAGGACTTACAAATCTGAGATAAGAAGTCAAGTAAAGTTTTTATTCCATCTACGGCGTATATTTTGGGTTTTTGGAGTGATTTTGCCATTGATATGAGCTCCGATTCAAGCATATTTGGTGAAAGATTTTTGTCACATTTTTCAAGCCATTGATAAATATCACTTTTCCGCCAAGATGAAGTAGGTTGTTTATTTAAAATTCTTGAATGATATGGAGCATTGTCCAACACAATTGAAGATGGAGCACCCAAATCTGGTATTAGCTGATCTTTTATCCATTTTTCAAACATTTCGCAATTTATATTGTCATGATAGTCAGAGCTTTCAGATGTTTAAGAAAAAATTAAGCTCGCACCTGGAACAAATCCTGTTGCCGAACCGGCATGCAAAATAATAAAACGCTTTCCCGTACCACATCCTTATTTTCTTTTAACGCTTTTTACAGATTCATCTTGCCAAGATTTTGAGCCACTTCCATTGGAAAATATCCATGTTTCGTCTAAAAATACAATTTCTCCAAATTTTGATTTGTCATTTTCCGTGTATCTTAGTGGAACTAGATGCTGCTCTGCTGTCATCGATAGTAATAACACTACTAGTACTTCCGCCACCTGCATCTTTAGATGTGCGTTCCATTAGCCACTTATACATTGTTAACTGCAATAATAAATACGTATTAATAAATGAAAGATGTATTCCAAACGGTAAATATTAGATTTTCCGTCATATGCTCGCGTGGTAACAGGATTTACTTCAAATTTATTTCCAACGAAGCACAAATAGATAAGTAAAAGAATACAAAGCGTAAAAAATATTTTTATTGACAGTTGCTGAGTACACTTGCCCGATGAATAAGTTATTTATAATAAAACATGAATTTAATCTCATAAAATATTGGGCCATTAATAAAATGATATGTACCTATAATGAATTATATTTTAAAAGTACAGAAGTTATGAAATCGCGCTGGTTTTGTTATTGAACCCACGCGTTCAGCATGGCTGCGCTGCGATGACGCCTCACTTTATTATCTAATTATGAATGCACAGTTACTAACCGTGAGCTTGGTTATCCACGAAAACACTAATCTTCTAAAAAAAACTCTTTACAGAAGTAATCTTTCGTGTTTTGACCAGTTTTGACATCAATTTAGTATGCATTTGCAATCGACAAAGCGGCGAAGACTAGGCACGTGCGGATAGAACTGACTGAACAGACAGACTGAACGATGAAAGAGAGATCAGGGTGGGGGAGCGGGCGCGGGAGCGGTGAGTTTGTGGCGGACGAGACTGGAGAGGTCGTAAAGTCGTAATTATTTTCAATTCTCTCCGTTTTAAGGACATTGTGTAATTGTGTATGTAAAGAGAGGTTATATTTTATGCATAAACCTCAATAAAATATGATAAGTACAGGACCTTGTTGACTTTTTTGGCGACCCCATAAATATCTTTCGCGTCCCCACATGGAATATACGGCACCTATTGTTTTGAAACAGGAAACTTATCATGAGTTTAATGAGCTTCCAATTGTCTTTATCTCAGCCGCAAGCTAATCTAGGTATAACCAAGTCAGTTACATTATTTCTATCAATGAACTCGTAATCTACGAAGACTCATGAAAATACTCCTGTAGTTAGGCTTATCAAATAATTATGCTTAGTGACCAAATAAAAAATATAACTCCTCTGGGTGTATTGTCAAGCCATTCCTCCACTTCTTTGGTTTTGCCCTAGTAAATGATGAACCCCGACAAATTTTCGCCTAAAGCTACAAGTGAATCAAATCATCAGGTGCATCGGTTCCTTTGTTGATACAGTTTTATATCTGGTATTAATATTTATGATCTGGTCATTCCTTAAGATATTTTCTAATTTTCATAAAATTACCATGCGGAACTGAATATATCGGCAGAACGGCACGAACTTCAAAACTTCTGGTAAAATTGGAATTTTATTCTCTTGATTGTGTCGTATATCCCATGTCCATTATTTTTCAGGAGTCCTAGTAGCCCATCCACCACTTGATTCCACAGCAATGGAGACAGAACTCCACCTGTGGGCATCCTCTAGATACCTGAACTACCAATGTGCTATTCATTATCCTATTCCTTAGCTCAGAATCAATCCAGATCACTAGTGCTTCCTCGACGCTTCTTTGCCTTAGCGACCGAATGATAGATTCTACAGAGGTATAAATTTAAAAAGACAACCTGTCATTCAAGTACTTGAATTTGACATTTGCTACCGGAGTAGGTTATAGCGCAGAGATAGGAGAGGCTGGTTCCTACGCGGATGACCCGGGTTCGAAACTAGCTTAATATCTCTTTTTTTTTAATTCTTAATAAAAATTTGTTTTTTTTTTAAATAAAATAATTTTAAGTTGTTAAAATTTTAAAACGAAAAAATAAGTTCAGTACAATAATATTGTAATGTTGACAGCTAGATTATCAATGTGATTTTAATATTCGGTTTTCAGTTAATTTCATTAAATCTGTTTTTTGTGATAACATGCTTGATTTATTTTATCGTTTTAAAATTTTAACAACTTATAAAATTATTTTATTTAAAAAACGATAAAAAACAAAATTTTATTAAGAATTAAAAAAAAGAGATATTAAGCTAGTTTCGAACCCGGGCCATCCGCGTAGAAACCAACTGCTTCTATCCCTGCGCTATAACAGACTCCTACTGCAACTGTCAAATTCAAATACTTCAATACAGGTTATTTTTTTAATTTATTTTTTTAATTTTTAAACTTATTTGATATTAAAAATTGATTATTTTATGGCAATATTGTCAGAAATAATATACTTCACGTCCATACAAAATTTCATTAGTTTCCCTTTTGCTGGGGATTTTCTGATTTCCCATGTTAAAATCCTATGGTCCTAAGGTCGAGTCACCACCCGGTATATTCAAAGACCGGGCTTTCTCTGAGTATGCTGTATAGAAGCTCTGTACCGTTCTGCAGCATTTTTTGATAAATTCCGTCCATTACCTGTGATTTATAAGGTTCTAATGAGTTTATAGCCCATTTTATTTTATCATTGGTTACGACCTTTTTGTTCAATAGTTTTTGTAGGTAGCTGCACACACATATTGATAGCGTAGATTTCTGCCTGGAATACAGATGCAAAATTTCCAGACGATGTTCTTTCAATTTAATTTTAATTTCAACTCTATGATTCAAGTTACCGTCGCCGTCCGTCCGTTGATACACTAATACTACAGGTATAACTTACAAATATTATCAATGATCAAATAGTCTCCACTGACCGATAGACATTCTTCATCGACTAAGCGGTTGCAATACGAGCAATATTTACATTTAGTCATATTTATATATTTTATTTAAATCTCTAAAATCAATGCATAACCTAGTCTTTCCTTCACCTTTTTTTAATGCTAAAGTCACTGGTGCAGCAAATGGGCTTTATGACTTCAATTAAATTTCTTTCTAATAGTTTAGCCACTTGCTGTTCTATTTCATTCCTGTCTTAAATTGTACATCTATGTGGTCTTTTACTACAAAATGTATCCACTAAGAGATCTATTCTTGCTTCATAGTCTTTCACAATGCCTATATCATATTTATCTTTGGCAAATATTGTTTCGTATTTTTTTATCAATTGTTCTATTTCATTCTTTTTCTCATCATCTAAATGATTTAAATCTATTTCAAAATCTTTTTCTTTAATGTGTTCTTGAAAATTTATTTCTACCATATATTCTCTTTGTGATTGTTTTTGGCTTATATTTAGATTTTCATCTTGCCTCAATTTAAATCCTTTTATTATATCTAGGCCTATCAAAAAATCATGAAAATTCTCATTTTCTACAATAAACACGTCTACTTCTTTTTCAATATTAAAAATTTTTAATTTTATCTTTGTTAATCCTTTTGTGAGTGACACACCACTAATTGTTTTTAATTGTATTTTGTTCTTATCTTTATTGTTATTATTTCCAGTTTTTATTAATCTTCTATTAATCAATGAAACTTGAGATCCAGAGTCATAGATCCATTCTACATTCATTTTATCTTCCAATACAATGTTTAATTTAATTAGTGGTGTGTTTATTTTTTGTGTCATCATAAATTTCTACATCCAGAATAGAATTGTTATTTACCTTTTTTGTTGTGTGGGTTTGTTCTCTATGTTTCCCTTTTTCTTGAAACAACATTTTTCATTAGGGTGGTATCTTACTCCTTTACCCAAATCTTCACATGTCTTACAAGGTTTCTCCTCTTCATATTTTTTTTTGAGAGCCTAATGTGAATTTTTTTTGTGAATTTTTGTTGTTCACTAGACATTGTTTCTTTTAATTCTGACTTATCAATTCTGTTCAATATAAATTCTGGTAGCCCTACTGCTATTAATGCTATAAGTGACTTAATATCCATATCTTTTTCAAAATATATCAAAAGTTTCTCTTTTTTCAAAACATAGTCAGTTAGCGAACCTTCTCGGTATTCAAATGCTAATGCATAAGTAACATTATTCCATCCATTATATGTAAAGCATTCTAAAAATCGTTTTTTCCATTCTAACCAACCAGCATTTACTGTTAATCTAATGAGTGTGGAAGAGTGCTAATTTAAACTTGGTTTATCCAAAAATAATTTCAATAATTCAATTTTATCCTCACTTTTTATCTATTTGAAATCTAGAGCATTCTTTTTCAAAGCTTTCCATCCACTGTTCAGCATTAGTATTTTTACTTGAAAATTTTTCTATCAAAAGTTCCTCTGATATTTGTCTCAAGTTTTTTTTTCACCTTTAGTTTGTGTTGTTTCTATCAGTTTTTCTAATATCTCTTTTAAATTGTGATCTTGTGTTTTGTTTGTATTCTCTTCATTTACTTCCTCTAAATATTGATCTCCAAATTGTAAATTTCCATGTTCATCTAGGCATGTCTCCTCCAATTCCTTCGTCTTGTAATCAACACTTTTCTTATCTGATTCCTTCTCTTTAATGAATTAGTTAGTTTTTTGTAATTGTTTGTTTTTCTCAATTCTACATGATCTCCTATAGATCTTTAGTCTTCTGGCAATCCATATCTTTTTCCATCCTCAGTACAAATTGAGGTTACGGCAATTACATTTGTTTTAGCATCTTTTGGTGAAGCTATTATCATTTATTCAAACTGTAATTTCAGAATTGTTGTTTTGTAAAGGATATTAAATCTTCTTGTTGATAACAATAATCAGTTTTGTTTCTCTGTTATACGAAAGTTTTTTTATTAACTATTAATTACAAAGTTACCTGTAATACGAAAGAAACAACAATTAAAACTTTTTATTATCGTCCTTTGCTTCTCTTAATTAGAAATCTCAAAATTTATTTAATTATTCACTGATTGACGTATAGCCGTCTTATTCTCGAAACTTCAAAATTTGCAAGTCATCTTCTCTATGGTTCCATCTGGTGGGGTTAATATGAAGCGCGACAAATTTGAATGAAGAAAGTACTTCCTTTACATTTATACTTTGCGGACATATGAGACAATTTTTTCACATATCATCCGATTTGTTGATAATGAACTTATTTATTTCTCTGCGATATTGGTCCATATCTGTTACCGCCATTTAATCATTATAAACAATGCATTCAAAATATTTTAGACGATACATACCACAATTATAGCTATCTCTTTGTTTCGTAAAACGTTCATCCATGTTCGATTCTTTGTAAGCTCTAATGAATTTCCTGAATATTTTCAAAAAATATTTTGTTTTTTGTGTGTTCGTTCTGTTTAGGTCCAGAAAAGCGAAGGTCGAATTTACAGAATCAACGATTGCAAGGCAATGGTGATTCCTTTCAATTAACACTGGAAATGACTGATTCTGCTTTTCCAAACTAATATTTTCTATAAAATTTGGGCTATTTCTTTTTTTTAAATTGTTGTAGTACTTTCTACTATTTGGTAGAGGAAGTGGTCCGAATATGGGCCCCCCATTTGTTTTTTTTTTTCGTAACTTGCTTATTATTTTTTATAACAATGTCTAAAATCATCTATACATACTATCAGACCTTAGTAACAAAACTGCAAAACCTGTTTTTTTTAATGAAGTTTGTTGGTTTTACAGAGAAATATATAAAGAGAGGCACTTTTTTGAAACGGGTCAGACAGTATGAAATATGGGCCCCCTAAAAAAATATATAAATTTTCTTTCTACAATGAAAAATACAAAATAAAACAGCAAAAATAAATGTCAAAGTAAAAATAAACATGTTTTATTAAAAAAAAACGAAGTAAATTACTGACAAAAATCACAAACGTAAGTGTCTTTTTCTGCTCCGGAACATTGTTCATGTGCCCAGAGATTGCACATTAAACACTGAACCCAGGTTTCTCCTCTGGTATCATCTGAAAATCGTGTTTCGCAAAATAGACATGTGGCGTCATTACTGCCAGGATTGTACTCGCCGATCTGGTCAAGGTCAAGGTCCTCGTCAGCAGGCAAACATTCATCTTCCTCTCCCTCTTCATCTGAGCTGTAGCTGGTGTTTGCTTTTATTTTGGGTTTCTTTACTTTTTTTTTTTAAATTTACCATAGATAACTTTCGCTTTTGCTTTCCCTTTCCCTTCTTTGTCTGACATGTAGGATCATTACTGCCAGGAGTGTACTCACCGATCTGATCTGGGTCAAGGTCATCGTCAGCTGGCAAAAATTCATCTTCCTCTTCTTCTTCATCTGAGCTGTATCTGGTGTTTGCTTTTATTTTGGGTTTCTTTACTTTTTTTTTTTAATTTTCCATTTTCCATAGATGATTTTCGCTTTCCCTTTCCCTCGTTTGTCTTTACACTTTCTTTTGATTCATCTGAAAATACTTTCCTCTTTTCGTTTCCTTCTTTTGATTTCCTTATTTTCTCAATCGATAATTCAAGATCTGATTTATATGGAGATGAAGTTATAATTTGGGAACGAGAGGTTTTTCTTCCTCTTGTAGACGCTCTTTTTGTAACCGATGGGACAGGTGAAAGAACGAATGGGCTCACGAAGGTTTTTGAACAGTCTCCTAATAGCACAGTTGATGGGGCCATTGTGACCCTTAATGGTGGATCGGGGTCTTTAGAACAACCCGGTTGTTGATCTTCTGAACGAATTGATATACCTTCTGAAGAAACAGTTTTGGAATGGGCACATGTCGGTTCTTCCAGCTGAGTTTCAGTTGAGTTACAGGTTTTTTCAGCTTCAATTTTTTCAGCAATAAAATCAGCATCTGCAAAAATGTGTTTATTTATTGGCCATTTTCCGGTTACTTTAAATCCATTTGTAGCTATTTCTGCCGTCTGGCATTTCAGAACAGCTTTACCCAATAATTCTGCTAGATCAAATTGTGATAAGGCTCTGTTATTAACCCGAATCCAAGTTCTAACCTCTTCGCTGTAGTACGCTTTTAGTGGTCCCATGAACGTTTTGTCAAGGGGTTGGAGCTTATGTGTCGAGTGAGGAGGGAGTGATATGATGCAGACATTATTTTCCCTTGCCAAGTTTATAATTTCTAAATTTCTAGTGTGACTGTAATGTCCATCTACTACAAGTAGCACAGGTAACTCCTCAGTTGGCTTTACAAACTGGAGAAAATGTTTGAACCATTCGGTGAATAAATTTTGCTGGATCCAGCCACTTGGATGTACTGCATAAATACTTCCAGGTGGTGCTCCGCGCATAAGCTGATCGTTTCTATTTTTTCTTGGGAAGACCAACATTGGAGGAACAAATTGCCCTCCTGCACTCATTGATGCAACCATAGTCACTAGCGAACCTCTCTCAGCCGATGTAATGGCAGCAATCTGACGTTTTCCCTTTCGACCAATGACTTTAGGAATTCTTGATGGTACAACGGAAAGACCAGTTTCGTCAACGTTATATATTTGATGCGGACCATAGTTATGTTTTTCGTATTGTACCTCAAGGTTATCGAAGAATATTTTGATATTTTCCTTGTTGAATCCCAAAGCCCTTGCAAAAGAGGTTCCAGTTGGTCTTCGGGGGGACAGTACATTTTTATGTCTTCTTAAAAAAGCGTCTAACCAGGTACGACCAGCTATACCATTTTTAAAAGGATTTTTGATTTTATTTTTAATAGCCAGTGTGTATGCCATTCTACACAGATCTTTTCTGGTTAAACCATAAAACTGAGACTCCATTTTGAGAATATATTCAACCAATTCTTCTTCTATGGCGTATCCAAGAACTGGTTTTCGTCCCAATTTAGAATTTATAATATTAGCAATTGGAAAATCGTTGGTTTTGATTTTTTTTACCATTCTCTGTAAAGTCGTTCTTGGCACCTGGAAACTTTTGGAGGCACGTTTTAATCCCATGTTTCCCTGCTCTACAGAACGTACAGCTTTCTTCATGTCATCCTGGTTCCATTTTTTTCGCAGATTTTGACAAATAAATTTTCTATTTTTGGCAGACATTGTTAACCTGTGAAAAATAGATGGCTTAATTATTACGTTCTGAATATATTTAACTCACACTAGGGGCCCATATTTCAAACTGTTTACATTCATAAAAAATATTAAATTATGATGTTTGTAAATATTTTTTTGTTCATAATCTACGCTAGAATCTCTTTTTCGTCCTCTCTTCTGTCAGACTGATATATATATATATCAGTTCCTAAATAATATCAAAAAACACAAATATCACTCAGCATAAACTTACCCAATAAAATTCTGTCCAGGGTCAAGAACAAAAGCACCACACCATTCAACATCAACAAGTGTACTGACCGCGGCATCTATAATATAGCGTAGGAGAGGTGCCCTATAGCACATTTTGACATTTTTCTAATAGATGACGCTACCGGTTTCACAGATAGTTTGGGGGCCCATATTAAATGCATGGCCCATATTCGGACCACTTCCTCTATTCATTTTCGACGTTCACTAAATGTGAAACGATGTTAAGAACAAAATTGTTCGACCACCTATTATTGTAAAATCCGTATAATTGATTGTATTACAGCAATCTAGGATTTTTAAAAACGAAAACTACATAATCTCTACTCACGTCCTTGTAATAATCTATATTATCGACTAAACCGTACGATAAAATGTCAAGATTGTCAATGGTTCTCCATTTGCGCGTATTTTGGTCGATACTTTTAAATCCGAGAAAACTAAGAGGATAGGAATGATAAAAAATTCTTCCATTTTGGAAGATCGTCTTACTAAAAAAATCTGGGTTTCTTCCAATTCTTTGGGTCATCTGTATCCCTTTGAAATTATAAATTTCGAATTCACACCATGCTCTATTAGTTATTTCTAATAATCCTTGTACTTGATGGCAATAGTTCGAATTTATTCAATGTGCTGTGCTGATCGCATTCACGTACAATAAACGAACATTTAATTTCAATTATTTTGTCCTCGTTAAGAAGTCCATCTGTTCATCCTGATAAGAATGGGTAATTTTCATGAATTACTAAGCCGCTTACTCTGCATTTGTATGTTGTTTTGACGAGAAAATCTTCAAAAGCTATATTTTCCTCCTTTCTCCGAACCACAGAGAAGAACGCCACTGATATCTAGTGTTTTCTTCTATTTTAAGTTTGCTCAAACTATCAACATCCAATTTCTGTAGAGCCTGCTCAAATGTAATTCTATTAGTCCTGGAACAGCTTTCACAATAAAAAGATTCACTGTAAGATTTATTGTTTTCGTCGCATTTTTGATGAATCCATCCATTACATTTGTCACATGCCACCCAATCCACAGAATGAGCTAGATCACCCAAACCACAATACTGACACATTTGCTATCGTTACTTTCCTGTTCTTTCGATGAACAAATGTCGCAACAAATGAACTACTAGGTTTTATCCGCAGATGATAGATCACAATTCGTATGAATCCAGCGGTTACATTTGTCTCAAACTACCCAGTCAACGGTAGTGTCTAGACGACCAATTTTCCTCTGCGTTTGTTTCCAAATCCATACTCTCTATTTTTGCGAATAATTCAGGTACATCATCAGAAGCTTGTGTTTTGGAAATAAGTTTTCATCAACTATCTCATTCAATACCGGACTCAATAAAAGGATTGTTATGCTCTTGAACCAGTTATCAACTTTATCCAAAAATTCTAAATTAATAACGCGAGCCATCAAGTCTATAAAAACTTCTAGCTTCGTCCTCAGTAAAACATTCATTAATATCTTTACGAAAGGTTTCAATCAAATGAGCGCAACACAAATGAACTGTAACTATTTGATCCGGGATCTCAGCTGCTCCACATACAACTGTGTATGTTACAGTTAAATAATCTAGTAGGGTCAATCGATTGCAAGCTTTCATAATCGCGTGAATGTTTGCAAAACTAAAATCTGTAACTTCCGATCCAAACGCAGACCATTTATTTCTTCGCAAAAAGTTCTAAAATCATGAAAAATAGTAAATATTGTATAATAATGAGTACCCGAAACCAATTCAAAATGGGAATTATACGGCCGGTATGAATGGGTAAAACAGCAGAGTATAAATATACGCGTTCTGTACTTAACGTCGGTTTTCTAACTATACCACCCGTTGCGTCGAAAAATATTGTTGTTAAATTGTCATATTGTTCTTCACTAAAAATCTTTAGGTTGAATGGTATAGATATTTGCTTTATATATTCATTATGATCTTCCTGCATTTCAATTAAATCTAATAGGTCGTGTCGATATCTGTCTCTCTGCGATTCAAATTCCGATTTAATTTTTTTAATTGTACTGTCAGATTTTATTCCCTGTAAGTTACCATATTCTACGATATCGTTTTTAGCACTTGATATTGATTTCCTTTTAAACTCTGATGAATTCTATTATTTTTGCACAAAGCAAAAATTTTAATAGCTCCGCCTTTCAGATATTTTGAATATTCTATTACTATCGTACAAACGTTGTTCACAAATCTACTTATACGGTTACGAAAATAAAACGGATAATATTCCTTAACAAACCGGTGGTCACGAATTATGTGATTTCTTATATCACATTCTATTTGAAAGGTGTCTTTCAAAATGATGCACTGTTCATAAGAAGCTTGGGGTAGAATTTTTTGGAATTATTATATAATCATCTACTATTTCGGACAAGTTCAAAAAACATTAGGGAATATCAAAACTTTCTGGAGTCACCTCATGTTTTTGTCCGCTATTCTTCAGAATGTTCATTCTGTTGAGGTATAGACATTTCCGTTTGTTGTATGTTATCTGTTTCTACAATAATTGTACTAATATCAAAACGAGCTTTTTTTGTGGAAAGTAAATAAATGAGTTTATCGGAGTAAGGTAGAACGCACACGACAGACTGTCGCTCAGCTACATATTTGTCGGGAGGGTAAACAGACGGCCGATGTCGACCGACAAGTAGGTGAACAACGCATATGAACGTTTAGTTAGTCGACGATTGTTAATGAAAAATGAATAGTCAGACGTTGAGACCCAAGAGTTTGTTGCAATATTTGTTTGCGGAGCCGTATAATATCCATATCGTCTATCTCCATGATTTGCTATTCCATCACTTCGAAACTGATATGTAACAGTAGAATTTTGCAACGGAAATTCGGAATTTTTAAATGATGTCTCTGTTGTAACACAAAGTGGGTCCTATCAAACCTAATAATTGTATTCATAAGTTCGATTCTTGAAAAATACTTTTTCTCTCCGTCTTTTTTTTTTAATGCCGGTAACAGGGATATTAAAAATAACTCATCTTCATCCAAGTCTTTATTTTTATTGCTTTCCTTTACCAAAGCCCATATTTCTGCTTGAGTTGGTCCCTTGTTGCTTTCTTTTGGAACCTGCAGTATTTCTTCATCATAGTTTTTCTGCGTTTTTTTCTCTTTGTGGGATTGGAGATATCAGGGATGGTTCACTTTCGGATGGCCTTACGGCGTGATCAAGCTGGGACTCATCCGCATTGTTTTGTTGAGATGGTATATCTTGTTCATTGTCTAATGAAGAAGTTTGCGTTAATTGCGTGAAAGGTAACAAGAAGAGCAACTGATCAAAGTAAATGTACTTCCTGCGTTTCTTAGCAGCACTTCCGGAAGGTATTTTCTTTTGCTGAGCGAGTTCTCGCCGAAAGTAATCCCGCAGAGATGACCATTTTTTGGATTTCTTCTCCTGAAAATGAAATAGAAAAAACTGGAACTGGCGTTTGCTTACATATAATCACGTGTTTTTTTCAGGTATTTATTAACCGGGCACTCATTTGTATCCTTACTTTATCAGTAATACTCCAGGTGCACCGACCATTCGGATAATAGTCTGGGAAACATGCCACGCTAGTTGGGTAGTATTAAGAACGATCTGTATACCAGCACTATCTGAAAAAAAAATGGCTAGAAATAAGCAATGAATTTTACGCAAGAACTAACATTCCTAACTGCAGATTACTACAACTATAATTTTTATTTTTCTGTTCTACTTATGGCAGTGGCAGATGCCGATTACTGCTTTTCATTTTGCGATATTGGTGCTTGGGGAAAATTCAGTGACGCAAATATATTCCAAAATTCAACCTTGGGGAAAAAAATTACAAAAACATAAGTTGAACATTCCTGAACACAGAAAATTATCGTTTGACGAAAGTGGAGAGCCCATGCCATTTGTTTTTGTAGGCGATCAAGCATTCGCGGTATCTTCTCACGTTTTGGGACCATATCCCAATTGTTTTTTAATCACAAAAAAAGGATATTTAATTACCGGCTATGCAGGACCCGGCGAATGATTAAGTGTACATTTGGCATATTTGCAAGTAAGTGGAGACTATTTCAACGCAGTTTAGATGTTCAGGTCGATTTTGCTATAGACATTATAAAATAAGCATGTGTTCTTCATAACTTACGCAAAAGGGATGGATATAAGTTTGAGGACTTGTTGTATCAAGAGTCACTTGACAAGCTACCGGTTCAAGACGTACGGGGCACAATTTCAAAATTATTTTGAAATATACAGGATGTTCCAATAAAGTGTGGCGTATCGAAGTTATATTTTGCGGCAATGCTAGACGAGGGGTCCTCGGACGGAGAATCGTCCTCTCTTGCACGCTTGCTTGCTCGCGGCGTTGATTGAATGTTGCGCACTGACACTGTTGGTTTTGTCGTATTTTCTGCTGACGTCGTTGTTGGCGATGCTGTTGGACCATTTGGTGCCTTGGTTGATGTTTGATGTCTTTCTGGACTGGTAGATGGAGGGTGAGGCTGCAAGTTTTTCGCGAGGGGCTTAAGCTTTTTGTTTTTAGAGATTTGTAGCTTAAGCAGAGACTTGTACTCCGCCTTCTCACGACGGTGTCGCACCTGGTGTTTGATCAGACCAGTGGCCGAAGACAGAATGTTAAGAACCTGGCTGTTAGGAGGCAGCGACGCCTCAATAACAGCCATGTCGCGAAACAACTCCGCCTCGGTCTTACCAGCCTGACTTGCGCCTGCCGTCTTTAAAGGGTGCGAACGCTCCTCGTGGGTGCGGACTGCTCTGTACGAGTCAAATGACTCAGAGCAGTATAGACAAGATTTTCTGCTACTCGCTTCGCACAATTTCATGTGCTTTGCCAGTCCAGATTTGGTTGCATAAGATCTTTCACAGTTGAGGCAAGCGAATCTTGAATCCTCCGGTGTTCCCATCGTTGAGCTGGTGGCAGGGGTAGCGCCCTCCGAAATGCTGGAGGCGGCTAACGAAGTATTTTGATAATGTTTCCCCTGCCCTGTCGAAGCTGCGGTCGGTGGTTTGCCGGGCGGTGTCGCTTTACTGCTCACTAGTCCAGGTGGGAGCGACATTCTCCCATTGGACGAGCGTGGGCCCGATGTTGAAGGGCCCGGCAATGGGTGGTTAGTAGAACCACCCTTTGTCAATGAAGTCATCTTTCGGTTAGGTTGTAGAGACGTTCTTCTGTTCTCCATGTTGTTGTTGTTCTTATTGGTTTGTCTAATTTTTGTGGGACAGTGGTATGAGGTGGAGATTTTCCATCTGCCATGATGGATGGGCAGTGGATTAACAAACACGATGTAAGTTGTTTTGTTAATATATCTGTAGCGGTTCACGAGATATCTTGAAAAAAGATGGAGATTTCAATGCTGAGTCAAGTGAGGAACCTTTAAAAATGTTGGAGATTTCAACGTTAGGTCAGGTGAGAAAATTTTTGGGGAGGGCTAGGAGGCGTGGCTTATCCAAAAGGGGGCGTGGCTTGATGTTGACCACGCTAATAAATATGCACACTTGTTTTTCCTGCGGTACACTAACTCTTTTGTTTTCAATAAGTATTTGAGGCGCCCAGGAGTCCGTCAAAAACATACGGGCCAAATTATTAAAATACAGGGTGTTCCATTTGAAATAAGCGCGATATTAAACATTGAATGATGTAATAATTCAACTGATAATTCTAAACACCCTGTAAAGAGATGTTTAGTACTGTCGTTGAATAAATTCAACGAATGTTCGACTATTGAGATGTAATACGAAATTCACTTGGTTTTATTATATCAATGAGTTATTAATTTTTTTTCGAAATGTTCACATTTTTAAAAAAGTCAGCATAACTCGGAACCCTCTGTATTTAGGTATAGTGAAACACTAATTGTTAAATGCTGAGCGTTAATGAAACTCCATTTTACTGTTGGGCGGAAATGAAACTAAATATTTAGATTGACGTTAAAAAAATGATTCTAAGCTAAATTGCCACTTAAATTTGGTAGTAAACTAAGCCAGGTCGCAGAACTTATTGATCTTATAAAAAACTAACAAAACAACAGAAAAGAAAAAAAAAGGCGATTATAGGGCGCTACTAATTTTCTTTCCTAAAAGAAAATTGGAAACAAAATCAAATTTAATGGCTAGCTAACTTCAATCTGTTGAAAGAAATAAAAAAAGAACTTAACGTTTCTGCATAGTGAATAAAACTAAAAAAGTAAAAAAAATGTATGTAATGATCAGAAATATGCACTTAAAATAAGTTAGTGAAACAAATACTTATGAAATAAACACGATAATGATACGGCGAATAGCAGATGTAGGTGATTCTCTCTGGAACTTTCACTCCCAGGTGATGTTACTACAAAAGGGATAATACGATACTGTTGAACTACCAGGTACTGTCAATCAGCCAGGAACTTTTGGACTGTAATTTAGTCCTGGATAGTTGTCTCCCAGGTATTATATGGCAATCAGAAATTGAAGTAGAGAAGACTCCCAAGAACTTAACTTTCAGACTGGGATTATTATCTCCCAGGGACTATTTTGCAGGCTGGGATTATTGTCTCCCAGGAACTGTTTCGCAGCAACTGTGCCATAAAATATGCCGGTATAAGAAAAAGGTTACAAAAAAAATCATAGCTTACAAGGATATCTGTCCAGTTCATTAAATACAATTTACAAATATCTGAATTTCATAGAAAAAAAAAGAACAATTTTATAAGAGTAAAAATATTCTTGGCTGGATAGGAGAGAAAATGTGGCTTCCAAAATGGGTAGTCATTTTGTAAAAAAACAATTACTTATTGGTTAATAGTGAAATACAGTGAAAAAATTGAAATAAGAAAGTAACAAGTATATAAAAAACATACCAGTAATCCAGATATTCAAGGAACAACGGCAGCAGCTATTAGTTCTATTTTAGATTGATATTGACAGTTTCTATGGATTACTGCACACTTGTAGGTAGTATTGTCGACAGACGATGAGAGAAGATCTGCCGGAACCTTCCTCATTCTTATTAATAGACAGTTGAAAATTTTGAATTTCGTGGTAAAGTACATTAAGAATATTGATTTTTGGTCTATTAGTTTATTCCACCACGAATCACAAATGAGAAATAATTTCTTAAATATTTGAATGAAATATTTTTAGGAAATATTTATATACTATTCCACCAAAAATGAAAATTCTGAAGAAATTCATCAATAAAAATATGAACTGAAACGATGAACGCAAAGTTCACGTTTCAATAGGGAACCATTATGAAACAGTATTTAATTTTTTGATGGCAATCAGAAAATGCAATAAAATATAGGGTGTTTCATAAGAAAAAATATAACTTCGATACTACACAATTTAATGGAACATCCTGAAAATAATTTCAAAATGTAGCCTATATGTATGTACAAACAACTGAAGTGACAAAAATATCAAAAATTTCACCGTTTCGCCATAAACCTCCGTCCCGTTAATCGTTTCTGCCACCACCCAATCGTGATCGGGTAGTCGCACTTGCTATTCTAAGTGCATTAACATATGGGCTTGTTTTTGTGCAGCTTTCAAACCAATAGATACACGAGCTTTATCGTCTTGCGATAAAAAACATACTTGGTTAGGTCCCAAAATCGTCGATAAACATTCCACATATCGAGGGTTCAAAGACAGTACCTCGTAAGTAACATTTTTGGCGAAATCTACTTTTTATTATATTTAAATTTGGGACATACAGATCCACCTATTACCAGTTATGAGAAACTCAATAATGCAGGCTTTAGGTAGAAATCTATAAGAAACGTTAACTTGTAAGTGCGCAGTTTAAATAATTTAAAAGCAGGACCTCGTATGTGCTCAGTTTGTACAGTATGTCAGTTGCTATATTTGACTGTTGTTGTGTTGCTCGCCGCTATTAGAAGTTTGAAGGTAAAACATAGATTTTATTAACATAAACTTTATTTATTCTGGTAATTACTACTTAAGTTGTTGTCTAAAACAGTTTTTTTGGTTGGTGGTAATGAAGAGTTCTTTTAAAATCTATTTTATTTACAGGTATCACATACGAGGTCCTGTCTTCCATGCACTTACGAGTTACTGCACTTTAAAAACAAGTTTTAATGGTCATTATTGTTTGATACGTGTTGTGTTGCTCGCCGCTATTAGTTATTTTATTTAAATAAAGTTTATTTATTGTGGTAAATACAATCCAAGTTTGATATCTAAATAAATTTTATTTGTTTCTGTTAATTTATGTTTCTCATAAAACCTTTTATAATTTACAGGTATCACTTATGAGATCCTGCCTTTGATAAAGTTACGGAGTGCACTTAAAAAGCAAGATGTCATTAATTTCAAGTCGTACAAAGAAAATGATGCAGTTAGTTAAAGATAAAGAACTTAAAGTAATATGTTCGCCATCTATAAGAACATATCAGGACATAAAAAATAATGAAGACACCGAAAATATTATTGATCCCGATGAGAATGACTGTCATCAAGCGCAGAAAAAAATAAATATCATTTCTACTTCCCCTTTATCGAAAATAAATAACGTTCCAGTTCTTAGTCCAAAAGAAATTGAAGACATTATTAATAATGCTACTGTGGTTTTTGATGACAGCTTTAGTTGCTTGGGAAATGTAGAGGAAGCATTAGACCATAGATAAAAAAATACTTGTAGATGGGAAACTGACCCGTGGCGCCCTCTATTTTTACCGGTAGCTCCATCTTGAGATTCCCGTTAGTACCTCTAGCCAAAATCAGGTTGTGAACTTCGCTAAAAGCCGATAAAGAAGATTCCTGTATTTTTACAGTTTTTTGCGGTACAGGTACCTATTCAAAATTACTATAATTTTACTTTTATTGCACATTTACGATCCATTTTTTTGATATTTCATTTAAAGTTACTCAACATTACATTGATAATTACAATGGTAGCAATGAAAAGTCGAGTAACATTAAATGGAATGTCAAAAAATGGACCATAAATGTGCAATAAAAGTAAAATTACAGTAATTTTGAATAGGTACCTGTACCGCAAAAAACTGTAAAATTACAGGAATCTTGAGCAGGATCTCCAACAGTGTAAATTAGGGGCCCAGTGGGACTGGGTCCTACTAATTGATTCACGGCAGCTTGATTAGTGGCACCTTGGTCACATACTGTAGCGATCACAATGATACCGATCGCCTGCAATTCTCTAATAATCGTTTTTATGCAATGCACCAAGTCGACTGTCGGTGTGGTACCTTCACAAAAACCAAAAAATATGGGTTGCTTCCAAGGTTCTCGAATACCTTTTGCCATGAACACTAGGACGTGGTCAGCGAACTGCAGCCTTCGCTTACCAACACCCAAGTCCACAAACCCATCAACAGAACGAGTTTTTAGATTATAGTTCAAATGAGGATGGAGAGAAATTTCATCAAACATCAGAACACAATACCTGTCCTCCTTCGCCAGCTTACTGACCTGGATCTTTAAATGTGTGAAAATTTTTCTGTTTACTCCCGGTAAAAAGTTGACTCGGTTGATTACTTTATTTAAAGATTTCCGGGATGGTAAGCTGAAAAACTTGGACAGGAAGCGATAAGCCCGTGCGCTTTTCTTGTACAGTGGAACGGCAAATACTTTATCTTCTTCATTGAACCTACGCCCTTTGGGTTTCATCCGTAGATTTTTCAAATTAGATACAAAAAAACTAAGGGCCACCTTCGAGTAGTTACCCAAGATATTCAACTCTTCCCTCTTGGTTATTACTTCTATCAAATGTTTGATGTCTTTTTGGTCAGCTTTTTGTTGCCTCAAGTCTCTTATAAGGATCTCTGCTGTATACAAATCTTTTTTCGTATTTGAATCAGCATTTGAAAATTAAGAAAATATTATATATATATTGAAATAATTGCTAAAATCACAAAACCTTATCTGTATCTGCAAAGAAGAAATTATGAACGAAAGGTGCGTTTGTAAATGTGTGAACTAGATTTGTTACCTCTGTTTATCCCATTTGTTGGTAGTAATATCTTTCTATGCCTAGTTTTGTATGTGACATATTATAGTCTCCAGTATTTTCCTGTTGCAACTGACCGAATGATGAGTTTCTAGGCAAAAAAAAAAAAAAAAAAAAAAGGATTTCTTAAACATTCAAACAAAACATGCAAATCAAAAAATACTTTCATCTATCACTTACTGCTACAGAGTATAAAATGTAGTGTTGTGAATAAGTGTTGAACCGCATCATCTCTACAGTTTGTTAATAACATTAACTGACATGTGCACACTACCAAAAACCCAGTTTACTACTAAATAAATGATTTACAATGTACCTTTTGGATATTTTTAATTAACTCAAACACACATATTATTTTGAACACTTAGGTACATATTTATTTCTCGAAACCTTTTACCTTTGAAAAATTACTGAACCATTTTCTGGGAAATCCTTTTTTTCTCCCTTCTTGGATGAAGAACAGAATCTGTGGAAATTCCATTCATTAACTAATATAATACTAGAAAATATGTGATTCAGTTTGTTTTTCATGGAAATTAACCAAACTTAATAATGTATGAAAAGGATGATATCGAGGATTTTTCATTATAAACCTACCTTTTTTTGGTAAATGCTCAATGTCCCCCTTCAACGCTTTACTTGTGGATGGAATAGCTATAAAAAAAAAATAGGAGTTTAATAATCTAAATAACATAGGAACAGACACAGGATATTTTATACTATACACACCATCATTAATACCCTCTGCTCCTTCCACCTCCAACTCCATTATCAATGGAATAGCTATAACATAAAAAATAGGTTTTTATTTTTTCCTAGGTACCTTGTATGTAGTAGTAAAGTAGTAGGATGTAGTATATGGCATGTTGTATAAAACTCACCATCAATTCTTCTACCATATGTTTTAGTTGGAGTTCGAACCTTTCCAACGGGTGAATAAGAGCCACTTGACATTATACCTAGAAAAAATTTGTGAAGTGAAATATTTTCAAACTTTGGACAATAAATACCTATATTTTTTGGGGGAGTCGTTTCCCGTGAAGGCACCATAGTGTGGAACAAAAAATCGTCATTACACAACCACAAAATTTTTTTATAGGATGGCATGCTTACAGGTTTTTCAATTTCTTGGCTATACATCTCGTACATTTTCTGTATTGTCATTTCCGGTGGCAAAAATTCAGCGCTTGTTTGTTCTCTACGATAGTGAGACTTATATTTTGGAATTTTTTTAATTTGATAAACTACCTCTTGAATTTTGGCTTCTGGAAGTTTATTTTGCCCTCCTTGTCTAATACCTCTTTGGTCAGTTAAAGAAATTTCACCTCTAAATTTCTTTAGGGCGGTATTAACTCTAAATGTTGTGATATTAAACGTTTTAATATACATTTCACGGCATACCACTTTGTCTTGTATTTTATAGCTCCTTGAAAATTTTCTTCTTTCTGGATTCCTACCATAAAGTCGTTTTTTTGGAAGCTGCTGTACTCCCGCTGCGATAAAATTTACCTGGCAATCATATGAGCCTAATGACCAGAATCTTTCAAACTCAAACTTTCGTATCTCGACAGGTACATGTTTGGCACATTTTAAAGCACATTTACAATCGTAATTTATAAATTCTTTTGGTCCAATTTCTCTCCCTTTATAGTTGTAATATATTTCATTGCTATTCCTTTTCTTTTTCCTTTCTGTCATGTTTTGATTTTTGAATTTCCTCTCTCTTCCTTTTTTTGGTCTTGCCTCGTTAACTTTATCTTCTAAGGGAGTTTCTGTTGAATCACTACCAGCAACTACATGATCGCTATCACCAACGACATGTTTTGGAAATGTTGGTTCATACTCTGAGCTAAAAGATTCATCCCCTAGTGCTTCGTAATTGGGGTCGCAAATAGAGTCATCGTCGTCCTCCGATTGGTTATCTTTGAGGTCATGACCACTGGGACGAGTTATTTCCAAGTGGTAAACATCTAAAATAAAAAATTAAACAGCAATCATCAATCACATAAGAGGTGAAGGTAATTTTTTACCATGATCCCTTTGAGTCAATACTTTCTCTTCCTCTCTGATGGAAACTTTGTTAATAGCTCCACAATCTTCAATTAATGGCGTTTCTTTTGTTATTTCATTACTAGCACTTCTTACTAGTACTTCTTCATTTGTTCGAGAGGAGTCTAGTACTTTTTCCGTTCCTATTTCATTGAAACAACAGAAAATATATCATCAATTTTCATTTTAACAAATATTACTGGAAACTTACCGCTCTCTTGTTCTTTTTGTTGAAGCATATTAAAAATCTTACTAGTACGGGAACTGAACATGTTGTAACACAAAACAAAACACTTTTTACTTACAAAATATCATCAAAACACTTAAAGTTTTGCTAATATCACGAGCCAAAATACACAAAACAACAATATAATTTGAGGTTATGCGAAAATGCCATAACGCAAAAAACTACCAACCCACACTGAGGTGTCAACAATTTTGTTGCATTTAACAGATTTGTATTAATGCAGAAGGCAACCAACCCACTTGGTAGCATTAAATCACTATTGAAACCAACCAAGTGGATTGGTATTTTTCTGAAAAAATCGGAATCTTAGAAGGTTAAGAAAATGGGTTGGTTGATACAATTACAGTTATTAATTTACGTTGGTAGGTTTGTGCAGTTTAAAATATTTGACATATAGAAACATTTTATGTGTTTGGTACGAATTTAAGCCTATTGTGGGTTGGTAGCATTCTGCATAACTACGTCCAAATAATCAAAATACAATACGAAATACAAAATCTGGATCAACTAAAGAACTTAAAATCACTCAAAATACACTAATAAAATCGTAAAACGTTGCGCTGCAGTTGTTAGGTTGTTAACAATAACATAAACAATGGTTGTTAAGTTAGGTTAGCGCTAATATATATGTCGAAGAATCTGCAACTACCTCTAGCGGCGTTACAGTTTTCATTCTAGTTTTCAATTTTAGTACTGACGGGACTCTTTATGTGGCAGCACCCGTACGCCTTCAGAGATCCCTACCCTGCATAAGACTTGTTGGAAGATAATAATATTATTATCATAGAAAATGCTTGTGTTATGGAAAAAACTACCAACAATGAAGTGATCGAGAGTGAGTAAGGAAATATTCAAAGTGGAAGAAATAGTTTAGTTGAATCTACTAACGAAGAAAACGAAGACAGTGACGAAAGTTATGCTCCTGGAATGGATGGAGAAAGAAATATATAGGGTTTAGAAAACTTGCAGGTCAGCGAAATACATTTCATGACAAAAACAGAACCGAACGAAAGATAAAAATAAGATGCAAGTGTGAAAATAATAAAACTATGCCGGAATGTTTCCTAATCTCGGATGAAGACCGTGACAAGTTATTTAAAACGTTTTGGCAAGACGTGTCTTGGGACCAGCGCAAGGTATTTGTGTCCAATACCGTTACTGTGACTAGAAAAACGAAACCAAAAAAATAGCTTGAAAATTAATAATGAAAATATTCCTGTATGTAAATCCATGTATCTTGGAACGTTAGCCTTAGGGGAGTGGTCTGTAAGATCCTGGGCGATGGAAAATCAAAATGGAATGAATGAATCAAGTGATACCAAAGTTAGTAAGCGGGAACCGCGCGTAAATATCTTTAAGGAAGACGAAGAATTTTTAGCTAATTTTTTGAAAAATCTAAACAAACTCCCATTCCATTACTGTCGTAAAGACACCGATAGACTCTATCTGGAGCAAGTGTTTCAGTCTGTTTCAGATTTGTATAGGGCTTACTGCAAATGTTGTGCCGAAAATGGAAGAAAACCATGAACTCACACTTGTTTGAGAACTATGATGGATACAATGAAATTGTCTATTTTTCATCCACGCAAAGACCAGTGTGATACATGTTTCAAATTTAAAAATGGAAATTTATCTGAAACAGAATACAATGACCACATAATGAGAAAGGATCTAGCTAGAAGTGAAAAAGAACGAGACAAAAAAGAGGCTATTGAAGGGAATGGACGTTCAGTCAGTGAAACTATCTCCCCAATTACCGACCAGTGCACTTTACTACAAAACCAAACTTTGCTGTCACAATTTCACTATCTACAACTTAGCTAATAGTCAAGCCAGTTGCTATTGGTACAACGAGACTGAGGCAGATGGTCAAGCATCCACATACGCATCTTTTCTAGAACATTATGTGGAGGAACATTTTCTGCGCTCATCAAACAAACTTCCCATAATTATCTATTCTGATGGGTGCACCGCATAAAATCGGAACAGTGTAATGTCCAATACCTTGCTTTACTTGTCTGAAAAATATAGGATGTTGTGATCTAACAAAAATTTTTAGAAAAAGGTCACACTCAAATGGAGTGTGACTCAGTGCACAGCTCTATCGAGACAGCTGTAAGGGTTGATAGGTCGTTGTTATAAAACGCTTGGTAAAAATCACTTATATCTTTATTCCGTAACTAATTAATTCTAAGTACAAAGTACGTCGATCTATCTGTATAGAACCGACCTCGTTAAAGTTTATTGTATTATCTAATTATAAAATATATTTGTACCCGTCTCATCAAAATGTCCAAAACTATGTTTATATTTTTATTTAAGCTTACTAATACTTTTATATCATTGCTGATAGACATATTTATAAAAGTATTAATTATAAGCTATTTCGTCAATGACCTAATACATTATACGAGGGGCATTACATCCCTCCCCCTAGGGAGAATGGTTTCAGGGTTGGCCAGCCCTTAAACCATTTATCTAAGGGTATTTTCAAACGCGTAATAGTTTGGCTTTGATGGATGGTTACTTCCTGTTAAGACAATAGTAATAATAAAATAATAATAATAAGAAAAATAATAATAATCATAATAATAATATGAATTGTACCTGTGGGGCGCCTCCACTAGGTACTTATTTTAATAGTGAGGGTTAGCCATTAGCACCCCCCCCCCTTGAAGCAAAACCATATATACAGAGAAAAAAAATACAAAATAACATACATTGGAGCTGAAAGGAAGAAAAAATATAAATATACGTATAGGAAAAATGTGGTTTATTGTCAAAGTCACTGTTCTGGATTATATATATCCAGCCGATTCTTATGTACTGTGGTATGTTTTCCATTTCCTAATGCTACTGTGCAGTTTGGGTCTGCGAATTCTACCACTACATGCGGGCCACTGTATTTCTCACTAAATTTAGTTCCGTTCTCTTTTTTCAGAAGAACAAGATCTCCTTTATCTAATGTTAAATGCTTGGATGTTTTATCCCACGTTTTTTTTCGGTCTACTTTAATTTTACCTAAAATTTCTCTAGCTCTCTTATGAGTTACTTGTAATCTATATCGAATTTCCTGCTCATAAGCATCAATGTTGTATATCGGTTCTATTGTATTCCCTTGTAGTTCATTTGGTAGTGTTGCAATTCTACCGTATACTAACTCAAAGGGAGTATAGTTATGATAAGTGCTGGGAGTGGTATTGTAGCAAAAGGCGTAATATTGACACCACGTATCCCAGTCTGTATGAGTTTCATTTATATAGCTCCGAACATATTCATTGTACACTCTATGATTTCTTTCACAGCCACCTATAGTTTGACTGTGATAAGCCGTAGAAATACTGCGTTTAATTGATAGTAATTTTGAAATATTATTTAAGACTTCATTTTTATATTCTAGTCCCATGTCTGTTCTTATTTCTTTCATGAGTCCATATATCAAAATGAATTTTTCAAAAATGGCTCTGGCAACTGTTACGGCCTCTTTATTTGGTATAGGAATCATTACTACGTATTTTGAGAGTTCACATTGAATAGTTACCGCGTATAAGTTTCCCGAATTTGATTTAATGAATGGACCAATAGTATCGATACATACAATATCAAATGCTTGTTGAGGAGTAGGGGTTATTACTAGCGGTTCCACATGCTTTATCTTTGCCTTATTTATTTGACATTTATGACAAGTTTTTATGAATTCGGCTACTTCCTTTGACATGTTTGCCCATGTATAACCAGATTTTAATTTTTTTATTAACCTTTTTTGTCCACAGTGCCCTCCTAAGGGTGGATCATTGTGGTATCTCTTGATTAAATCAAGTTTTTCATCTGTATTTGTAATTCGTATTGGTGCGTCACATAACGCAATTGACAGGTGTTTCAAAACTTCATTACCTGTACTTTTAAATTCTTGTTCAGTGCATTTTTTGAATATAAAATCATTTGTAAATAGTTTAACTTTCCTAACATTATTTACAACTGCCGACCTATCTAGTCGGTACAACGCTTGGCCTAGGTCAAGGTTGTTTCCTACAGTTTGCAATATTTGTTCCTTCATCAGCAATTTACCCTTATGTTTCACAGTCATTTGTAATGATGTGGAATTCCATTGTGTAAATTGTAGATTAGGCAATTTTAGCACTTCGACATTATTATTTATTTTAATAACTTTTAAATTAGTTGATTCTGCTTTTTGCGTTTTTATACTTCCTTTGTCAGTTACTAGGTTATTTTTGACCATTGACCTTGTTAATGCTAGTATTTGTGAATTTTCTACTTGCATTTGTTTTAAGTCTGATATAGTTATTCTGGAAAGAGCATCAGATACATTACACGTACCCTTAATGTATTCTATTTCAAAATCATACTCTTCCAGGTCTAATCTAATTCGTGTTAGTTTAGAAGAAGGATCTTTCATTGCGAATAAATGTTGTAATGGTTTGTGATCAGTTTTCACTAAGAATTTAGGTGCTCCGTATAAGTAGCACTTAAAATAATTTATTCCCCAATGAATGGCGGTTAACTCTTTTAGTATGATTGGTTTATTAAGCTCACTTTTATTGAAACTTTTTGACGCAAATGCTATAGGTAAATCTGTCCCGTTGTGATTTTGACATAATATTGCGGAGGCTGCAAAATTGGATGCATCCGTAATTAAAACAAATTGTTTGGCAAAATCAGGATATTGCAGGATTGGCGGTTTAATGAGTGACTGTTTCAACTTATTAAAAGCAATCCCGCAATCTTCTGTCCATTGAAATTTTACGTTTTTACGTGTTAGTTTATTTAATGGTAAACAAATCTCCGCGAATTTCGGGACAAACCTTCTATAGTAGTTGCAAAATGCTACAAATCTTTTCACTTCTTCCGCACTAACTGGTGTAGGGTATTTTTCTACTACCACGAATTTTGATTCATCAGGCTCAACTCCTTTGTCGGAGATTTTATGACCCAAGTAAGTAACTTCCTTACGGAAAAATTTGCATTTTTGTGGATTTAATTTTAAATTATGACTTCTACATGTTTCAAACACTTTTCTCAAATTTTCAAAATGGTGTTTTTCAGAGCAACCTATTACTATTAGGTCGTCCATATATAGAAACGCCTTTTCTGGAGTTAGTCCAGTAAACGCAATTGTCATCATTCTTTGAAAACTGTTGGGACTTACATTTAGCCCGAAGGGTAGCCTTGTAAACCTAAATGCTCCCTTGTCTGTACTGAATGATGTGTAATCCCTGGATGTTTTATCCAGAGGGATTTGATGAAATCCCGATATTAAATCAACAACCGAAAACCACTTTGCTCTACCTAATTGATCCAAAATGTTATCGATTCTAGGTAAAGGAAATTTATCAGGTATCAACTTCTTATTCAATTGTCTAAAATCTATGCACATACGCCATGCTTTGCTCCCATTTTGAGATTTTTTAGGTACTAATAGTACAGGACTATTGTACACAGATCGTGACGGCTCGACTATGCCGTGCTCTAATAGTTTGTCAACTTGACTATTGATTTCTGACACATGTGCGTGAGGTGTGCGATAGTTTTTTATATATATCGGAGTGTGGTCGTTGACTCTCAATTTTTGTGAATAAAAATTATTTGACGTTATTTGATCGTTTTTTAAAGCAAATACATCAGAAAATTCACTACATAATTTGTTTAACTCATCTTTAATATAATGTGGCATATCTTGATCTATTGCCTCTAATAATTCTTTCTTTCTTACTTCCGACTTTCCGGTCATCGTGTATACATTGAAATTGCTAATACTGATACTGAATATATTATTAGTAGATACATTTACGCTTTCCTCTGTTGTATTCAATATCCTAACATATGGACTATTTCTAGAAACTATTCCTCTGGCTATGAATATGCCCTGTTGTAATTCTTGCTGTTCTACCACAGCATCCTCTTTCAAATCTTTGAAGTGGTCTACAACTCTCATTACCTCACATCTGGGAGGTATTGAGAGAGTATTGTCTAAGGGGCTGTTAAAAATTGGTACCGAAAAATAGTTATTGAAATTATTTATTGTCATTAACCAACGTGAGTAATCTAGATTGCATTTAAATTTTGAAATAAAATCTCTGCCTAAAATTGCATCAGCCGGGATAGAAAAGTTTTTTGACACTACATGAAATCTATGCGACACTTCATTATTTTTTTGAAATAATGTGGCATTGATTGTACCCATGGACTTTGTAATTCCAGCTGTTACACCTTTTATATTAATAGTGAGATTATTGTTTATTAACTGAGGGTTATTGACACTAGTTTCTTTGAAAATTGAAATATCTGCGCCAGTATCCACTATGAATGTGCACAGTTTGTCCGATATGTTAGTATATAATTTTACAAAGTTGGAAAGCGTCAAGTCAATGTGGAATATATTTTTCGTTACGTTTAATGGTCCCCCTGTTGTAACTGGGGGTCCGGAAAGTTTCCCGACTCCTCAGCTGCCTCAATGCATCTAACATTCTGAGCATAGTTGTTGTTCCTATGGTTGGTTCTCCAGCTGCTACCCCTTGCATTGGAACCCCTGTATTGATTACCTCTAAAGTTATTATTCCTCCTACTGTAATTATTTGACCGGCTGTCTACATTAAATTTCCCATTATAATTCCTGGCCTGATTGTACCTTGACCCGACATTGCTACTAATTCTGCGCCCATTTACCCTATTGCTCTCATAACTAAGGACTGTAGTTAGCTGATCAGAACGTGTATCCACCTCTACGAATTTTTTAAGGGCCTCTTCTGCCGTGGAAAAGTTACCTGCCTCTAAAATCCACCTAGTTTTCTCCTGATTGGCATTTTTGCTCAACGCCGTGACTGCCGCTTCCTTGGTGTACTTTTCTGCCAGCAATCTCGGCATTCCTTCCGAGATATACGAGTTCCTAAGAGATTCGACCAGCTTCTCCACCTCTGTTGTGTACGTCACAGCGTCTTTGTTGTATTGCCTCAGATTATTTAATTTTGCTGCCAACAATCCTGAATTTTCACCTTTCACCCTACTCTTAAGAGCGGTTATTATTCCCTCTAAAGTACTTTCATCAGCTATCACTGCTCTGGCCTTGCCTGCCAACCTAGTCTTTACAAAAGCTACTGCTGTGACTGATAACTCTTCAGTAACATTAGTCTTTAACAATTCCAATGCATCCAGAAACCCAAATAAATTTTCGAATGAACCATCGAATTGTTGGGGTATGAGTTTACATGCTAAATTAATAAAATCTACTTGTGACAAAGGCATCATGTCTAAGGGTTCGCTCTCTTCGCTCTCTATATCCTCCTCAAATTTATTTGTGTCAATTAATTGAACACATGAAATAGGTATTTTATACTTCAACTTTAGCACCTGGAAGGACCTAACTACCCTGTCCCTGACTAATAAAAATTTCGAATTGCACTTTGCTTTGTAATTATTATCAAGTGCATCCCATGAAAGAGCTATGTTACGAGTAAATTCATTAAATAACGAAATCAAATTATTTTTAATTTCTTCCCTGACTGACTCACTTTTTGGTACTATTGTTTTCAAAACACGTTTGGATTGATTCTTTATTTCCTCTGTTAATTTATCTAACACTGTATCTAATTTTCCTGGAGCAACAGACATCTAGTCTAGTCAGTGTAAAATGAGCAGCAATTTTCGAGTATAATATCACATTTAAACTCTTGTGATACATTCGCAATTAATAATAATAAGAAAAATAATAATAAAAATAATAAAAGATATAAACACAGCAAATCAGTAATCATAAGAATCGGTAGGAATTATATATAATCTTACCACTTGTTACACTACACTGGTTCTGGACTGCGTCAAGTTCCTTCTGATGGTCCTCTTCATGTTGCGCCTGTACATCGCCCAGATGGAAATCATCAATTTCACCACTACTGCTGCTGTTAACACATACATCAAAACACGAGCGTCTCCAGATACTTGGATTTGGCTTTCTTGTACTATGAAGTTGGAATTCACTACGCCATTCTCCTGTACATCTTCATGCGTGGAATAGGATTTCCCCATGATAATTGCTCACCATACACTAGTCTAGTTCAAAATCCTGGTATCTTCTGATGGCAGGATCGCCATGTAAGGGTTGATAGGTCGTTGTTATAAAACGCTTGGTAAAAATCACTTATATCTTTATTCCGTAACTAATTAATTCTAAGTACAAAGTACGTCGATCTATCTGTATAGAACCGACCTCGTTAAAGTTTATTGTATTATCTAATTATAAAATATATTTGTACCCGTCTCATCAAAATGTCCAAAACTATGTTTATATTTTTATTTAAGCTTACTAATACTTTTATATCATTGCTGATAGACATATTTATAAAAGTATTAATTATAAGCTATTTCGTCAATGACCTAATACATTATACGAGGGGCATTACACAGCGTTAAAAAATAAGGAAATTTATCTTCCTAGTAACTATCTAAGGGTCACAAAGGATGCCAGGCGTAAAAATCCATTCACTGTAAAAATTTTTGATCACACCTTTTTCAAAAAATTTGGCGACAAAAATTTCATTAAATACAACTCTATTAGACCTAGTAAATTAGTTGGTAGTAAAACAGTTACAGATATTCGTGTTTTAAGACGTTTTAAGGTGTTTCAAGTGGAAAAATATTACTTAAAATTAATTTTAATGATTCCTTTGACGACATACCAACTAGGCCCAAAAATATTAATTTTTCAAGTGTTCAATTTCCACCATTATTTCAAGGCAGATTACCAATTACAATAACGAAATATGAACATTTGCAATTGATAAAATCTGTTATTCCCAAAGACTGTTGGTCTTTTTATGATTTGTTGCCGTATAAGTCTTAATGTCGTTTTGTTTTTGTATCACTATAAATTAGTATTTAGTTATCTCATAGTTACCACAAAATGTACCAATCTTAAAAAAAATGGTAAGCAGTTTTAAATAAATTTGTTATCAAATAAATAAATAATTTTAGAAACGAACGCACTTGTCTTACTTTTTTGTTTTGTTACTTGTCTTAATTGTGGTGTATTATCAGTATAATTAAACATTACCTCGTAATTGACAGGCAAAAACCGACATTACCTCGTAAGTGTCTTTATTTATTTTAAATTTAGCTTTGTGCCTTTTTTCTTTTACTTATGAAATCAAGAAGTTTACAATACAATAAATTTGAAAGATTTAAAAAAAAAACTATATCCCACCAAATTTTAAACAGTTTATTGTTCATCTTGTAAAATAAGCTTTTTGATACTTACGAGGTACTGTCTTTGAACCCTCGATATCTAATCGATGTTGTGCAAAAACGGCTGTCTAAATGATTTCTGTGAGCGTCATTTTGCGCCTTGCAAAGTTTTACAGGAACTGTAACAATATGCGTTTTTCCTTCAATCGTGTGCGAGTTTTTCGGTAGCGGTCGCAAATAGGTAGCATATCTTGACAGTTTAAAATTCATCGATGTCAACTTCTCGTGTAAGTCATCCAAAGTCATCCAGGACTTGATTTCGTCTGTCTTTCGGCGCTCGTGTGCTGCGCCACCGAAATCAACTAAATTACCAATAGCTTTTAAAAGTTCGGACTGATCATGTTCAATACAAGGTCTCCCAAGAACATTGCGAATTTTCAAAACTGCAGCAGCATCTTCGTTTGTACTACACAGATCGTCTTATTCTCGTTTTCGAGCTTCACGAAATATTCTCTGATATTTAACATTTGCACGTTGATGTGCCAATATTTTTTTGCCTCTTGTTACGATTTTTCCGTCGACTCCATTTGCTCAGCACAATGTTCACCCCCCCAAGATTAGCATTTTTGGCAAGATGTTGACTAGCTAACCAGCTTTCTAAAGCATGAACTCCAGCAGATGTTTCATTTTAACCAGGCTTATCGTATGCTCTTAACAAAATACTGCTGGTTTTGCCATAGCTTAAATCCGATTTTTGCTTCGTCGGCAAATCAGTTGTCGTATCAGTGTCGAGCGACTGTATCGGACTAATCAATTTTCCAGCTTCATTGGCATTTGCAACATTGAGTTTAGAGACTTCTAGATTTAAAGATTGCGGCTGTAAAAATACAAATTTCACGTTCTAATTATTTGATATTTCAATCATTGTACTTTCTATTTTTCAATTGTTATTATGATAAATAATGCAAATTTAAAAATGCTGCAACATTCTGTACTTAAAAAAATAGATTTACAATAGATTTAAAAAAAAGAAAGGAAAATGAGATCCAAAGTACATAAGATTTTCTACTCAAATTGATTTTTATATAGATTGAGTATGACTAACTGTTGTTTTTGCGAAATAGCTGAGGAAAGTTGCTTTATGTTGTGTCACTTCTGCGATGTAAACCGTTATTCCATGCTGTATGTGTTTTACAAATTCCACGTTATTTTCCGTATAGTTTTTTTGCCTCATTCCATTCTTTAGTTGCTTCAGCTTGAGCGTGATCTCCACTCGATTTAGCATTTTTAAAAGCTTTACAAAATCGCTAATGTAGCGACTCGTTGGATGACATTATTAAATCACACTTTTAGATACACTAAAATAACTAGAAAGTTTCGAGGCGAAAAAGAAAAACCTGACGTTCTCCAAGACTTCCTCACTCGTGAAATCGATGCAGAGAAAGAAACATTTATGCTCCTGGGTCTCCAAACCACGGTGCAATGGCCCACCTACCTTTCGGCATATGACCTGTAACTACACGCTATCTAACTAATTCACTGACAAGTAGAACACCATCTCATCAACCACACTCCAAAAATTAGCGGAGTCGGAATTTTGTTTGTTTATTTATTCATGTACATGATAAAATATAGTATACATAATATACATACATAATAAAATAACCACATAACCACATAATAAAAACCACAATATGGTTAGTACCAAGAAAATTATCATGTCTACAAAAGTTCGAATAAAAAAGGGAAAACAGTAATTGTTATGAACAAAGCAGATAGAAAATAAAAAAGTGACATAATAAATTGACATATATAAAAAATGTTGTGTCGTGTATGTGTGTATTAGTTGTTTTCGTCATCGTCAAGTATCATGTCATCCCCATTATTTTATCCAACTGACGACTTCTCGGTCATTCAGATCGATATCCTCCGGGGGGTATGTCATTTGTTTCGTAACTAGTCTGTTCGTCAATAGTTGTTTGGCGTTGTGTCTCTGGGGTAATGTGCAGTCGTGTATTATATGTTTTTGGTCTTCCCGTGTGTAGCAATATGTACAGAGTCCGTTTGTCTGTCTAAGGTTAAAGCGTAAGTAGTATTCGTTCATGTTTCCGTGTCCCGTTATTAATTGTGTCGTCTTCCAAGTTAGCGACGGATTTGTCCTTCTGACTGTTTTGATTAAATAATATGTTTTCCTACCCTTTGTGTCCCTGTCCCACCTGTTTTGCCATGTTGTCATTCTGTCTCTGTCTTTTTGTCTGTTTATGTCTGGTTTTGTAATGATTGTAATAATTTGGTCTGGGTCGCAGTGAGCTAGTGTAGCGAGTTTGTGTGCTTCTTTGATGCCTGCACTGGCCCTTGGCTGTTTCGCTATATTGCACAATACATTTTGATTTTTCATTTTTTTGTGGATGCTATTGAGTACTAAGTCTGTGCCTGTCATTAGTGCAATTATTTCTAGTTTGTTAATGTGTAGTGTTGTATTTATTTTGTACTTCTTTTTTATTGACTCTCCCTGTGTTTTGATGTAGACCCCTATTGTTTTGTCTCCGTCCTTGTCGCTTGCGTCTGTGTATATTTGTGTTTCTGTTTTGTCTTGTGTGTTTAATAGTTTGATTGTTCTGTTTGTTGGATGTGGTAAGTGTCTAGCGAGAATTTTTGTCATGTGTAGTTCGTGTCTTTTGTCAGTGTATGTTTTGTGTATAGTTACGGCGTCTACGGCGAGCGGCGTCACCCCGGCCAGTACATGTAGGGCTGAGTTCGGTGCCGTCTTGTAGGCATCTGTTATTGCAAGGAGGAAAGGCCTCTCCGACGCAGCCAGGTGTTTCTGAATGCGCGAGTCATTGGCTCTTCCTCCCCAAACCTCCGCTCCATACAACAGCATGGGTATCACCGCCTCTTCGTATAAGTGTTTAAGTGTCTGTGGTTTGCGTCCCCAGTCCCTACCTGATATTACAAACAGTTTATGCCCTATGTCTAGAGCTTTTTGTCTGTTGGCTTTGACGTGTTCGAGCCATAGGAGCCCAGTATCAATTATAAGTCCTAGGTATTGTAAAGTGTCAGTGATATGTATAGGTGTGTTGTGTATTTTGATTCTTGGTGGTCTAGTCTGTTTGTATGGGATGAACATTGACCCCGTCTTGTCATTGTAAGTCCTCGCATGCTGCCCAGATCCCAGTCCACTTGGTTTCTATGATTTTTAAACTTTGACCTGTAATGGCTAGGATCTGATCATCCGCAAAGGCTTGTGCTACGTCATCGTCCGTCGTATGTCCTGTCCTGTGTATGGCTGTAAACCAATCCTCCATAAGCAGGTTCCACAGTGTCCGATCGAGGCTGGATCCTTGCGGGCAACCTCTTTGTGTATTGTTCGTTACGTCCTCTGTTTTAATTTGTCTGTTCATCAAAAAGTCTTGGCATAGTTGTTTTATGTTGTGTCGTGTTTGTGTGTCTATGATATTTGTATAATCGCGGGGACCCAAGCCGAATTGAAAACGTTCTTCAAATCAAGTGTGATGAGTAGTGTGTGTTGTTTGTTTGTTTTGTTTTGTATTATTCTGTCTGTGATTTGTGTGATTGCGTTGATTGTGGAGTGTCCTTGTCTAAATCCGTATTGTTTGTCGTTTACTTTGTGTGAGGTTTCTAGGTAGTGTGTTAGTCTTTTAGCTGTCATCTTGTCGAGAACCTTCCCCATAGATGGGAGAAGGCAGGTCTCTTGCCTCCGTCTTTTTTCGGTAGCCAAACCATATCTGCCCTCTTCCACAGATCGGGAAACTTCCCCTCCGTCAAACAGCTATTGTACGTGTCTGTAAGTATCTTGGGGTGTTGTGTGTGTATGTATTCTAGTGTCTCTTTGTTAAGACCATCCCTTGTTGTAGCCTTTTTGTTTTTCACGTCTTGTAGTGTTTGTGTAATTTCGTCTTGTGTAAAAAGTGTCTGGTTTTGTCCGTTACTGTTTTCGTGTTGTCTTTGTCTTATGTCTTCATGTATTTCTGTGTTGGTGCTGTCATCGTCTTTAGGGAAGTATTTGCCGTGTAGGTAGTGTATGGTGTCAACTCTGTCTTGTGTCCATGTGCCGTCGTCTTTCTTAAGTGTTGTGAGTGTTCTATAGTCAGGTGTTTTTTGTCTTATGATTTTGTAACATGTCTATCGACCTGTTTCCATTTGACGAAATAATTTCGATTTTATCGCTTGCCGTCATAGTAACCACTTCCAATATAGTTCTGTGATCTAAATTTCTCTTATCGTTGACCGTTACGACAATTGACACATGATGTCAACGCTCGATTCTATTGGGTGGTTTTCATCCTTTTTCCGTTACCGACCCTTGAGTAGCAAGGACGTATCTTTCTACCGTCTCTTAAATTTAATTGTTCCACCTCAAATTGCTGTGGTAAGCACAGCTGCCAGGGTACCCCTGCCTGGTTACTGCCAGGATACTCCTGCAAAAATACCGTTACTACCAGGATACCCCTGCCAGGTTACCCTTGCAAAAATACCGTTACTGCCAGGATACCCCTGCCAGGTTAGCCTACCAAGCTACATTCAAGGATACCGCATACTACTAGATTCCGTTACATCACAATACATCTATACTTCCACTCCGACAGCTATACTTCAACTCCAAGACATCTCTACTTCCACACCGACTTTACTTCAACTTCAGGACATAAGCTAAGTACCTTACAGAAGTACAGGTTTTTCACTTTTCCTTCATGTTACCTCCTGAGGCAGAATAAATTTAATATTTAAACTTCTTTTTTTTTTTCTTCCATACCCGGCTGTAAGAGCTGTAGGGACTGTGTCCGGGTTTATGTAAGTTTGTAACTTTTTTTATTTCTAACTTTAAATAAATTCTACAAGGTGTTTCTACCTTTTTCACCTTAGTTTCTTTTCTTAAAATTAAATTATCTTTTTTCGTCGACGTCTAAAAAGGTAGTGGCGCCCTAAGTTCTTATAGTCTGTCAACCCTCTGGCATACCTAGTGTGGCATCAACATGGAGTCGATCCACCCTTTAGAGAGTCTCTAGCCGGGATCTGTCTCTTAAGGAGAACAAGTGTTACAAATTGGCTCCCCTTGTTTTTGTTGCACTGTATGACAGTTGGGTTGAAACGGGCTATAGATTTTTTTGCTTTTTTGAATTTTTTTTGTCTTCAACTTTGAGTTTTTTTAGCTTTTTAAAACTTTTTTGCTAACTTTTAATAATTAATTTTTTACCTTTTCACTTTTTTGATTAAATGTTGTAACGTCCCTGCATTCACATTTCAACTACATTATCTGCCTTATCTAATATATTTTAAATTTCGTTTTGATATTTTTTGGGTCTACATGTAACATTTAATACAATCTTATGTTGTTAAAAAGATAATTAAATTTTCTTTTATCGATTATTTATAGATGGTGTATAACATCTGATTTCTTGGCAGTGTTGTCACATGTAAAGAAAATTTTTGAGATGTTCATTTTTTAATTTTATATTTAATCTATCTTTTCTTTACCTCGTTCAGTTGAATTGTGTCAAGTTACACAAACTGAAACATCTTATCTATTTTCAATATTGTTATTCAAGTGCAGTGTTGCCAGAGTAACAATTTATCTTTAAACTTACGGTTACTTATCTATTCATTAATATTGTTAATCAAGTGCAGTGTTGCCAAGTTAACTATTTATCTTTAGAAATGAACATTTTTCATTCCAATCTTTTTGAATAGCATGAGAGTTGTGATGTGTTACAATAATTCCTATGACAATCTATGATCCATTTTTGATCTTGATTGGATATATATTTAGTCATTATGCAACATTTTGTAACCTCTTGTTTTACACCATAATAACCATACCCAACATTTACTGGTTTTTCGACATACCAGACCAAGTACGAGGTTATGAATAGAAATGTGTTTTTGGGCTCTCAGCTAGACCACAGTGGAGATGGGGTGGATCATCTAAAAGTTTTGACAAAAATACGAGGGCGCCAGTTAAATTGTTCCGAAGGCCTATACAGATAATCTATTAGCTCCCAACTTGACAAAAAGCTAACATTTGAACGTAACTCCTGTACTTAACCCTAGATTACAATGAAACGCTTAATATTATCGATTAGTCCAACTATATTACTAAGAAATATACTTAAGTGAGTATAACAAAAACGGTCGCATAGACACAAGGCAAAGGAAAATTTGACTATACGTACAAACAACCAAAGAGGTACCTGCTAGTGAGGTCGAAATTCTAGTCTGAAATTTTATAATTTATATATATATATAGTTATAGTAGATATTTGCCGAATTATAATGTACAAGGACAGGAATATTGGGGAAGCGGCAAAATTGTAAAAAGAGTACTCTTTACACTAATTTCCAATTTTTCGGAATATCTTTATTTCCATTTTCAAGGATAGTATTTGAGATTGTATTACAAAAGTTGTTTTATATAGTATATCGAACAATAATTTTGATTTGAATTTTTAAAAGAAATAAATGTCTAAATGATGTCAAACAAAATCGTTTGCTTATAGAATAAGAACTAGTATAAAATTATAACTATTATAACTATCCTATATCTAAAAATATCAAGATTGGTTAGGTTATCTTCTTTTTTAAAATTTGTTTGATGTTTTTTTAACCTCAAGAACAAAATATCATTAATAAAAAAAGTGATCATAAAAATTTGAGTGCTATTTATTACTACCTTTTGTCTATTGATGGGGAGCCTGAGTGTCATAAAATTTCAAATCCGTCTGTTTCAAACATTTGAGGAAACTGCTATTAAATTAACCTAAAAGTAAGAGATTAAAATAGAATAAACAAGAATATGTGTCTTATATTTACCCACTGAAAAGTGTGAAAATGAGACACCATGTGTACAAATATGAGACACCTTAGAAACCAAGCGAAAACAGTAGTTTCAGTTTTTATATGATATCTGGGGATAAAGGAGATATAAGGGGGTAAAAATAAAACACTGAAATATCTGTAATATTTTTTTTATTTACCTATATTAACTCGAAACAAAACAATAAATTCGTACAAAAACTAAATATTAGGTGTGCTAGCTGCTCGAAATTATGAAAAACTTAAAATTTAGAAAATAAATGGAACAGAAAAACAAATTTAAATAATAATGCGCCATCACTTACATAACAGAATAAGTATCAAAATCTATATTAAACACGAGTTGTTCACTTGCACGTGCTGTTCCTCCACAAGTACTTGGGGCAGATAGCTTCATTATAATGTCATCCTGCAGCACATCATATATCTCGGGATTGTCAGGATAACCAAACTTGTTACCCTTACATCTTAAATATGAAACTTGAAACTCGGAACCATTTTTTACAGCAAGAACATTGGCTACATAATACACCACCTTTTTTTTCGTAGCAAATTTCACAAGAACATAATCATTTATGGTGATAGCTTTGTTTTCACATCCAGAATCATAGCCCTCTTGTTCAACTAAGTCTTCCATATTTGAGTTTTCTACATCACTTTCATCTTGACAAATTACTTCTTGCTCTTCGCTTTCACTTGACTCATTTTTTTCACGCTTTCTAATTTTTTTAACATTTTTGTTTTTTGAAAGTTTTTCTGTTGATTTTTCTTTTTCATGGATCATATCTAAATATTTTTTACTGGTAAGTACTTAAGCATTGCTATCAATTTTTCTTCGAAGGTTTGGCTGAAGAGTCGATCTTCCTATTTTTTCCAGTAAAATTGTTTCAAATGATATTGAAGTAGATGCCGATATGTTATGAAGTGATGTTGAAGGTGCTGTTATATCCTGCAATGTTGAATCTGTTGGCAGATCCTGTGACGAAGGTAATGCTACCGACAAAGGATCATGAATATCAATTGGGTCGGTTACCTTTTCTACATGTTCAAATATCTCTTCCTCTATTTTATTTTTAATTTTTAGAGATTCATACCTAATTAGTTTTGTTGGATCCAAACGGGACGTTGGGTATTTTAATCGGTCACAAGGGTATATACCAGTAGCCACAAATGAATTTACAATGGTGTCTGATGATAAACCTTCCGCCCAAATTTCACACAATAAATCTGAAAACTCACTTTTCGATAATTTTCTTTGGTTTTGACGCTGCCATTCTATTAGACTTTCATTCCATTTGAGTTTTAAAGGCGCGAAGCAACACTTATCCAGTGGTTGGAGCAAATCTGTGGTGTGAGCTGGAAGTTTTAATAAGGTAATTGCATTTTCAATTGTGGTTTTGTCTAAATGTGTTACGTGACCATCCATTATTATAAGTAGAGGTCTTTCTTTAACCAATGTACAAAACTTAGCAAACCATTCTTGAAATATTATAGTTGTCATCCAGCCCTTCTCAGAACATGCGTACATTGTGCCAGGAATATCTTTAGTTGCTTTCCAAGTTGTCCACAGATTTGCACCCTGAAATATTATTAACGGTGGTAACAATTGTCCTGCAGCAGAAACGCAAGCCATTACTGTCGTATTTTCCTTACCGGACCCCGATATATTCCTGTGTACTTTTTGGCCTTTCATAGCAACCCCCTTGATTCTACTGGGATCCCAACAAAAACTGCTCTCATCTAAATTCCATATATTTTCCGGCTTGTCTTGTAAATTCAAATCAACCATAACTTCTTGTAAACGGTCATGAAATCCATAAATTATGAATGGATCACTTGTTGCTTATTCGTCTGCTTAACTCAAGCTGCTCCATTTTTTTGGATTTAACCGATTTCGTAGGCAAAAAGATCGAAACCAATCATCTCCTGGCTTACCGTTCGTAAACTGTGTGGTTAAAGAATTTTCCACAACATAACTTTGAACTGCTGATTGAACTTCCTTTTTTGTTATTGCAAATCCCCATTTGGCCATAACGTGAATTTTTTCAGTAAGATCTCTTTCAACTTCGGGAGGCAGACTAGTTTTTCGTCCCTGCTTACCAAATGCTTTATTATTTAAGCGTCTGCTTAGTAATGATTTATTTATTTTAAAGTTTTTCGCGGCTTGTCTCAAACTTAGCTTCCTTTCTTGAATACACGACAGTGCCATCTTAAGATCTTGCTCACTGTATGATTTTGCTTTCTTCTGATATACACGAGGCATGATGCTGAAACAAAAACTGTTACATTTTCTCTTCCTTTTATTTCCATCCATCGTGATAATTGATTTATCGGGAAACTCAGAACAAGAGAGCTGAACGTTGAATATTCTATTTGAGTAAATAAATACCTATTGAAAGGGCAAGCCAGAATGAGATTTGAGATGCAATTGCAGTGTACACCAACAACTATAAATAAAATAAAACAACTTTACCTGCAGAAAGCCACTTAATATCACTTAATTTCCAAATTTAAAAGACTACTAGAACGCTAAAATACTTAAAAAACCAAGTTAACCAGAAAACGTGCACCCTACCATAGCACCCTACGATCAAAGCACACCCTATTCCCCCGCCACCGTCAGTATTGGCGCGCTGGTGGTATGTTTTAAAAGCCCGCTATTTCCGAATCGCAAGAGATTTGGGATAATATTATTTCAATTAATATTATTAATGCACATAAATGAACTATGAACAAATAATCGGGATTAATAAATAAAATCGGATTATAACTCAAGATTCATTCAGTCTTTTAGTCGGTAATATTTTTGTGACATAATTAATGATTTGGATGATGGATACGTTATGGACATCAATTGGAAAGCTGTCGATGGATTTCCATTGGATCGAGGATATCCAATGGATGTACGGTTGCTGTCCTTCTATTTATGGACGTTTTCTGGACATACATTGGATAGTTTATATGGTAGCGTTCCAATGGATGGGCATTCAGGCCCTTTCCAATGGATGGGCATTCAGGCCCTTTCCAATGGACGTTCTTTTGATATCCATGGACATTCGGACCTGTTTTGGACACAGACTGGATATCCACTGGATGTCCTGTGTTATCAGGGAAGGAAGGGTGTAAGTTGTGACGAATGGTACACTCCTAAGGGTACTGTGGGATTGTCGGGATCCGCGACTTCATAGCTCGTAGATCCTCTCTTACGTAGTATCAGGTAAGGACCATCCCTTCTGGGAGCTAACTTGGCGGCCTATCCTTTGGCGGAATTGCTAAGGAAATGGCTCTCAATCCATATGCGTTCACCAGGGTTATAAACTCCATGGGGACGTCTCTTAACGTTCTGAACAGCCTGGTTATGGTCTTGCTTGAGTTCGGTGATTTCATTAGCCAGTTGAATTGACGAAGCTAACCGGTGGAACCTTGGCGTTATGTCGGCAACGAAGTTTTCGTTTCTTACAATAGCACTGAGATCATCCGTGACATCCTGGAGGGTCCTCATTTCTCTTCCAAAAGTCAAGAATGCGGCCGAGTGTTTAGTGCTATCACATCTCGCAGAATTCATTGCGAATCTTATAGCGGGCAGATGATCTGGCCATGTCGTATGATCGCGTCCGACAAGGGTACCTAATTGAGCCTTAAGATCTCTATTCTTTCGTTCTACCATATTGTCTTCAACATGGTATAAGGGTATAAAACTTTAATATATTCCTAAACAGAACGTAAGTTGCTGCATAACTGCAGAGACGAATTGGGAACCGTTGTCGCTGATTTTTCGGCGTGGTAAGCCGTAACGCAGAAACACCTCATCCACTAGAGTCCTGGCACAATTTTCAGCGGTAGCCTCCGAGAGCGGAAACAGTTCTACCCATCTACTAGCCGTATCTTCTATGATGAAGATCCATTTCTTATTGTCGACTGACACAGGAAGAGGACCAAAAAGATCTATTGCTGAAACCTCGAAGCGTTGGTATATAACGTTTGTTTGCATCAACCCCGCCGGTTTTTTGTTGGAAATCTTGTATCGTTGACATTCGAGGCAAGCACCTATATGTTTTGCGATGGCTTGACGCATCCTGTTCCAATAGTAGCGGGTGGCGATCTGGTGTTTATCGATACCATAGTGTCCGGCTGTTGGACTATCGTGATATGCCTTTAGAATTGTAGATATCTCCTGGCTAGGGACAACTAGTCTGGCGTCGTTATCGTCTTGATCGTCCGTATATCTATACAGCACTCCTTTATGGAGGAAATAGCCACGATTGATCGACTTCTGGTTATTTTCATCATTAGAAAAATCTTCTAAGGCTCCAATTATTATTTGAAGCTCCGGATCATTTAACTGTTGATCCCGGATATCTTCCTCTAGTGGGTAGGTCAATTTGAACACCACACATCTGGCAATTCAGCGTGTCATTTTCACATGGCGGTCTGGAGAGAAAATCTGCAACTCGATTGGTTCTTCCAGGTGCATAGCGAATGTGGAGATTGTAAGCCTGGATATGCAATGCCCACCGAGCTAATCTCCCTGTTGGCGTTTTCACGGTTAATAGCCACTTGAGGGACTGGTGATCGGTAATTACTCCCTCTATGTAACCTCTGAATTTCGAGATGGCCCACACAATGGCCAAGGCTTACCTTTCCGTATAGGCTTACCTATAATTCCTTTATGCACCAGTTGAAAGCCTACTGGCGTATTCAATTGGACGCTCTTTTTCTCCCTCCCCCTGGACTAATACTCTTCCAAGGGCATAGGCGCTGGAATCAGTCTTGATAACATAGGGTTGTGAATCATCTGCTTGCTTTAAGATAGGACTGGTGGTCAAACAGCGTTTCAAATCTTCAAAAGCAGTCTGTTCGACGCTACTCCATCTCCAGGCAGCGTTTTTGTTTGTTAGGTCCTTGAGTGGACGAGCTAGATTAGCAAAGTTCTCTATGAATCTACGGTACCACGAACAGGTGTGCACAAACGATAAGACTTAATTTGAGAGCAGCTGAAGCGACATTTCTTTCGGTTGGCTCTCAGGTTATATGTTCGGAGTAGGGTAAATACCTCTTCCAAATCTTCTATATGCTTCTCGAAAGTCTCCGAACGAATTATTTGGTCGTCGAGATATACTAATAGGTCCACGGTATTTAGTGATATCTTGAATCTATCCATAAGCCTTTGGAACGTCGAGGTTGCGTAACGAAGACCAAATGGCATACAGTTATAATGATATACTACTAATGGAGTGATAAATCCAGTTTTTTTGCTTGTCTCTTTCACGAACTGGAATTTGATGATAGCCAGATTGAAAGTCTAAACTGGACATAAATGGCAGTGCTTTTGCAGCATGGAGAAGGTCATCCTATCGGGGTAAGGGATACCTGTCTGGTACTGTTATGGCATTGATTCGTCGGTAGTCAACACATACTCGTGTGTCGCCATCACTCTTAGGTACTAGGACTACGGGCGACGTCCATGGCGTACTCCTTCCTTCAATAATCCCTGATGCCAACAAATCGTCCAGTTTTCCCCGGAGTAAAATTTGGCGGTTGGGATTTTGCCGATATGGAGCTGTTGCAATTGGTGAGGCACTACCTGTTTCAATGCTGTGCTCCGTGAATGTGGTTGGTGGACCGTACTTACTAAATCGGTCTCTATGTTTGAGGAGGAGCTCATTAAAAGAGTGTATCTGACTTTCAGTCAATTTGGTTGCTTCCTCCGGGTGTATAGTCGAATCTTCTCCTTTTCCTAGGATCGTGTTTTTTCGGACTATACGTGGCCGGTAAGGTATCTATCTAGGAAAATGTCATCGATAGTGCTCGAGGAATATGAGCCATCTCCCGCATATAGAGGGTCGACAGGGTAATCTGTTTGTGCTGGAAGGTCGATTTCCTGTAACATGTAAGCTTCCTGATGAGGCAAGGGCGATGCGTATAATTCTAAGAATGGCGAGCGTCTTTGCTGTTGTTGCGTTACTTCAGTCGCGCATATCTTATTCGCTTGATTATCATTTGTCGGGGGTGAGCATTTGAGTTGAGGTGTTCTTCCTGCTGGTTGTGTTATGAATTCAAAAAGCTCGTTTGGTTTATCCGCATAAGACCAACAACGTTGTGAGAGTACCAAGATCACTGCTGATTTTTCCAAGAAATCGATGCCTAAAAGCGTTCGATTGTCCTCAGCTTCGGGTAGTATGATGAAGTCTATCTCAAATATTCTATTTTCGACATTTATCTTCACGACAGTGCTAAGTATTTGTTGAGCTCGACTGGATCCATCGGCCAGAGTTACAGTAGCTTGTGTCTTCTCGAACGTATTAGCTCGGTATTAGCTTCAGGTTTTCGTAAAGGGATCTGCCTGCAACGCTAGTTTTTGTTGCTGTATCTAGGTGTGCTATTCCAGGAATACCTTCCATAGTAATAGAAATTGCTGGAACCTGGGTACTTAGATGTGTAAGCGTATTTATCGAGTAAAAATAAATGGATTTTACCTCAGCTCCAGACGGATCCTGAGAGCAAATGGGGCAATTACTGCGATAATATCCTTCCTTTCCACACCTGTAGCATGTGATCCCGTTAAGTCGGGTTTCTGTTTTGGACTCACTGACGGTGACTGTAGCGGAGGTGGAAGACTCATCTTTCTCCTTTGCCAACCTTTTCCTACATTCAGTGAATGTATGACCTCTGTTATGACAGAAACTGCAACGTTTCTTTTTAATACTAGTCCGTTGGGGAACTGTTTCCAAGTTGGTTCTTTCGGGTGCTTTAGCGGTTTTCTTGGATTCCTCTTTGTGGAGCTGCTCAATTTCTCTCCCCTTTTGGAGGTTAGTTAGGTTATTGACAGAGTCTCGTGAGATCTATAGGCGTATGTTGATATGAAGTAGTCCAAAGATCATATCTAACTGTGTGATTTCGTCATGTCTATTCGACGGCAGCTGCGCCAATATGGCTCTCTTCTTGCACATGAACTCGTCAATCGGCATATTTTTTTCCTGGTGGTCCTTGAAGAGTTCAATATATACTTGGTGTGCCGGCTTGGGAGGTGAGAACGCACTTCGGATCAGTGAAAGCGCTTGGGCCCATGTTGTTGCTTCTTCCGTTACTCCTTGCCACCAAACAGATGCGTTGCCTGTCAACAATAAGGACAATCCCTTAAGGGCGTCAGCATTTGGAATCTTTTCTATTTCCTTGTATATATTGATCGTAGTAATGAATGATTCAACTGTCATCTTCCTATCAAACCTTGCGTTACATTTACTGCTTCCAATCTGCGCTGCGGCTGGTGTTACCACATGTGAGGCAGTAATTGTTCGAATGAGCTGTGTAAATTGTTCATTGGTCATCTGCATGATGGTTTTGTTTGCTAATCGTTCACTTCGCCAAGGTTCTTGTGTAAAACTCTGAATTGGGTCCGTAATTTTGCAAAAATTGACAAATCTGCCCAAGAGATTTGTTATCTAACTGTTTTCTCACTGTAGAAGCTTTTCGTGCTCGCAAATTTGGATAACGATTATATTCGCAGAAGAATAAAATTTTTCAGTGTGGAAACTATACGAATTATTTGCAAAAATGAAGAGATTAACTAAATATTTACAAAAGCTGACGAGAGTTTGTGCAAATTTATGGTCAAATACAAAATTTTAACGACATTGAATTAGGACTGACAATGAATTCATCGACAATTTGTCGAAGATCCTAAGAGTTCGAAAACAATGCCACAATATTGACGATTGCTATTATAAAGAATGCCAGTAGTGAGCGAATGTTTTTACGTCGGATAGTAGCGCGTAATCCAGACAAACCAAGCCAAGCAGGCGGCGAAATGCTTACCGTAAATTTGCGCTTTTCTATTTGTTACAGAAAGACAAGAGCAATGCCAAAATATTTATTAGCGAGTGTCTAATCGAATCTGTATATTTCTGACTAAGCAACGCCAAAGTTCCTTAGCAGTTGATTGTCGGGAAAAATTTTATTTCTAATCTTCAACAAAAATCAAAAAATCCACAAAATGAAATGAAGCTTTACGTTGGGGGCCAGTGTAACATTGGTATTTATTTGACGGATAGCACGGCGGCAATGATACAACAATATTTTATGGATATGTTCAACTTTACTGGACAATAATTAGAAAAAATACAACGAATAGTACAACACAAAATGAAATAGTCTTTTCTAGGCACGATAAGCACGTCTGTCTTCTACCGAAGTGAGAATAAGAATGATGAAAAGAAATTGGTCTTCTCCGCTTCTCGTCTCTTGTCGGCCCTGAGAATTTCTGATCATGCGCGGGGTCTCGCCTGTGGTAGTGGTGGAGGAAAGTGGTGGAGCAAAAAGACATAAAACAATTTGGGAGGAAATCGCACGACAAATGAGACACCATGATCCAACATATACCTACCATGAACGGGGCTTAATGCCAAAGTAAATTAAGTGTACTTGAAAAAACATTCAGAAAAAATAATTGTTCATAACGGCACCTCCGGTAATGATAGGATTACTTGGCCCTTTTTTGATGTTGGTTTTTGTGTTTTAATTATCATGCTATTTTTTTTATTTCGTAAGTTTGTATGATATAGAGAGTATATTTACTGTTTGAATATTTAATTCCATATTTCAGAGAATCAACGAGATATTTGGTTCCATCGGGTGGGCACAGCCCAAAGCAGTAGCTTCTAATGCTGGTCCTTCTGCACCTCCATCTCCTAGAGTCACAGTAACCAAAAAGCGCAAGCTGGAAACAACATTTGAAAAATATTTCCAAAAAGTTGAAGAGAAAAAGCGCTTACTGAAAGAAGATACAGAACTACAAAAAATAAACAAGATAAAGAAGATAAATTTAATAAACTGTTGGCAATGAAAGAGAGGCAGCATGAAAAGCAAATCAAAATGCTGCAAAGTTTGTTCGAGGTAATTAGAAAATAGTAAATTGCAGGATTACTATTGCTAAATATTTTTTGTTTCTTGTAAATTACAATTAGTTTTGTGTTGTTTATTATGAATCACTGTTTATTTTTTTTTCAAAATATTTGTTTTATTTATTGCAATTTACTCTTAATTTTATTTCTCATATTGTTTTGAGAATATTTTTTCTATTTATTATGAATTACTCTTCTTTTTGTTTGTTGTCTCGATATTTGTTTTGTTTATTATGAATTGATGTTCGATGTTCCTTTTGTTTTATGAATATTCATTTTTGTTAGGTACTGCTTATAAATAAATTATTCTTGACTTGAAATATTAATTTATTGATCTTCAATAAAGTGTTACAAATGTTAAGTATTTCTTATAATTAAATTATCAATAATTCTTTGACGTTTAGCTTCACCTTCTATTCTTCCATTCAATATCCGCCTTCCACTCCTTCTTGTTCTCAATATTTGCTCAACAGAAATCATATCTCATTTCATAATACAAATATTATGTAACAAACAAGTGGCAATTAGGTATTGTTCCGTCCTATTCTTTTAGGGACAGAGAAAGGTCCGTTCTATCGTTGAGCTTGTGAACTTCAAGTCATCAACAATAAGCTCCAGTCGGGAGGGGTCATGGGTGGTATTTATTCTAAGGTAAATTAATACCAGGTTGGTTGGTAACTTAGATTATTTATTATTCAGCAACTATTCTCTATCTTCGTCACAGACGGAGCTGGTACACAGAACAGGAAAGAGCAAAATGTAATTAAACTAAACATATAAGTACAGTACCAAGTAGAGAAATTCGTACCATAGATCTATGATCCGAGTATGACAGTGTCAAGTCAAGTGTCATATAATAGAATATACAGTTAAATAATTTATGTTTGCTTACATCATATGAATTCAAATTGTAAATTAATGATTATAAATACAATAAACCAAATGTTCAAATCAATATTAATACTACCTACTCCTATTAAAAATAATCACTATAACGGTAAGTTATCGCCCAAGAATATATACTTTTAGTTTACAAACTATTTATTATAGATAACTGGTATCGATTGTATATTGGAAAAACAAAGGTTCCAACACTATATATAGACCCACTGTGGTTCAATTCGGCTATGTTAACTTTAACTCCGTCAAATAAAAAGTCTGTTTCTTCACGGTAAGCCTCTTGTATATATAACAAAAAGAAAAGGATAGATCCTACCTTGTTTCTAGGGCTATATACTGTGAAAGCAGATGGGGCCTCAAAGCTGGATATCAGTACAGAGGTGAAGTGTCACAATACAGGGCAGTTGAAGTTCCTTCCAGGCAAGTAAATAGGTCCAATCAGTAAATTCAAGCAAATGGTACTTCATAGATACATATAACCAACCAAACATCTAAGCAGCATGCAGAGATAAAGCCAAACCATAGTACATGCACAGTTCATCCATGAAACGCAAAAGAACAAAAGTAGAGTATAGAAAGTAGAGGCCTAAAATAGAAATATCTAACAGTGAACTATGATCATAAACCGCTATGTACATGGGTTCAAGATGTTATTTAAGCACCTACCTGTTGGTGATGGTTCGGCCTTGTAGTAGTCACTATTGGCAAGATCCACAATCGAATCCTTTTAAAAGAAATAACAAACTACTGGTCAATATAGAAATTATGGATCTCACAATCCTATTAGCATAAATCCTCAACTTGAGAGTATTAAAAGCACATGCTTCCAGTGTCAAGCTAATTAGGAAAGAAAAAGGACAAAGATCGAGACAATTGACAGGCAGGCATTTCCTGTGAAGATCAGGTAAGACAGTCAATTTTTAGTAACATACCTACTAATTAATATTTTAACCTTGACCTCAGTGGAGAGGTTGATGAACTTTCTAGGTCAAGTTCATAGTTCCATGGCAATCAATTGACAAGCTGTCAGTCATGACTGACAGACTGTAAATATAACCCAAAAATCAGTCCTAACAAAATAAACGTCCAGTTTTTAATCCTATTCATTAAAGATTGGTTTCCTACTCTACTGATCAATATTTTATTTCAGATAAAATGCTATATAGAAGAAGGATGATTCCCTGAATAATAAGAAACTGCAGTCAGGAAGAAATAGTAATATTTGGTTTGCTTTAAAACCGTAACACACCCCCTTTTCCAGGAGAAGTGTTTTCACTTCGTCTGAAAACACGTCTGTAGGCAAGTACACCAAAAAAAAATAACTAAATCCTACTTAATTACTAAATGCTGTCTGTTACCTCCTATTCCAATACAACAACCTATTCCTAGTTAGAATATTACCTTAAAACTTAATTAAGTGATCTTTAACTAAACTATTCATCATGCTCTTCGGGAGGATGCGATTTTAGATCTTTGGCATTCCAGACTCCAACAATTTTTCCTGATTCGTCTTGGAGTTCGTATGTCCATGGCGACAAGATCTGGTGAATTCGATAAGGCCCCGTATATTTATGAGCTAGCTTTGACGTAAAGTGTTTTGAAGCATCTGATAAGACAAAATTTCGTTTCCAAACACTTTGCCCTAAAGAAAAAATCTCTTTACGGTGACGAAGATTATACGTCTTCATACTTCTCTCGTGTGCCTCCAGTAATCTCTTGGTGACATCCTTATACACCCGGTCCAATTCTTGACTTCGCTCTGGGTTGTCATATTCCATCCCCTTTCCTTTCGGTTGACCGTTATTCCCATGTATCTGAAGTTCTCGTCCAAACATGACAAAGTTGGGAGTCAGCGAAGTTGCTTCGTGTCGTGCGGAGCGGATCGCCCAAGAAATTTTCGGTAAGACCGTATCCCATTGGCGTTGGTTATCCCCTACATAACTCCTTAGCATATCCTTGATCACTCGGTGAGTGCGTTCGACGGGGTTTGCTTGTGGATGATAATTAGCAGTGAAGCAATGTTTAATTTGGTACTCTTTGATTAATTTTGCGAATTGTGCTCCTTTAAATTGGGTCCCGTTATCTGTGATAAGACGATTTGGAGCACCAAACAGCAGGAATACTTGATTCTCTAAAACTTTAATCAAGGAGGGAGCAGTCATCGTACGAAGGGGGAAAAACAAGCAAAACTTACTGAAGCAGTCTAATACTGAAAGAATGAAACAATGTCCTGAACTACTTTTTGGTAGTGGTCCTACGATGTCTACACTTAAAAGTTGAAATGGAGCAGTCACATACGGGGTTTTACTTAGCAACTGACCCGCTGGTTTCTTAGTGTCGGACTTGTTCTGCAAACACGAGTGGCACCGATTGATATACTTGGCAATATCAAACTTCATCTTAGGCCAATAATAATTAGAGGAAATTCTGTTGAAAGTTTTGAAAAGTCCCAAATGACCACAGGTCGGAGGATCATGATTCAATTTGATAATTTCTTCTCGATTTTCTTTAGTCACCACCTCTAACCATCCATCGGAATTAACAGTCTCGAGAGTTGGGTATCGAATATTCGCTCTTTTGTATAGCCGGTCGTTGTCCATTCTCCATAAGGGATATTGTGCGGGACGTTGTTTTACAGCTTCACGCATTCGCTGGTACCATTTATCTGTTGTCAGAGCGACAGTAACTCTTCCATCTAGTAGAGCGTCTATAGCAGGGATCGCACGAGATAAAGTATCAGGTACTGTATGATCTCGACCTTTTCTGTGAACAATCTCAAATTGATATTGCTGGAGCCGTACAGCCCATCTAGCGATACGCCCTATCGGGTCAGAAATATTGAACAGCCACTTCAAGCTGTAGTGATCCGTAACTACAGTGAATTTGGAGCCTTCCAAATACGGACGTAGTTTTTCTATGGCAAAGATCACTGCCAGACACTCTTTCTCGGTCGTGGTGTATTTACGTTCTGCCTTCGTCAACGATCTACCAAGATAGCAAATAACTTTTTCGCCATCATCAAACTCCTGGGATAGTACAGCGCCCAGACCATAATCTGAAGCATCTGTTTGCACCACGAAAGGACGACTGAAATCCGGACAGGAAAGAATGGGTGCTGATATAAGATGATTTTTAATTTCCTCGAATGCCTCTTGACATATCTCGTCCCAAACAAAACGAGCATGTTTCCGAAGTAATGATGTCAACGGAGCGGTAAGTGTGGAAAAGTTGGACACAAACCTTCGGTACCATGACGCTAACCCTACTAACCGTCTAACCTCGCTGGTATTCTTTGGGGCCGGCATATTGACAATGGCCTCCACCTTGGCGGGGTCAACTAACAGACCTTGGGAATTAATTACATACCCTAAGTATTTGAGTTCGGCTTTGCAAAAGTAGTACTTTTCACGCTTCAATGTTAATCCGGCGTCCCTGATCCGATCCAAAACTTTTGTCAAGACCTCCACGTGCAAGTCGAAAGTAGGGGTACAGATGACAATATCATCGAGGTAGACAAATACATATTGTTCCAAGTCTACCCCCACGACTCCATCTAGAAATCTCTGCCACGTCGCCGGAGCTCCGTGCAGACCAAAGGGCATACGCGTGAATTGGTATAAACCACGTGTAGTAACGACGAAAGCCGTGAGAGGACGAGATTCTTTGGCCATGGGTATTTGCCAATACGCAGATTGAATATCTAATGTGGTCAAGTATCTGGCATCTCGTAATTTGTCTAGCGTCGAACTAACAAAAGGGATTGGGTAAGCATCTGGTAGACTCACTGCATTGAGCCGTTTATAGTTTACACAGAACCTATAGGTTCCATCGGACTTCCGAACCAAAACAATAGGAGAGGCCCAGCCCGAATTCGATGGCTCTATGATTCCATCTGCTAGCATCTTATCTAATTCTATGTTAACTTGTTTTTGAACGATTGGGGAGAGAGGGTAGTGTCTCTGTTTAATCGGAAGGGAGTCCGTTCGAATAACGTGTTCGACTCGATTCGTGCACCCTAATCTATTACCCATTCTCTGAAAACTAGACTCTATTAACTTATCAAGAGTTTTTTTCTGATCTAATGAGAGATGATCGACATCCTGAATAGAACATATTTCAGAACAACTCTCTGGATCTGACCGAAATACCCATTCCCCTGAATATAAGTCAGGTATGATAGCCATTTTTTTCCAAAAATCAACTCCTAAAATAAGAAACCGTGGTAGGTCTGGAACCACCAAGATTTCAAAAATGTTTGTACGATCACGAAGACTGATCGGAATAGTCAAAACCCCCAAGACCTTACATGAACTTCCATCCGCTATAGTACATGAACTTGAATTTTCCGTTTTCTTTAATTGACAATATTTTTGCAATATTTGCCAACCCAAACTACCTAAAACCGTTTTAGAACATCCTGAATCCAACAAAGCATGAAATGTTTTGCCATAAATTTGAACTTTTAAATATGGTCTGGTGTCATCTTTTGCATGTGATAGGACAAAGTCGATCACGAACTTAGTACGATCGTCATTGGCCATTTGTTCAACTGGAGAAGTCCGCACGCGGCCTACTGCTGACTCCTCTTCGCGTTTTTTTGCGAGCAGTTGGGACACTGGTGACAGGAGACGTTATCTCTACCACACTTATAGCAGAAAATGCCGCGTTTTGGTTCAGCACAATTTTTAAATCTATGTCCCTGCTTCTTACAATTGAAACAAATAGGAGTCGCTGAAGGGACTGAGCTAGAAGTTATGAGTTCTAGGTTCGGGTCACTAGTGATAGGATTACTTACAGATGGCGTAATAGAGGAGACACGGTTCTGACTGAAAGACGGTGTACTTGTAGGTTTTCGATACGCCAATTCCGGCTCCAACAGTAGACGTCGATTCGTTGGCGGAGGACAAAATCTTTCAGTACGAAACGCAGTTTCTTCGACAGCTCGGCTTAACTTCACTAACTCAGCAATAGTCGTTATACCCTGCAGAGATAGTTGTGCTTGGATGTGGGGTAGTAAGTTACGTACGTTACGTAGTTCTAACTCTAGTTTCCTCGGACGGTATACTCGCTCCTAATTTGCGAAAAAGACTTTCCATGTTTGAGACGAAAGTGATAATTTTCTCTTTTTCTCCTTGGGTACGCTTCTTAATTTCTTCTAAGAGATCCAATTCATATTCGTACGGAAGAAAATCTTCTCTTAAACGGCTAACTAAATGATCCCACGATTCAAAGTGTTGCGTCCTAAACCACATCAGTGCATCTTTCGTAAAGAGTTCTGGAGCTGACTGAAGCAACCTTTCCTCCGGGACCCCTCGGGATAACCGCAACTCTTCTACTCTTTCCAGGAAGGTGGTAACACTCGCCTCTCCGTCAAATTGTACTTTCCATCTGGAAACATCTTGGAAGTATGGTTTAAATTCCGCCACCTCAGAAACTCCTCGTCCCTCAGTCCTGGGTGAAAATTCCCCCCGAGTGCTAGACAAATCCAAGTTATGTAGGCGACTCTCCAGATTGGAAGGATATAACGTTGAGTTTACGATGGAAGAGGGGGCCCTTCCACCGATATTGGTGGTACTATGCCACTGTTCATCTCTCGAGTATGTTTCCCTATCTCGAACTACAGTGTCCATCTGCCTCCTAGCTGTCGGTTGTTGGAACCTTACAATAGACTCACGTCGTGGTTCGTTTTGTCTGTCGGTACTGCGATTCGCGATAGGTCGTGATAACGATGTTAGTCCGATATTTTCGTGGGTAGTAGCCGTTGTAACACCCTGAGCGAAGTTTGAGAATGAAGAGAGTGTTTGCCTTACATTTCGATTGGCTTCTTCTAGAGCACGGACCGGAGTATCCTGAAATGACTCAATAACAACTTCTGGTATTAAAGGATTTTGATCATCCAGGATGGTTCCCTCAATCTCGTTGTCGGCATCTAGTAATAAGTTCGTTTCCTCTCGGTGATTAACGAGTTCTTCAGCATCTGAATTGTCGTACAATGAACTAACAGCATCGATGAGCTGCAGACACTTATTAAGTAGATAGCCCCATCTCTCTTCATCCTCTCCTTGAATAGGAATCCTCTTTAGCCTTAAGTTAATGTGGTAGAGACGAGACCTTATCCGTCTATATTCGTTCTCCTTATTTAATCTATCAAATTTTCCAATGTCATTATTCAAATCCGCAAGTTTCCTCGCACAAGTCTCTAATTCTTCTTGAGGATCTACCTGCAAGTTTTCCACAAACGTCGGTAGTAAACCATCTCGTTCACTCCTAAGTGCACCTCTTAAAATGGCTCTATTATCTACTACTTTACGTTGAACTGGAAGATTTCTAACCATCATTTCGTAAATAATTTCATCACCCAATAACCTATTTACCTCCATTGTCAATGAAAATTCTCCTCAACCTAGTCCGTTAACAATAAAAGTTCAAACCCGCCCCTTCCAAAAAAAAAGGAGAAAAACCAAGAACAGTAATTAAAATAGGGTATCACGTCAAATCTAAACAACCGGCTCCAAATTTTACAACGTAAGGAAAGACAAAGAAAATAACAAATTTTTGTGTATACACCAAGAGTACTTACTATTTTTTTTTCCAAATATACCAAATGAAAAATATCAACTCTCTATAATTATTTATACCTTTTTATCTAATAACACATTGAATCAATTAATCTGGTGTTAATAAAATATTCAAATGAATTGAAAAAAATTTCTTTTTTTTTTTTTAAATTTTCAAACGATAAAATAAAATAACTAATAATTATTTTCTTTTATAGTTCTAAAACCACAGCAATTTATTTTTATTTTGCTTAATACCAGCTATCTACCTAACTGGATCGAAAATGTGTTACCAGCACTGTCGTGTTGTATTATAGCGACGAGTATCCCTAATAGTAAACTAATCGATTTTTTTTTGTAACTGATTGAATCTGATTAAAAATTAAAAATAATAAGGGAATGTTCAATTCCTAAAAAAAACCGTAGTTACCAACTAACATCCTGACACGTTGGGTGCCACTTTTTGTTCCGTCCTATTCTTTTAGGGACAGAGAAAGGTCCGTTCTATCGTTGAGCTTGTGAACTTCAAGTCATCAACAATAAGCTCCAGTCGGGAGGGGTCATGGGTGGTATTTATTCTAAGGTAAATTAATACCAGGTTGGTTGGTAACTTAGATTATTTATTATTCAGCAACTATTCTCTATCTTCGTCACAGACGGAGCTGGTACACAGAACAGGAAAGAGCAAAATGTAATTAAACTAAACATATAAGTACAGTACCAAGTAGAGAAATTCGTACCATAGATCTATGATCCGAGTATGACAGTGTCAAGTCAAGTGTCATATAATAGAATATACAGTTAAATAATTTATGTTTGCTTACATCATATGAATTCAAATTGTAAATTAATGATTATAAATACAATAAACCAAATGTTCAAATCAATATTAATACTACCTACTTCTATTAAAAATAATCACTATAACGGTAAGTTATCGCCCAAGAATATATACTTTTAGTTTACAAACTATTTATTATAGATAACTGGTATCGATTGTATATTGGAAAAACAAAGGTTCCAACACTATATATAGACCCACTGTGGTTCAATTCGGCTATGTTAAGTTTAACTCCGTCAAATAAAAAGTCTGTTTCTTCACGGTAAGCCTCTTGTATATATAACAAAAAGAAAAGGATAGATCCTACCTTGTTTCTAGGGCTATATACTGTGAAAGCAGATGGGGCCTCAAAGCTGGATATCAGTACAGAGGTGAAGTGTCACAATACAGGGCAGTTGAAGTTCCTTCCAGGCAAGTAAATAGGTCCAATCAGTAAATTCAAGCAAATGGTACTTCATAGATACATATAACCAACCAAACATCTAAGCAGCATGCAGAGATAAAGCCAAACCATAGTACATGCACAGTTCATCCATGAAACGCAAAAGAACAAAAGTAGAGTATAGAAAGTAGAGGCCTAAAATAGAAATATCTAACAGTGAACTATGATCATAAACCGCTATGTACATGGGTTCAAGATGTTATTTAAGCACCTACCTGTTGGTGATGGTTCGGCCTTGTAGTAGTCACTATTGGCAAGATCCACAATCGAATCCTTTTAAAAGAAATAACCAACTATCAATATAACCAACTGTCAATATAGAAATTATGGATCTCACAATCCTATTAGCATAAATCCTCAACTTGAGAGTATTAAAAGCACATGCTTCCAGTGTCAAGCTAATTAGGAAAGAAAAAGGACAAAGATCGAGACAATTGACAGGCAGGCATTTCCTGTGAAGATCAGGTAAGACAGTCAATTTTTAGTAACATACCTACTAATTAATATTTTAACCTTGACCTCAGTGGAGAGGTTGATGAACTTTCTAGGTCAAGTTCATAGTTCCATGGCAATCAATTGACAAGCTGTCAGTCATGACTGACAGACTGTAAATATAACCCAAAAATCAGTCCTAACAAAATAAACGTCCAGTTTTTAATCCTATTCATTAGAGATTGGTTTCCTACTCTACTGATCAATATTTTATTTCAGATAAAATGCTATATAGAAGAAGGATGATTCCCTGAATAATAAGAAACTGCAGTCAGGAAGAAATAGTAATATTTGGTTTGCTTTAAAACCGTAACAGTATTCTGGAATCAAGGATGCTGCGTCATCGACCTTTCCATAAACAAAAACATCTTTCAATGGAAATTCTAGCAAGAGACACACAGAAATTGAAAATTTTTTGCCTTGCACTAAGGCGACCATTATTTTTAAAGGGAACTATAAGATTTGGATGGATTCCATATGCAGCATCTCCAACTATATGGGAATCATTTGGGAAGAAAACTTCTCTCGAAATATTCTGGTACTGGTGATAGTCGAAATACACGAGCATCTTGTACACAACCAGCATTTCCAGCAAATACAATGGTGAATAATAAATTGTGTGTGCTGACAGCCTGGAGTAATAATTCATCTAGTCTAAATTCAGTAAGAAACTTGTGAAAACAAAATTCACCTGAACTTGAATGGAATGTGTTCCTTTACGATTAATATATGATTGTGAATCTTCTTGGGTAGCATTAATTGATATATGAGTTCCATCTATGGTCTCAATTACTTGGGGAAAGACGCTGAAGGTTTCAAATTCTTTCATAACGTGTATTGCTCTATCTCCTGTTGGTGACTTTATAAAATTTGGAGCCACACAATAAAGTGCATCTGAGACTCTTTGGACTGTTCAAATGGTGGTAGCTCTTACCACGTCGAATTTTTCGCAGACAGATCTGTAAAAAAATGATAAATTCGATTTCCTATTTCCTATTTCCTATCACCACCAGTTATTTGTACTTCCAAAACTTATATGAATCTGGAGTTGCCATAACCCATAATGTAAGGGGAAGTTGCTTTTTAGCAGGAACAGGCTTTCTTCCAGCAGCATATTTTGTTGTAGATATTGTCTCTCCTATAATGCTAAGAACAAACTCGGCTGTTTCTTGATTCATTCTGAAACAGCACTACTGCTAGAAACTTTATTTTTCAAGTGGAAGTTCGACGGTATTTTTAAAAGATCTACTACCTACCTAAAATGCGATTTAAATTCTTCAGCACTATACCGAGGTACTACCCCTTCTATATAAACTTGACAAGTCGAACATGATTGATTCCACCGCTAACAGTTCTAAGTGCACTAATCAAATCGGACCACTCATAAGCAGTTCGAGCACTGACAGCGTTACAAGCACAATTCGAAATGAAGCCTTATATAGACGTGTTCTTGGCGCGAAAAAATATTTTCTGTTTATTTTCACTCTCGAGGGCTACATAACTCGTCTTCGCGGTCGACCTCTTGGCCATCCCTGATATATAATACTAGTTCCAAACTCCAAATTTCTTTGATATTTGTATTGTATTGAAAGTGGTTTCTTCCAAATTATGTAAATTGAAATGAACTGCCAAACATTTTTTTAATAAAAGGCAGGTACCTACTCCTTCATGACCTGAAACGGATAGCTCTTATATTTTAGTAGTTTTATTAATATTTACTGAATTTAAATTTTGTTGCGAATTTTTTAACAGTATGGAGTGGTCTATGAGAGAAAATGAATGGGAATATCCTTCTACATTAGTACTGGGTATGTCCTCCAATATGATGGGTCAAATGCATCAGTCAAGCAATGAAGCCCAATCCATAACATCTAATGACTCAAATCATTCGCCACCATCAACATTTAACCAGACAGACAACCTGATACTGCAATCAATGAGCGGGTATATATTCGATGAAAGAAGCGATTTTGATGGACTAATGATACAGGATATCTCTAACAATACACGATCACATAGAAGTGACGTAACTCATACAACAAGCGATCAATTTTGTGCAGCGAGTACATCAGATACCCTAAATGATTCTAGCCCATCTAAGAGCGAAGTGGAACAGCTGCGTGAGCTGCTTCTTAGCTGGAACCAAAGGCATCTTCATGACATTTTAGTCCGTAAGTACCTATTTAAATGTTTTCATGAGATTTTTCGATCGTTTCCTAATATTTGTAATGTTTGACATAATTATATTGATTTTGTAATTTTAAGATATTTATGGACATTATTAGAAAAATTGGGATATTTATTGTTTTATGTGGAAAAGTATTTGTAAATGTGTTACGTATGATAAGATTACACCACTTGGATAAATTATTGAAAAATAATGACATGGGAACGCAAATTTTATTTGAAAATATTGATTGTGGTATAAGATCTGCAGCTTCTACCACCGATCCGATACGCGCTATCAGCCCCTTTCCCAGTTATAGATATTCTCCATATTCTTCGAGCTCTCCAACTAACTCAATTGAATAGGCTGCGAAGTCATGCTGTCACAAACTTCAAACGACTCGCCAAAAGCTGCTATGGTTATCGAACATTATAATAAATTTGAGAAATTTGATAAAGAGCAACGAAGCCGTTTAATAGCTATAATTGCCCGCTATCTTGAAGAAAACGAATACCAATGACTATGAAAACTAGCTATAGGTTAAAAGAGGAAATAATTGATAGATTTCCTACTGAATCATTGGTAAGATAATTTTAAATTAAAATGTATATAAAAGTATAATATGCCTAATAAAGTAACTTTTTTGCATATGTTGCAGGACATCGAAAAGAGGAAAATTGTACAATAAATGGCTAAATTCCACAGTCACATTTAAACAGGCTTTCCCACGGACAAGAGATAATTTAGTCGATACTAAAAAAGAAAATAAGTCCTCTCGAAAATTACTAAAAGTTTTTTGATATCTATTATATATTAAAACGTTCAATTAACTTTTCAAAATTGTACTATAAATAGTAAACTATAAGCTAAATATTATATTTTAGTCCCAGAAAAATATGCGGAGGGAAAAATTATATCACTCAAATTTGACAATTTAAGTTCGGAAGAATTCGATCATTATTGGAAAGCCTGCAGCCAACACCGATTGGAAAAAATTAAATGCTTAGATTCTACAGCCATTTTAAAAAAATGGTCTCTTTATAGTCAACCCTCGGGATTTAGATTTTGTGAGGCAAATGTTAATTTCTCATTTCTACTTAAAGCTCATTCTTCATTCTATTTCCAGATAGACATGGATTTCTCCAGTGCTTATGAAAATGGAAACGTTGAAGATGAAACCATGAAAGGTGTATTACAGAAACTAGGCCAAGATGTGAATGGAAGTAAGTGATGTATATAACCAGCTTTGATAAGCCCAATTTTAATTTTGTATTTTCGGTTTGCTGCAAAACTAATATCCGTCCAATTAAATAACAGTTGGTAGCTGATACTAAAAATATAAAATGATTATATAAGATGATATGTTTGATTTTATTTGCAGATGGACGCCAGGCAACAGTGTTGTGGGCATTGCATGGATATCTTGTTCCTACAGGCAAAACTGCAAAAAAATATATGTTACAGGAAAACGCCAAACCACTAAATTTACTATTCAAGATTCACAACAATCATTTTTATACATTGGAAGAACCACCCAAGAAATTGAAGAATTGATAAGTCTTCTAAAGGCGGAAAAGACGGCAGTACAACCTTTTATATTTGGAATTGGTGAAGGAATAACAAATATCAAGGAAATATATACATATTTCGATGGAATTAGATATAAAATGCCAATTTAATTAGGGCCGTCGATATTTATTTTAAAATTTTTTATATATTCAATCTCAATTTTCCAGCAGAATGTGCTATGATTTGGGCATAGAAGCTTATTTTTTCAAAATGAAGTCCACCTCTTCATTTTCTAGAATTCATGTATTATGTAGCTTTTTAGACAGTCACTGAAATGCATGGTTATTTTTAATTTCAAATAAATATTATGTGAGGATTCTAAATTACCAAAGGGTTTTATTTTTTCACAGTCCATCTTTAGTTTGATCCATTCCGTATTGATACTTTTTTCCATCCTTTATTTCAGGAATACTATTATTAATTTATCCATTATGATAATGCTGTCAAATTATTAATCAATGTGTATAAAAACTCCTTTGACATTTCACTAAATTTAGGATGGACCGCAGATGGCTGCCAAAGACGTTAATACTAGCTTTAATTGAATGTGGCCTTCAAGAACCTATAAAAATTCGAAGGACCACCTTTTTATCACGGAAAGAATAAAATAAAACTATCAAAAAGTATTCTAACAATTTATGGTTCAGAAAGTTGAACCAGTACATAAGAAATCAAAGTATCAATATATCACGCACAAATATATTTATAAATATGGTACATAGAAGTATAATACGGAGAAATCCACCTCGCATCCAAATAACCCCCTAGTTGGCAACACCGCGAAAAAAATGAAGCCGGTGAATTGAAGAAAATGAAGATTTCCAATTGAATATATATTAGCTATCTTACCAAATTATATATTTCACTAAAACTACTTTTCACTATAACTAGATATATACATATGTATATATTTTACAACAAGATAGGAATTGCACCAGAAAATTTAGTTCCAACTATAGGTATTGACGATTCACATGGTGCCGCAGAGGTACTCACACATGGAATAACTTGATTTTCGATTATTCTCTATGTTTCGACGTTCTTCGGGCCGAAGGTGGCCGAGAAGACGGCGGTTTTATCTAAACTATTTAAAAAATTTGGCGGGGTCGACGCATATGCTAAAATGACTTTAACACAATGCATATTAGATGATTAGTGAATGTTTTTCAATGATCAATTGATTCAAAATTTATTAATCAATTGATGTTTACTAAGCATAGAATCAATAATATAGGACATTAATCCATGCTTTCTTCCATTATGATAATGCCAACTGATTATTGATTAATGTACATTTGGTAATTAGTTAATGTTCTTCAATTATCAATTGATGTTTACTAGTCATAGAATCGATGTACTAGAACATTAATGCCTTGGAGTATACATGCTTGAAAATATGTGTATCTTACCAGAGATGAGAGGCAAACTTTCTTGATAATCCAGCATACTGCACAATGCACAAAATAACGAGGAAACTATTCATCTATTTCTATACAAACAATTCCAAAGCTCAAGTCCAAGCTCTATTCAATTCAACACCACACTTTACTTCCGTTCAGAGTAATAGCACAGATTATAAAAGAGAACAGATACGAATCCCGGCACAACATCTAGATTTAACTTTAATTTATTTGTAAGTACATAAAAACTTTGAAATAAATAGAAATACCATTTGCCAAACCATATAATTATATTATTTAAAAAAAGTATCCTAATTGGAATATAACAGTAAACTTTTGGTGTGTAAGTAAATGTTTATAAAAATTTACAAAAAATTCTGCTTTTTGATTTGTATTGAATGTCATTCTGATTTCTTAACAGTAATTTTTAATTTGAGCTTTCATGGCTTCTCCACCATCCTGGACGGTGGTTGTTTTTGAACCAACTAAAGAGGAAAAATATGAATCAGGACAAGCAGTGCCATCAAAATAGATTGAAGGCGATCAATGCTTTTGGCCAGCGTTGCCTGTTGAAACATTAAATATTGCAATCAAAAAGTGTCATTTCAATACCTGCTGGCCAAGGCATAAAGTCAGGACTTTAAGAAATTCTACTTTTGGTGAGTATGAAAATATACTGGAGTTGTTAATGATTTAATGCAATTTGTATTGTTATTGAATGAATTAAGAATGAACATTCTTCTAGTGCATGTTTAAAGATGATTTGATTTTAATAATCTATATTAGTCTAACAAACAATTGGAAAAGGTGACTAAGGGCTGCTCACGTGCTTTATTATTGCAAAATGTATCGGAATCACGTGCCATTCGGTTGCAAAACTTATCGGTATCATGCGCTTGGCTCATGTTCACTGGGAAATATATTTTTCCAGTGGCGTAAACATTTTATATTGGCAAATTTCATATTTAAATCACCTTTTCCAATTGTTAGACGTTTGAATATTTCTGTTGAAAATTAAATGCACATAATTGTAACTAATGTTTGCTGTGAAATTCACCAGAACTATAATTTTTGACTTAGTACAGGCATTACAGGACTGATCCACCCCAATTAAGCGGATCTAGAAAGCAAACGTGGGGTGTCAAGCCATATATATATATATATATATATATATATATATATATATATATATAACTCTGATTATATTTAGTGGTTTTTTTTTAGAGAAAAATACTTATTTTTAAACAAACGGACAATTAAATACAACCTTTAAAATTGCTATTTACCAACACAAATTTATAAACATTTTATTTGTCAATTTCAATTTTGACATTAGTTTGGTAAAATATTCAAAATTTGAACGTGTTTTTCATGGAAGTATTTTGTATTTTTATACAATGGAGTTTTTAGATTTTATTTTTTAATCACAAGTTTTGTTCTGACGAAGTTGACGAAGTGCAACGAAAGCTTAACAAAATAAAGTGTGTACTTTAAAAATAAGTATTTTTCTCTAAAAAAAAACCACTAAATATAATCAGAGTTATTATATTACTAGAGATGAACAATACAATTTATATATATATATATATATATATATACGAAAGTAGTTCGTTGCCAAAACTAGATAGGTTTCAAATTTTGTGGGGAATGCGGCAATGTAAATGAAGTGTACTCTTTTTAGTTAATTCTGAGCTTTCGGTTTATTATTCTAACCATTTTCAAAGAACTACAAGAAAATTATTCATAGATATTATAAGTCAAGTATAATTGAAAAATAATTAAATAATTGCAAATCATACTTACAACTAATTGAGATTACTAATATCTATAAATTGTATACATGGAGAATATATTCATTTGTTAAAAATATTGGAAAAAATGTTATATATATATATATATATGTATAGGTATAGATTGAAAATATAAAATTAAAATGACAATTGTGAAAATTTGTCAATTTATATTAGTCATAGTAACCTATTCATATCTAGTACGGAAGTATATTCATAGCAATAAACCATTAGTTCAAAAGTCAATAGAAGAATTCTTCTCTGTAATGTTTAGATTTGTTATTAGTTTTTTGTCGAATGATAATAAATAACTGTAAATTGTATTTAATTTCTTAATATCAGTTCTTTTATTCAAACAATTATCTTGTTCTGAAATGAATGCCATTTCCAGGAAAATCCTTCTAGAGTAGTTATTTTCTTTGTATAGAATTTCGAAGTTTTTATAATCTATTACATGTTTTGTAGAAAAAACATGTTCAGCTAGTGCTGATCTTTCTGGATACAACCTTGCATCGCTCTTATGTAAGGCTATACGTTTGGTAATTTTTTGGGAAGTTTCACCTACATAAACAGAATTACATGTGGAACATGTTAATCTGTAAATTACATTGGAAAGATCAGTGATAGGATCAATTTCTTTTAATTTACTATAAACACAATTGAGAGAAAGAACATTTTTATATGCAAATTTGATGTCAGTCACTTCTTTTAAAATTTACGAAATTCTAGGTGTAAGCTCCTTAAAATAGGGTAATGATGCAAAAATTATATTAGTTATAGTTGTATTAGTTGCATTTTCTGGGATAGTAGTAATTAGATTATTATTAATTGTTGTATCTATTGGATGAGGAGTATTAAACAAAATTTTTTTCACCAATGTTTTAGGATAACCATTATCAATAAATAAGTTAGATAGTATATGTAAATTTTTATCATGTAACATATAATCTGAAATATTAAGTACTCTATTTTTCATTTGTTTAATCAGATTAATTTTTGTTGAAAATTTGTGGTATGAAAAATAGTTAATATATCTACCTGAGCAACAGGGTTTTCGATACCAGTCAACTGTAATTATATCATTATTTCTAATAAGTCTGGTATCTAAGAAAGGAACAGATTGTTCTGAATCTTCTGTTTCAATAGTGAATTGGATGTAGGGATCATAACTATTGAATGTTTCTAATATCTCATTGATGCCCGTATTTGGTAATGCTACAATAATATCGTCTACATATTTTTTAATAAAATGAGGACGGAAAGAAAGGACCGAAATAACAATGTCTAACAAATCATCCATAACGTAAGCAGCTAGAATTGGAGAAATATTCGCTCCCATTGGTGTACCAAAAGTTTGCTTATAAAATTTTTTATCAAATGCAAAGAAAGTATTATCGAATAAATAGGTGATAATTTCTAAAAAAGTATTTTGATCGATATTACAATGTAAACCAATACGTTCCCAGTTTTTTTGAATAGATCTTAAGCATGTTTCTAAGTATATATTACTAAATAAAGATACCACATCTAGACTTGCTAAAACATAGTTTGGAGGTAATTTCATATTATTAAATTCAAGTGAAATTTGAAAAGAATCTTTCACAAAATATTCATTATTGTTGTCATATGCATTAGTGAGTATTTTTGTTATATATGCGGATAAATGTTCTGTAGGATATCCTATAGAAGCTACAATCGGTCTTACTGATAGATCAGGTTTATGTATTTTGGGTAAACTGTAATATTTAGCTATAACTCCATTATAAGTAGTTAATTGTCTTTTTGTATTGTTATCAATTTGATTTGAATCGAATAGTTTTTTAATTAGTTTGTTACAAGATGTTTGTAATGATGAAGTGAGATTAGAGTTAATTCTTGTATAAGAGTTATTATTTTCAATTAGATTTAATGATAATCTTGTGTATTCTTCTTTATACATTATTACAGTGATATTACCTTTATCAGATCTTGTTAAGATTAATTCAGGGTGTTCTTTTAAAAAATTTTTAGTTTTGAATAGTAAATAACGAAAGAAAGAGGGTTGCGTTTTCTTTAACGTTGAATGTACATAATTAGTTAGTACATTAGTTATTCGTGCTGTAGTGATAGATCGAATGTTTGTATTACCAATAGTATTAAGTGTATTTTCAACATCTGCTAAAAATGATTTTACTGGAATGTCTGAACCTAAATGTGGTCTATAGAAAATTTTGGTCCAAGTGATAGAAATTTAGTAATATCATCAGGAATGTCTACATTGGAAAGATTTTTTATCCAATTAGGTTGTGTTATTAGACATTCTTTGATCATATTATTACTAAGTGACATTAATTTTTTTTACATTTTTCTGTTTAATGTTATGGAATAATTTATTATAACTGATATTTTGTCTGTGGTTGAATTCATTAAAAATTAGTTCAGAAGTTGAATGAATAATAGATGATTTTAATTTTATCATATCATTTTTAAGATTATGAATAATAGAATAAGAATTATTAATTTCTATATTTAAAATTTTTGAAACCTAACCTGTTATTATATTTATCATTCTTGTTAATATTGATTTCTTGTCTTACTAGAAGTTTATTTATTGGTTTTATATAATAACAGGTTAGGTTTCAAAAATTTTAAATATAGAAATTAATAATTCTTATTCTATTATTCATAATCTTAAAAATGATATGATAAAATTAAAATCATCTATTATTCATTCAACTTCTGAACTAATTTTTAATGAATTCAACCACAGACAAAGTATCAGTTATAATAAATTATTCCATAACATTAAACAGAAAAATGTAAAAAAATTAATGTCACTTAGTAATAATATGATCAAAGAATGTCTAATAACACAACCTAATTGGATAAAAAATCTTTCCAATGTAGACATTCCTGATGATATTACTAAATTTCTATCACTTGGACCAAAATTTTCTATAGACCACATTTAGGTTCAGACATTCCAGTAAAATCATTTTTAGCAGATGTTGAAAATACACTTAATACTATTGGTAATACAAACATTCGATCTATCACTACAGCACGAATAACTAATGTACTAACTAATTATGTACATTCAACGTTAAAGAAAACGCAACCCTCTTTCTTTCGTTATTTACTATTCAAAACTAAAAATTTTTTAAAAGAACACCCTGAATTAATCTTAACAAGATCTGATAAAGGTAATATCACTGTAATAATGTATAAAGAAGAATACACAAGATTATCATTAAATCTAATTGAAAATAATAACTCTTATACAAGAATTAACTCTAATCCCACTTCATCATTACAAACATCTTGTAACAAACTAATTAAAAAACTATTCGATTCAAATCAAATTGATAACAATACAAAAAGACAATTAACCACTTATAATGGAGTTATAGCTAAATATTACAGTTTACCCAAAATACATAAACCTGATCTATCAGTAAGACCGATTGTAGCTTCTATAGGATATCCTACAGAACATTTATCCGCATATATAACAAAAATACTCACTAATGCATATGACAACAATAATGAATATTTTGTGAAAGATTCTTTTCAAATTTCACTTGAATTTAATAATATGAAATTACCTCCAAACTATGTTTTAGCAAGTCTAGATGTGGTATCTTTATTTAGTAATATATACTTAGAAACATGCTTAAGATCTATTCAAAAAAACTGGGAACGTATTGGTTTACATTGTAATATCGATCAAAATACTTTTTTAGAAATTATCACCTATTTATTCGATAATACTTTCTTTGCATTTGATAAAAAATTTTATAAGCAAACTTTTGGTACACCAATGGGAGCGAATATTTCTCCAATTCTAGCTGCTTACGTTATGGATGATTTGTTAGACATTGTTATTTCGGTCCTTTCTTTCCGTCCTCATTTTATTAAAAAATATGTAGACGATATTATTGTAGCATTACCAAATACGGGCATCAATGAGATATTAGAAACATTCAATAGTTATGATCCCTACATCCAATTCACTATTGAAACAGAAGATTCAGAACAATCTGTTCCTTTCTTAGATACCAGACTTATTAGAAATAATGATATAATTACAGTTGACTGGTATCGAAAACCCTGTTGCTCAGGTAGATATATTAACTATTTTTCATACCACAAATTTTCAACAAAAATTAATCTGATTAAACAAATGAAAAATAGAGTACTTAATATTTCAGATTATATGTTACATGATAAAAATTTACATATACTATCTAACTTATTTATTGATAATGGTTATCCTAAAACATTGGTGAAAAAAATTTTGTTTAATACTCCTCATCCAATAGATACAACAATTAATAATAATCTAATTACTACTATCCCAGAAAATGCAACTAATACAACTATAACTAATATAATTTTTGCATCATTACCCTATTTTAAGGAGCTTACACCTAGAATTTCGTAAATTTTAAAAGAAGTGACTGACATCAAATTTGCATATAAAAATGTTCTTTCTCTCAATTGTGTTTATAGTAAATTAAAAGAAATTGATCCTATCACTGATCTTTCCAATGTAATTTACAGATTAACATGTTCCACATGTAATTCTGTTTATGTAGGTGAAACTTCCCAAAAAATTACCAAACGTATAGCCTTACATAAGAGCGATGCAAGGTTGTATCCAGAAAGATCAGCACTAGCTGAACATGTTTTTTCTACAAAACATGTAATAGATTATAAAAACTTCGAAATTCTATACAAAGAAAATAACTACTCTAGAAGGATTTTCCTGGAAATGGCATTCATTTCAGAACAAGATAATTGTTTGAATAAAAGAACTGATATTAAGAAATTGAATACAATTTACAGTTATTTATTATCATTCGACAAAAAACTAATAACAAATCTAAACATTACAGAGAAGAATTCTTCTATTGACTTTTGAACTAATGGTTTATTGCTATGAATATACTTCCGTACTAGATATGAATAGGTTACTATGACTAATATAAATTGACAAATTTTCACAATTGTCATTTTAATTTTATATTTTCAATCTATACCTATACATATATATATATATATAAAGAAGTAAAGGGTAGTCTTGACGGCTAGTTAGAAAACAATCTACTAAATTATTGGGGATTCCGTCACAATCTGGGCTGGTTAAGAAATTAAACTCTTTTTTACTACTTCCAAGCTTTCGGATTTATTTGAATCCTTTATCAAGGCTAAAATATGAACAAGTTCTTATAACAGGTAAAAATTATAATAAATTTAAACTTACGTGCAAAGTGAGTTTGTACAAATCAAGTAAAACATCATTAAAAAACATGAATAGATTTTCCACTATAAGTGGTAGATAGAAAGGTTACATTTTGAAAAGTAAATTATAAATCTGATTGAAGTCGAACATGAAGACAAAATTTTTGTAATTAAAATTCTTAGTTTCTTATATCTATAAAATAATATTTCTTTTCTTTATTGACCTGCGTACCATTAATATTTAATAAACAATCTGAAATCATTAGTTGTATTGGACTATGAAAGTTATTTACGAGGGCTTGTGAAATTTTTAGTATGAAGATATTTACAAATGTATAAAATATTTTTATTTTTTTTAAAACTTGAAAAAAAAAAAAAAAAAAAATATATAGAAAACCCTAACTTTATTACCCATTTAACCCTATCAATGACAAAACCATGGCCCATGCAATGTCTAATTCTTACATCCACAAGTTTGCCATTCTTATGAACATAAAAACCAAACATCACCCTTTTACCATTGTTCTTAAACATTATCTATCGCACATCTCGGGATCAATTACTTTGCCACCAATAAGGATCCAAAGATATGCGATATCCAATCTGAAAGAAAATGGACATGTCAAAGACAAAGCCAAAATGAGTAATAACTATTGTAAGTAGTGTTAATCTAAATTGTTAACAAGGTCAATAAATTGTAAAAATGTACTTTAAAATTCGAGATTTTTATTATATCCCAGGACAATACATAACAAAATTAGCCATTCGCAACAATCTTATCAACAAAAAACCATGGCTCATGTGACATTCAGCGTCTAAATTCATCAGTTTGTCACTCTCATAAAGATAGAACCCAAATATCACTCTTATTACCATTATTTTATCTCACTGACTACCACACATCACACAATCAATTACTTTGCCACCAATAAAGACAATGCAACATGTGATACCAACAAGGAAAAATTGGTCTTGTTAAAAAGAAGGTTTTAATAACCGGAAACTATTGATGATGTGATTATGCTAAATTCTAAATAAACAAGACTATAAAATTCACTTCATTATATTGACTCTGATGATGTATTATTGAAATTATTACTATCTTCATTCATTTTAAGTAAAAAGGAATAAGTATGTATTAGATGATGTGTGTCTCTCTTTTTATTTAAGGAGTTAATATCCAACACTGTTTGGAACATCTCTAAGCAATTTCTTTTAAAGTTATGTGATTCACTATATACAATTGAAATGTCTTTAAAGTTAGCTTTATGATTTAATAAAATGTTATGTTCAGCTAAGGCACAACTTTGTTTTTCTAACCTAATATCACTTTGATGTTGAGTGACACGACTTTTAAGTACTCTCGATGTCTGACCATAGTATACTTTATCGCAGTCTTCACATGGTATCTTATATACAACTCCTGATTTCTTTAAAATGTCATCTTTAGCTTTTAATATATATATATATATAACATTTTTTCCAATATTTTTTACAAATGAATATATTCTCCATGTATACAATTTATAGATATTAGTAATCTCAATTAGTTGTAAGTATGATTTGCAATTATTTAATTATTTTTCAATTATACTTGACTTATAATATCTATGAATAATTTTCTTGTAGTTCTTTGAAAATGGTTAGAATAATAAACCGAAAGCTCAGAATTAACTAAAAAGAGTACACTTCATTTACATTGCCGCATTCCCCACAAAATTTGAAACCTATATATATATATATATATTGGTGCCTGTTAAGTTGTGACCTCCGATACACATATGAGGCGTCCTGACATCCGGGTGTTCCCGCGGGCTAAGAGCAGATATGTAAAGAGATTTTTATTGGGGGAGAGCCACAGAATCCGAATATCAAGAGAGGGGTAGCAGTTTCCTCGAAAATTTTATATTCATATTTTATACAGCCTATGCGGTATAACCTCCGTGAAAACGGAGGCCACAACGTCGCACAAAGTGGAAATTGGCAACACCGCCTGTAACTGCGTACCATTTACTTAACTGTATTCGTGCCTATTCCAGAAATGGAAATTTCAAGGCAAGAAATTATTTCCTATTTTTTTGTATTTAGTTCAATATGTTTACAATAATTGTCCATAGTAATTTAATGGAAAAAATTGATTATTCAGTAGAAACATATACAGTGTGGAAACCACTTATGGAATAAAGTATAATTCGTAATTGACCATACATTATTCAGTTTGTTGAAATCGGTTTTTCCGGGAAATTTCAAAAATATGCAAATATACAGGGTGTTTCGTTAAAAAAAACACCGACTATGGCGTACTCGCGTGAATCACCCTGTACATTTAAATTTATGTTAACATAACGCACAACTCAATAAAAAGTTGACGTGTCTCGGCATTTTTCATAATTTCCTAAAATAATGCGAAGGATTTTATTCCATAAGTGGTTTCCACACTGTATAATCAAATCAAGATTCCCTGTTACCATTTACTGTACACCATAAATAAGTATTAATTTCTGTCTTGTTAACAATATATTTTATTCCCTGTATACGAATTTTGTCCATGCTTTTTTGATTTTTGCTAGTGCCTTGGCAGCTAACCAGCTTCTGTTTCTTCAATATTCCTTCTAATATTCCATCACATGTTTGCTTCGGCCGTGCTTTTTCCATAGCTCTTTGAACCAAAGATTGCCACACTTTTTTGTTCATTCATTCATTCTTTGGAGATGCATCCTCCAGATAAGTTGCCATTTCTCAATAAATTCCAGCATTGGATGTATTTACAGGTCTTCTCTTATCTTTGTATTTGGCATTTTTTCTTTATTTGTAACACCTCTGACTCTTCTAAGATACTCCCTTTCTACGGCCTGAATTTGACTCTTTTGTCGCTGTGTGAGCACTCATGATCCATATTAACCTGTTCATTGCATGGTATAATATCAAAGCGTTTTGTATCCTATTATCAATTCCAATATCCCGTTTTCCATTCACGTGAATTTCCATTGTAAGCTTTTTATCTGTACAATATATGATCTATCTATTAAAATATTTATTCCATATATTACAATATTTATTTCCCTACTGTTTCTACATATGTGAATCACTTTTAATTTGTTCTTATTTATTTTCATCCCATTTTCTTTTAAAGTTTTATTCCATGTGTCTGAATTCTATAGGTCCTTTTCTATCCCCGTCATAATAATAGAATCATCTCCAAAAGCTCCTTTAGCGAAGTTTATTCTTTGTAAATTTCTGTAGCCATTGTGTAGCTTTTTCATCTTGGGGGATCATTGTTTCATAATTTCATCCATAAAGGTAATAAATAATAGTGGTGTGAATTCGTGTTCATGCAAACAGTTGTTTTCCACAACAAATTTAGAGATTTGTCCCATTTCATTCGGATTTTTGATTTTTATCGAAAAAGTAGAGCGTAGAGAAAAAATAATGCATGACTAAGTTAATTACATGTAACACGATAATGTTTCTTGGAGCATTCTAATTTTTCCAACGCAGAGGTGAAACGCGGTATCTTTCGGGAAATTGTTTTGTTCTTGAATGTGGTCATTATGTGGTAATTGAAATATCTATCAGTTGTTTTTGACACACGATTCCGGCACCTTGATCATCTGCCTAGAGTCGATCGTCTGTATGGGTACATATTCCATAGTTTTCCCCATCTGGTGAAGTTCTGTGGAACAAATCAATAGAACTCAATATTGCATCAGTGGGTTACCCATCAAGTAATCCACTTTTTACTCATGGATAAGCTCTCGATAGTCAGCACTCTGACTTGAGCATTATTTATTTTCAGTTAGTCTGTACACTGCTGCATACACATGTTTGCATCTACCATCAGGGATGATAACTTCTTGTGTGGTTGGACTGAATGTTCCATGGAAGCCTTCAATCAAAATTTATTTCATTTGCTTCAGGCCAGGCAGTGTCATGTTTTTCGTTGAGTTAATAATTTGTTTTTTCTTAGTATTGACTGCCAGTCTCTCTTGTATACATACACGCTCGCTCGTGCATCCAATAGTCCTGGGCTGCTGAAACCCATTTTGTTCCCTTGTGACACAATATACTGTTTAGAGTTCATCGTTATTTTTATTTGGTACACTTTATACAATGTATTATCTGACAAAAAATTTTAATCATTCACAATCAACACATACATATTCAATTTTTCAATCAATTCAATCTATTACTTTTCGAAAATAATGACCCAATGCGATTTTTGTTTAAAAATTATTGATTGAAAGAATCGATTCTACCCCATAATACTAAAGATGTAGTTCAATTTATACATTTTAGATTATGTTCTAGAAATACTTGAAATTTATAACATTTGTTCAAATTAATACTTTATTATATACTACAGCCAATTAAAATGTATGATTAATTTCTCAAATCACCCTGTAAATTGATGAAGAAAATAAGTTGACAGTTTTTAATAGCCACGTCCCTCTTTGAGAGACTTTACATGTGTAGGTACATATGGTAGAAGTGTGTCAAGTTCCTCATGACTCATCCTGTATTCAGTATATTTCTCGTTAATTTCTCAGGCCATGAAAATACAATATTTTTTAAAATTCCCATTTCAACGTTCCGGTAGCGCTCCGTTATCAAGAACAATTGCGGTTTTCAAAATTTTTTCTCCTATCTGACATCTCCAATAATCAATTTTCCCAGGATAGTATTATACTAAGTTTTCATATACGTCCTCTTATGACTTATTATTGGATTTATTGTTAATCAATTCAAACTTTGATACACTACAGCACAAAACAAAGCAGCACATTTTTTCGAACAAACGTAATTATTTCCACAGAAAAGGAACAACAAACGCGTTTCATTAGCTGAAAATTTAAGTAAACAAAAAAGTGTTATCCGTTAAAAACCGTTCCTGGAGCATGCAAGTCACTAAATCCCATGGTGGATTTTATTTCCATGAAAATAGCATTATTAAAAAAATATATATTCCATTCAAAATCCTCTTTCACAAAATTACTACTGTGAATGAACCATGAAAATTTCAAATTGAAAAAATTAGGTAAAGATGTAATATAATATTGTGGTCTTATTTCCAAAGAATAACGAAAAACATATATCATTGCGAGAATCAATGAGTTCGTGATAAAATTGTAAAATAGTCCCTCGCTATGTAAAAAGGTGGAAAAAGAATATTAATTATAACACTAAAAACTGCAGATAAGAATTCGATAGATACGTCTTTGTAGCATCTGTGCATAAGAATACGTTTAATTCTATTTTATTCAAAGCAATTTGCTATGATGCCAGATCGCAAAAGACGCTGTGACATCTGTATATAGTGATATAGTTCGACAGGAACAGATGTATACTCGTTCATTGAAGTGGAAGGAGGATGGTAACAGGCTGGAAGTCACAGCAAGCCAGTGGTATCTCCAATAGAGCGACACCAGCGCCAGTGCCTTGTAGCGGAACTACACCACCTCCTTTGCAGATACTGGAAGAGCGTTTTGACCTCCAAACGAATTTTCGGATTTCGACCGATCTGCGCACCAGCATTATGAAAAACATAATTTACATGGGTAAACGTTGTGACCTCCGAAATCGGAAGTCACAACGTAATATATGAGGTCAGAACGTATATTGAGTATCTGTTTCGGAAGTCACAACGTATGGTGTACCAATATATATATATATATATATATATATATACAGGCATTACAGTATTGCTTTATATGTATATTATGTATACTCAGCAATGTTCTCAAATTGATTACTTAATGATGAAATTATAGTGAATACAGATTTAAAAAGTGCATGCCATTTATTTATTTAATCAAACTTACATGTAACATATGTTCTAGATAATTATGCAAGAAAAATTTAGCTGAACTAACCAGCGATCTGGGCACTGATGATGAAGAGGTTATTCCCAAAAAGCAAATAATAAAACCACTTCATTATTTATCAGATTCTGACAGTGACGATGTGGTGACACCAAAACCAAAAAAATTGTTCAAGTTGCCTCTTCGTCCAAAAATACAAAAAACAGTAAACATTTATGAAAACTCGGGTAATTTATTGTTTAATTGGAAATGGAAAATACTACAGACTTTTCACACACTTCTTAAATAATGAAAAAGTTGCTGAAAGTTTCGTATTATCACAAAAGCAAAACTGCTGTTAATTTTTCATAATACTGTTTTTCTACAAACGTGTTGAAAATGCCATTTTTAGCACTCCATAGTTCATAGCGCACCTACTACACCTACTATAAATAACACAGCTCGTTTCGATTTAAATTCTATTGCTATCGCTCAAGCTACAAAAGGAGAAAAAAATAATAAATTATCTGCCCAAAAATCATCCGGTTCGAACATCCAGACTCGCAACCAGATACCGGTGAACAAAAATATTAAAACCCGTTCCAATTCTACTAAAGAGAATCAGAAGATTTAGAAAGAAGATTTATGATTATTTTAGATATATGTATGTGAATTGTGTTCCTATTTAAAGTGTTTGTTCAATATTCTGTCTTATTTTATTATTAAAAAATAAACTTGGTAACATTGAGTAATGAATCCGTATATTAGAGATTATGAATATATTCCAATAAAAGCTAGAGAATACGATACATTTGATGAATATAACAGAAATATAATCTTAGATACAAATAACCGTGAATTTAATATAATACATCAAAATATATGCAGTATATCAAAAAATTTAGACCAATTTAAAATATATTTATCAAAAATGAGTCACGACAATGATTGCATTATTTTAACAGAAACATTCAAACTAGATTCACTAGAAATGTTCCAAATTGATGGTAATGATACCATTTATAACGAAGGTGATGTAAACAGGAATGATGGTGTAGTTGTATACATAAAAAAAGGTTATGATCACCAACATTCAATAATTAAACTAGGAGGATGTAATCTGTTGGAAATTAAACTGGTCAATAAATTTGATGAATATATATATATATATTTCGGCAATGTACAGGTCCCCAGCAAATAATGAAACTGAATTTATCTTTGAGCTCAGAAAGTATATCAAAAAAATATCTACTTTGCAAAGCAACTACCTTGTATTCGCAGTAGACATAAACCTAAATATTCTGAACGATAGAGAGGAAATAATTTCAGAATATTTAAACATACTATATGAATATAATTCCATTCCTTTTATTAATAATGTAACAAGACCAATGAGTGGAACTTGTTTGGATCATATTTTTGTTAACAACAGAACTAACCTAACAGATCATTACACTATTATGGTTAAATTATACCTAGATACTAATAACATAAACACAGCAATTCCCAAAGAGCAAATAGAAATAATACATTATGATAATTTACGAAAAGACTTAAGAAGTTATGATTGGTACCATTTCCTTCATATTGAAGATATTGATCAGGCTGCTTCATTTTTAATTAGTTTGTTAAAAGATAAAATAAAAAAAAATTCAAAATCTTTAAATTTCAATAGCAGAAATAATAAAAGAAAAACATGGATCACGAAAGGGTTAGTTAGGGCAATAAACAAAAGAGATAAATTATTTAAGTTGTACAAATCTGATACCACTAATCGAAACTTAAAAGAGCAATACCTAACATACAGAAATAAACTAAATATACTGATAAAAACAAGAAAAAAAGATTATTATTCCTCTCAAATCGAAAATAATCGGGACAGTACAAAAGCTCTTTGGAATATAGTAAAGGGTATAAATAAAAATAAAACAAATATAAAACAAATTTTCAACGAAAAAAGTCAACTAACAGAAAATAAAAATGACATTGGTAATATATTCAATTCTCATTATGTCAACGTAGGTAAGAAACTTGCAGAAAATATAATTATTCCAGAAGATCCTCTTTTAAAAAGAAATACTACTACACACTCTATTTTCCTTCAACCAACAGATGTAGAAGAAATCATTACCATCATAAATTCACTAAAAAATAGAAAAGCTCCTGGATTGGATAGAATAAAATCTGAAACATCAAAAGAAATTAAATATGAAATAGCTATGCCAATATCACATCTTATTAATAAAATTATATGCCAAGGTATATTTCCATCTGTTTAAAATAGGTGTTGTCCAACCTTTATATAAAAAAGGAGATAAAAATTTGGTTAGTAATTACAGACCTATATCGCTGATAAGTAGTTTAGCAAAAATAACTGAAAAAGTACTCAAAATTAGAATAGTCAAATATCTTGAACAAAATAAATTAATCTCTGATAGACAATTTGGTTTCCGTGATGGAAAGTCCACAGAAGATGCAATTCACTTTTTAACCACAAAAATATATGAAAATTTGGAAAAATCGAGACCAAGTCTGTGTGTCTTTCTAGATCTTGCGAAGGCTTTCGATACTGTGAATCACATGCAGTTGTTGGAAGTATTACAAGATTTGGGGTTTAGAGGATACGTTCACAATTTAATGAAAAGCTACTTAACGAACCGAGAGCAGTATGTTAACATCGAAGGTACATTGAGTAATAAATTGAAAATAAGTTGGGGTGTTCCTCAAGGTACGGTCCTAGGCCCTATATTGTTTATCATATACATAAATTCTATACTCACATTTAACAGTTATGGTTTAATCTCCAGTTTTGCAGACGATACTGCTATTATCTATGAAGCTGAAAATTGGGACGACCTAAAACAAATAACTGAGCAGGATTTAGCCAGGATTGTGAAATGTTTCGATCAAAAAATGTTATCAATTAACTTTGAAAAACATTTTTCTTACCGTTCTCATTATATAAAAGTGGACTTCCAAATCTAAACGAACTCAAAATTAATAATCACTCTAATATCTCGATAATTATAAAAAAACAACATCACATAAAATACCTAGGTATAGTAATAGATGCCCATTTTAAATGGGATGAGCATATAATCAATGCTAGTAAAACGCTTCGCTCTTTGCTTTATAATTTTAAACAGTTGACACAAATATTACATTTCAAATATTTAAAAATTCTTTACCATGCCCTAGTCGAATCTCGAATAACGTATGGAATATTAGCATGGGGAGCGACTACTAACACTCACTTAAAACATATAGAAACAATCCAGAAAAGATTTTTAAAAATTATTTCACTAAAACCGTTTCGGTATTCATCAGATATGCTATTTAAAGAACTAAAAATTATGGATATTCGTGAGCTATTTTTTTATAAAGTGGTTACTAGAAAATTTAAAAACCGTAACAACTTAAATTATATCAGTCATATATATAATACAAGGTTAAAGTTAAATGATATGGTGGAAATTCAGTTTTCTAGAAAAAGAATCGGTCAAAGAAACCATGTTTTTCTGTCCAATAGATTTTACAACTTTCTACCTAAACAAATAAAAGACGCTACAACTATATATTCCTTCAAAAAACAAGTAAAATCACACATTCTCCTGTTGGATCGAAATGTTATCCACGGATTGTTTAATTTCTAAATTTGAAATATATTCTATAATATTTAAAAAAGTATATATGAAAGGGTGCATGTATGTCATATGTGTGTGTATATATGTGCGTATGTATGGGTATGTGTACAGTTGGTTCGTTGGATCTTTTCCCATGCGTCATCATTAATATACAAACGCAATACATCAATAGATTAAATAACACGTAGGTCGTAGTTGTAAATAAAGTTTTTGGTCTGTCAACGACGTCAACGAACAGATTCGCGTTTAACCTATCGCCGACATTCATCATATGGCTATCTCTGTTTGTCATATTACGCTGTAATGGAACAAACGGTTTCATTTCGGGGGTTAAGATTGTATGAGTAGGAAAGAGACGTAATACAAAAAGTAGTATGTGAATCATTTCATACATGGGAAAAGATTCAGCGAACAGACTGTAAGTATGCATGTGTTACTTAAAGTTAACCTCATCATGTATGTTTATTAGATATAGTCATTGCAGTGGAATGTTTAGAATACTTTTTATAAAATTCTGATAAAACGTTGAACCCACGCACAGGCTCTGCCTAAGTGGGTATACTTTTATTCGGAATCTTCTATGTAATTATTACTGTTGATGTAATCATGTATTAATAAGTTCCTGAATAAATTATTATTATTATTATAGAAGCCTTAAAAATGTCACTTTAAGACACTGAGTGCTTTAAAATGTTTATGGCACTGCTGGTAAAAGTGAATTGTCAAATTTTGAAAGCAAACGTCAAAATATTTAGATTTTATTTATTAACATTAATATTAATAGTACAATTTGTGCAATTTGACAAATTAATTTCCTGCACTGCTGTTTTACCATTTTCCGTGGATGAGGAATGATGAGCAGAGAAAATGGAATTTCCAGTCGAGGTTGACGCTACAATGTCAAATCAACATTGGTTGCTAAGGTACGTGTAATAGACGATGCAATTAAAAATTATCTCCTTTGGCGGTATTAATAAAGGTTTTTAAAATTCAATTCAAACTGTATTATTGCATTTTTTGAACGTTTGTAGAAAAAATATTGTATGATATACGCGTTAAGAGTACCTTTAAAGGCACTCATGTGAATTGCAGAATTCGCTTCGCTCATTCTGCATACCTTCACATGCGTGCCTTAAAAATGTTTTTTTAACACTAATATCATAAATAACTATTGATTTGAAGATGTTCATTTCAGTTTTTTTTTTAACTTTCAGATGTAACTCAAACGACATCAAATATACATCAGTATGATGTCGAGCAAACATCTACAGAAGAAAATGAAGGTATTGTGTTTAGTTATGAATATTTTTGTAGAATTGTTAGGATAAATTATTGTTTATGTATTCAATTTGGTTCAGAACAGTTGCAGTTTGTTTGCAAGTCTTTATTAAAGTAGAGCTTTAAAATATAGAATATAATAAATTATTAAGTATTGATATTATTTGTTTTTTTTGTGTTAGGGTCTAACCAACAAGTACAAGGCATTCAATGAAGGACGAAGATCTTATTTCAACTGCAAAGAATTCTCAAAATAGTAAGTAATTTTTTCAATTATTGTGTACACTGTGATATATACTTGCCCAAAATTGTTTTGTTCATAATCAATTAACCGAATTTGATGTATTTGCTAACCAAAATTTTTCAAAACCTTTTTTATCTTATTCAGTATATATAGTGAAGTACAATAACTAATATATTTCATAGATCCAAACAAAACTACTGGTGTCAAATATTATGAACTCATTAACATATCCATTTAACCTTCAATTATTATATTGTTTATGAAAACGTATTTTATTTCAGGGATTCACTGCGACTGCAAAAAAGATATTTATGTCATTAAAAATTTACTAGTCGATGTAAATGCCAAATTGGACATTCTATTACAGGGATCCAGAGGAGAACCATCAGAAAGGGAAGGCGATATATTAAGCAAAGTAGAAGTGTCTTTTCCCATCAAAACTGAGAATGACTTGAGGAAACTATAGGAGTTTTTATCAGAAAAGTCTAATTTTTCAAGTGTGGTAATATATTTTTTTAGAAGTGCTAAGTATTTCATAATTTGACCAGCACATACTTATATGTGAATTGTTTAATCTTCTTCAATTTTAGGTAAATATCTTCCAAATTTGGAGGGGTCAATTTAACCGAATTTTTAAGGAGATGTTTGGCGCCAACCCTTTCTGATGATATTGCTCTTCTTTATTCTTTCAAAGGAACAGAAGGAGCAATTTGAAACGCTTCATTTATGCAGGGCTGTAATAGATATGTTTTTTCTGTTAATTTTACTAATATTATAAAAATTGGTCACTGCTTACACCAACTTTGACAAAAATGGTGAGAATTTCAAAGAAATTGAAGTTTTAATATGTCGGAATCAAAACTGTATAAAATTAAGAACAAAGTTATTTTTCATCAAACTCTAATCTGTCTGCTTGAAAATAATTAACAGGATAAAAAACAACTTTCTTTTTTATAAACATACATGTATTTTTTTACAGAAGCAGCAGAAATGTCTAAATTAGGTGGGAGTAAAAAATAAATAGAGCTAGCTATTGGAGCTTGGCTTAGGAGAGCCCAGGAAAGAAAGAGGAGGGAGGGATTGTAACGTTAATTTTATTCACTCTCCTTATATTTAAATATTTATTAAATTATCTTATGGGTGGCGAGTAGCCAGTCCTTTCTCATGCCCAGCGCTGAGAAATGTATCGAGTTTAACTTTATCTATAGTCGATGAAAGACAAAATTTTAAGTTTATTTGCGGGTCAAATCGATACCGTCTATAGGGAAAATAGTCACTTCGGTTTACTATAAATTATTTGGTTTTCAATTTTAACACAAATGAATGAAGAATCCACTTACGGAATTTAAAATACTTTTTCATTTCCAAACCATGGAGTTTGATACAGATATGCGACGTATGTGCATTATCATTCACATGATTTCATGTTTTATATTTAAACAGAGGCAATCAGAGATTTTGTCTTTTCTGTGACAAAATGTTGAACTAACAACTTGAAATTTATTTGGTGAGAGTTTCACCTAAAACTTTTTTATCTAAGTGCATTCATGTGAATGGTAAGTAGTTTCGCTTAAATTCATATGTTACATATTCAACTTTGCTTTCCTCAATATATAGTAGCTTTTCTTATTATTTTCTCTAGCGTTCCAGTGCCAGATATATCGATAACGTTTTTTTTATATTTTTTTTGTGTTTTTTTTTATCTTGTTGAAGACACTTGATATTATACCTTTTAATATATTTACCGGCATTAATAATACATTTTTATTGCTTTCCTTCATTATTTTTTTTATAGTAAAATACAGGATGTTGCTTTTTTTTGTTTTATGAACCACGTTTTTAAATATTCATTTTTCAATCTGTACATCATATAACAACCAGCACCATTTTCATTTCAATCTCCAGATATCCTGCATTTTACTATGTTCATTTAACATATATCTGATTCAAGTGTTCTTTCTAGCACTTTCTTCGTACCTAAAGTAATGCACTTTCTTCGTATCTAAGTTATATATATCTTTATATATATAACCACTACTTCTACTATCACTACTACTACAACTACTACTACCACAACAACTACTACTATTAATATGTTCTGCAATAAACCTCCATAAGACACCGGACCTCCATAAGACACCGGATCTCAATGCAGAAGAAACCAGGAAAGTACCGTCACTGAAAATTATTGTTGCAACAAGAATACTAAATACTAATTTTTCTTCAACTGTGATATTTATATTTTTTTTTTAAAGTCATTATACAACTTGTAAATTTAACAACGTAGTTCATATTCCTTCCCTTCCAACATTTCCAGGTTTGTTGATAGAGAGTGTTGAAACAAGTCAACTAATATTATTCAGGGTGGCGCCCATTTACCTTAACTTCACTTAAATTCCTTAACGTAATTCATTGATTGTTTTGTTAACTTATTAAATTCATTTATTTCAATATAACTTCAATAATTTAAATAAGTAGTATTACCCGCGAACCGGTAAGACTACTCCCTGAATTTTTATTAGTTTGGTATCCGAATTCACGCCTGAGCAGCTCTTTATCTGAGTAGCCGTTACAAATACAGCAATGTAGAATGTAGTAGTTGAATATATAATAATTTGTTTAATGAAGCATTCTTTTTTAATAATTTATTCAAAATCCTCCAGTTTATCCCATGAAACATCCAAAAAACATCTGAATTTGCATTAAAATTGTGGTTCCGGGAATGTTTCAGGAACAATTTGCAACATTCTTGGAATGTTCCAATATTGTGTTCAGGGAATGTTCAAAGTGCTCACAAACGTCGTTCCGGGAACATTCTTGGAACAATTTGCGACTAAAAACAACTGTCCCAGGAACTAAGTGTTTGTCACAAAAGTACATTCGGGGAACGTTTGAAAAACACAAGTGTGCTATCAGGGTTACACCATCCCATTTGTTAATCGGACGCCCTGTAATTATGCCTCCGGACAAAATCTAAAAAATATAGCTATTGGAAAATTACCAAAATTGGAAGTTCTTCAGCAGATGTACCAACTGTTTTGGACCAGGTTCCAAAAAGAATATATTTCTTAGCTTCGTCAACAATATAAACGGTAGGAGCTACCAACTCCAATCAAGATTGGATCACTGGTATTAATAAAAAAGGATCAACAAACACCATGCAAGTGGCCTATTGGTCGAATTTTACAACTCTTTCTTAGCAAGGACGGTGTGTTCCGTGTAGCCGAGATAAAAACTGCAACAAAGTGTGTAACCCGTTCGGTCCGACATTTGTGCCCACTGCCAGTGGAAAGTATATTAATTCCGTTTGTTTTATTTTTCTTTATTTTTATGTATATTCATGCAATATATTACTTTTGAAGGTACCCTTCACAAGGGGGGAGTGTACAAAAATGTATGTGAATTCCTATGGAATCGTGCCTATTATAGAATCTTTATTTTATTCAATATATTTAATATAGGAGGTCCTAATACATAGTTGTAAATATCACATATTGTAGTCAGTATACACACAAATTCAGCTATATGAATAAAATAAAATGAAATAAAATCCTGATAAAATCAGTAGATGATAAAAGTGAGAAATTCTATAGTTCAAATGAATACATTACAAAATTAACATACAAAAATTACAAAGTTAATTTACGAATTGGAAATAGATTCTAGCTAATATTTTTTAAACTGAGGTAGAGAGGTACTCGTTTTAATTTCAGTAGACAATGTATTAAATTCACGTAATCCATATATGAATATAGATTTTGTTGCTATGGCTAGTCTTACTTGTGGTATATAGAAATTATTAACAGATCTAGTATTGTAGTTATGTATTTCATTATTATAGACAATAAAATCATTAAAGTACTCAGGAAGTTTTTTACTTTTAGTTTTGTAAACAAAAGTCATTGCTAAGTAATAAAATCTTTGTCTGACTGAAATCCAACTCAAAGTTGTCAGCATACTATTTATCGGTGTGTATCTGTTACATCGAAGGATTATTCTCATTCCTCTATTTTGTAATTTTTGTAGTCTTTGTAAGCAGTTATTATTCAATTTATAAAGTAATGATCCGCAGTTGTCAAAATGAGGTTGTATAATAGTTTTATACACTGTTAATCTAGAGAAGAGAGATAGATTTGACGCAATCCTTGAGAAGAAAAATAGCTTTTTTATTATTTAATTACATACATATTCGTAATGAGGTTTCAATAATAAATGTTAATCTAAAATAAATCCCAAGTATTTAAATTCATTAACCCATTCTACGTTCTCATTTTCAATTCTAATGTTATATGTTTTATAATTTATTTGACTTAATTTATATTTACTTCCCAAAATCATTGCTTCAGTTTTTTTAGTATTAAGTTTAAGTTTATTTTTATTCAAAAACTGGGTTAAAACTTTCAATATATTATCCAGTTTATTCAAAATTTTCTCAAGTCTATACCCATAACATGCTAACAGTGTATCATCTGCAAAAAGATTAATAAAATCACACTCAATATAATTAATGTCATTTAAATATATGATAAATAGAAGCGGTCCTAATATACTTCCTTGAGGTACTCCTAATTTATTTTCAAGCACTCCAGATGTTGATTTACCTAGCTTTACAAATTGTAATCTATCAGTCATATACTGTTCAAACCAGGTCAGGACTCGTCCTGCAAAACCATAATATTTTAATTTATTAATAAAAATTTTACGATCTATTGTTTCAAAAGCTCGTTTGAAATCAAGAAAAACTGCTATTATATATTTATTTTCATCAAGTACTTGCTTCCATTTAGATATAGTTAATTGTAAAGATATTTCACATGAATGACCTTCCCTAAATCCTGACTGATTTCCCATAAAAAAACCATTGTTATTAAAGTATTCTAATATTTGGTCACGAACTAGGGTTTCTAATAATTTTTCTATTGTCGGAAGTGTATTGATAGGCCTCAAGTTGAATGCGTTTGTATCGTTTGCAATTTTTTGGACTGGAACTATTTTGCTAGTTTTTAATCGATCAGAAAATGTTCCTTTTTCTAGTGATGTCGCACCCCGGCGAGAATAACGTCACAACTAAAAAATCAACAAATTTAGGTTAGTCACATTTCAAAACAACAAATTTTTGTCTCTACAAGTCTGGAATAGTGACACTTCTGAAGTTTCAAAACTGAACACTAGGTGGCGCAAGTGTCATTCTGGTAGGTAGTCATTTCGGTTAGCGCCAACCAAGAACAGTGTCACATTAGACTTGGTGCAGTGAGGTGGTGTTTAAAGTTGCTGAAATAAGGCAGAAATACTGACACTTTTTGAGTTGTGACGTTCTTTATGATTCAAGGTAAGGAACTTATACATTTCTGCTTGTCTCTTTTAGGGTTATGACATTATTCTTGTTATTAATGCATGATAATTTGTGTATTTTCGCGTTTTATTTTGAGTTGTGTGACTATTGATCTGATTACTCACAATCAAATTTTGGATTTTTCATTTATTAATAAAAGATGTAACCTTGACACTTTTTCTATACTAATTAATTGTTTCATTTTTAGGTCCATTATGGCATTGTCGAGAGGTAAGAAAATGTTGCTGTTAGCTGCACAGCAAAACGCTTACACGGAAAACCTAGAAAATGAAAATACAGACTTAGACGATGTTTGTGATAAAACTAAAAACTTTAAAGATGAAGATGCTGCATCTGTAGGATGTTCAAAGTGGGTAACTGTTCCCAAATCTAAAACTAGTAGTGATATAAAAGTACGGTTATGTAGGGTCAATAAAAACCAATCAAGGCGAACCACTTCTTTGAGTGGGGACTCAAACTATGAAGAAGATGTTGACGACTCAGACAGGGATCCTAACTTTACGTATTCTTCAACTGATTCTTCAGACGTTGGAAACAGAAGTAATAAAGAGTTAGATGAAGAGATAGATGCATTAGAACTACGCAACGCAGAGATGGAAGATGAAAATACTATAAAAAAGGTGAAAAGAAACGTGCAAAGCCTCAACTGTGGCAGAAAAATATCAAAAAACACAGGAAAACAATTTACTTCTAATTCTAAGAATCCTCAGCCAATCAGAGAACGAAATCTGCAACAGCCTTGTTCAAATATTTGTAAACTTAAATGCTATGAAAAAATTAATCATAAATCAAGAGAGACAATATTTAAAAATTATTGGGAACTTGGTAGTTTGCAATTACAGCGCGAATTTATTTCGAAGCTTATTACAGAAGTGAAACCGAAATATCGGTACGAGAGAATAGGCAGTACACGTAGTTTCAATCATACTTTTCATTTTATAGTAAATGGCATCAATGTACGTGTATGTAAAAAATTTTTCAAAGCAATGTTAGATATTAACGACAGACCTATCAGGACAGTATTAAGTAAAAGTAATGATGGGTTCAAAGAAGCTGATAAACGAGGAAAACATGGTAACCACAAAGTTATTGATCCTACAATCAAACAAGGTATACATGACTTTATAAACAGTATACCCAGGATTGAAAGTCATTATTTGAGAGAACAAACTACACGCGAGTATATTGATGGTGGAAAATCAATTGCAGGCATGCACCGCGATTATGTTGCAGAAATTAAAAGTAAGAATAAAAAATATGGCAATTTGACTTTATTTTCAAGAATCTTGAATGAACGATTTAACATCTCATTTTTTGTCCCAAAAAAGGACCAATGTGAGCTATGTACCGCTTACAACAATGTAGCTGATGATGAGAAGGAAAAACTAAAAGATCAGTATGACAACCATTTGAAAGAGAAAAAATTGTCTAGGGAGGAAAAGAAAAAGGATAAACTACGTGCAGAGAACAATGACAAACTCGTGGTTGCAGTTTATGATCTGCAAGCGGTTTTGCCAGCTCCCAAAGGGGACGTGTCGGTTTTCTTTTACAAATCAAAAATTAATAGTTACAACTTGACCGTAAGTGACCTGAAGCTAGATGATGTGCAATGCTATTTTTGGCATGAAGCTGAAGGAAACAGAGGTGCCATTGAAATAGGTACTTGTGTCTATAAATATTTGGAGCAGATTTCACAATTGAAAAATGACCAGGACCTAGAAATAGTTCTGTACTCCGACAATTGCTGTGGGCAGCAAAAAAATTCATTCATATTTGGTATGTATCTTTTTGCTGTTCAAAAACTTAATATCAAATCAATAACACATAAGTTTTTGATCAAGGGTCATACCCAAAATGAGGGAGATAACAGCCACTCAGTCATTGAAAAGGCTGTCAAAAAAGCCCAGAAATCAGGACCCATCAATACCCCACCCGAATACGTCAGAATAATACGATCTGCCAAGAAAACAGGAAACGCTTTCAAAGTAGTAGAGTTATCCCACAGTGACTTTATTGACTGGAAAGTCGTCACACAACAACTGGGATCCAATTTTAATAAAGTTGTCCAAGAAGAGGATGAATCAGTCCCAAACAAGGTCCAAAATGAAAATGTAACTGAAGATGAACAAAATAGCACACAAAAAAACGAAAGTATTGACACTGAAGAAGAAGACATAGAAAGAACAAAGCAAGCCAAACGAGTCAATGAAAATAAAAAAAGAATGGATAATATTAAAATTGGCGATATAAAAATTTTGAAGGTTTTAAAGAGTGAACCAAGAGTCCTTTTTGTAAAAACTTCATACGAGCAAGAGGAGTTTATGAAAATTAAGGTGAATGATGTAAAGTTAAAGCGGGGAGAAAAGAAAAAAAACCTATCGAAGTAGAGAAGATAATCTGTCCTACAGCATACAGAAGTAAAATTCCTATTACCGGAAGGAAGAAGTCAGATATACTTGACCTTATCAAAGGCAACTATATTCCAAAGTTTTACGGGCCTTTTTATGATTCTATTTTGTACCCATAGACTATGTTTTGTTCAGTGCAGTGGTATAATTAATTACATTTTAGATAAAAACTCTTTTGTACTTTTCTAACAATAAAATTTGTTCATTAATGACCTTATTTTTTTTATCGTACAGTATAATAAATTATTACAATTATTGACACAAAGGCACAACTAATAAAATTGTCATATGTCATTCAGGAAGAGTGTCACAACTCAAAGTACAATTTATTCTAGCCTAGGAAATAATTATAATTATTATAGATTTATAAAATAAGTAAGTAACTCAATTCCTAATTAAACAATGAACTTATTGCACTAATTGCCCTTTCTAAAGTATTTGAACTTTGATTTCACAATGTAAGTGAACTTTATTTTTTGTGTACTGTAAAATGATGTTTTTTAGTTGTGCGCCGGGGTGCGATGTGTTTATAAAAGTTAATACTGCAAAGCCAGTTGTATAAAAGGTCTCCTTCAAAAACCCAGCACTCAATATTTCGTCATAGCTTCCCTTATTTTTTAACGAAAAAACAGATTTTTTCAGTTGATCTAATGTAATTAATTTAAAATGTTGATTGAATATCACTTGAAAAATTTGGCGACCAATCCTCAGCTGGGGGTATTGATTTGTTATTTTAAATATACTATTCACAAAAAATGTATTCAATTTGTTGGCTGCCTCTTCTTCCGTTTTAGCGAAAGATACAGATCCTTCAACAGAAAACCCGACAGAGTCAAATTTAATCTCCCGATTTTTACCTTTAATTAGATTTTTTAGTGTTTTCCACATTTCTCTAGAATCATTTTTGTGTTCATAAAATTCTTTTTTCTTGTACTTCAATGAATTAACAACTATATTTCTTTTATTTTTGTATTCATTCCACAATACATTTTTATCTGTACCTACTGCTCTTTGAAACTTTTTGTATACTTTATCCCTCTCTCTGGCTTGTACCTTTACCTCCTTATCATACCATGGAACATGATTCTTCTTCAACCTTATTTCAGTAATAGGTGCTATACTGTTCAAAACTCTACTACAATAGGGTATTTGACAATTTTTTTTAAATACCATTAGAAGATTGTCTGGCCTCAGTTAAGTACTCCAATTTTTTTTCAAATTTTTTACCAAGCGGGAAAGTTGCCAAAACCAACTTCGAAACTTTTTATTTAAATAGCGCGCCAGAACGCCCTGATTTTTTATGACGTCAGTAGTCTTGTCGCTCCGCCTACCGCATCCCGAGCGACTTGACCTTGACCAGCCGAATCGGAACCAACTCTCACAATTGTTTTGCTGTTTAAATACTGTAAAGTGTGGTTAAGTTGTTTACTTTTGAATTTCTTTTCGTGTTTTGCGTTGTTTTTTTTCTGATATTCATGGAAAAAAGATGGACCGAAAAAGAAGGAAAAGTTATAAATATTTTTTAATAGAGGATTGTAAACACTACTGTGACCGCGTCGCAAAAAACATTTATTTCTGTGCCCAAAGACCCTGATGAGAAAACAGTGGTTGGAGATTGCAGGAAGAGATGCTTCAGTTATTTCGTCAAAGACCGTCTGTTTTGTTTGTGAGGATCATTTTAACGTAAGTCATAACCATGAAAAGGTGGAATAATTAAGTATTAAATAAAAATAAATTATAAACAATATAATTAAAAATATATAATATTCTAGCTGCAAGCTGATATGGAGAACTATATGCATTACCATATTATGGGTCCTAAATCTATCAGTAGAATTATATTGAAGCCTGGAGTCCTGCCTTCAAAGTCAAAGTAGACGTGCCATAAAAATTCCATACAGAAATTTATTCACCGAAGAGTACACATTCATGCCATCGGTCAACTCAGGTAAATGCCTTGTCATTTAACATTTTGTGGAGTGGAAATATTATTTTACATCTTGTGTGACAACACTACAAATTGAGTATTTAATCAGGTCAGTTGGAGCATCCTGGACTCAGTCCCTAGAGCGGACCTGAACCGGCCAAGAAGCAAAGATTAGAATCAAATAGAGGAGCAGTTAAACTTGATGAAGTCATTAAGAGGAGAGTAATGCTAGTATCAGTAGTACCAAGTACAAGTTCAGGTAAATATGAATCAGATCATTGCCTTGTGAAAACATGAAAAAAATTACACATATGACTCAATTTGTAAGTCTTTGAAGTTGATATCATTTCCAGGCTGCTCAAGGCGACGGTTGAAGCGATCTTCATTTGACAAAAGCACACAAGTGAATTTAAAGAAAAACTTCAGGGGCGTAGGAGTTCAGGTGCAGTCAAAAACTCAAAGCCAGGCCTCTTCACCTTTTAAGTTACATACCAGCACTGCGAGCACAAGCACATCTCCATGCACGATAAAATTATCGCCACGGAGGAGGAAAAACCCCACATCGTCGCTAAGCTCAGTAACTAAAAAGATATATAAAACTGATGAAGAATCAGATGAATCTACATCACAGCCTTCCGTTTCTGTCATTGGCTCGTCACCATCTATCAAGTTAGAAAACCTAAAACAGCCATCGGATAGTGGCAGTAGTTCAGGTTCAGTGGTACGAGTATATAATATGAGAACAGCAGAAAAAGAAGAAGATGCTAAGCGGTTAACAGAATGCATTGTGAAGAAAATCTTAAGGAGTCCTCGCTTGTACATTGGATTCCCAAAAACCTTATCTTCTTGCTCAATATAATCAAGCAAACTAGTATCCCAGAAAATCATGTACTGATGTGCCTGAAAAAAATTCGATGCTATACCAGACTGGTTGAACTGGCAGATGACTTTGGCATATCTGTATCTTATGCAAGTAAAATATTTTGCAAGACTGTGCCGATCCTTGCAAGTTTTCTTCTGCCTGTAACCTGCACCTGGTGTCCAGTGTATTTATTGTGGATCAAAACAGGTAACAAAAATATAAATATATTTTCTTATCAAAATTTAAAGTTTATTTAATTATTCGCTATTTTAGAAAATCTTTAAAAGAATGCCCATCTGCAATAAATGGGTACCAGAGACCCTTGGAACGACTAGTACGTACTATTCGCCTTACACTATTTGAAGATTGCTTACATATAGTTTATGTTCTAAATTCGCGCAATAAATTAATTGATATTAAACTAATCAGTTACAAATATGGATCTTATATAAATAAAGCAGGTGTAATTAAGATGAACTAAGTGTTTCAATTGCTCATTGTGTTGAATTTTCTAGGATCCAGGGAGTGAGAATACAGATCCAAAGTGTGGAATTTCTGATAATATTACTGGAATGATCTTACTTGTAGACTTTGATGATATCAGAAGGTTATGCTGGGCGTATAAGTGATGTAGCCCTGGTGGAAGACTGCCAATTCCTTGACACTTTGGAACCTGGATCTAGTGTGATGGCTGACAGGGGATTCAAACACATCGAAGGGCCTTTCCTAAGAGCAGGTTGTAGCTTAGTCAGACCTCCAAGTGTCAGTGCAAATAAAAAATTAACCAAGAGTGAAGCTCGCTCTACAAAACAAATTGCAAGCCTACGAATACATGTTAAGAGAGTTATAAGACGTTTAAGAGAGTTCTCTTTTTTAAGGCCCCATGCATGTGTTAATGGCAATTTTCTTAGAGTCTTAGATGAGGTCATTATAATAGCCTGTGCTCTTATAAATATTCAGGATGCTTTAATTAAATAAAATATTTTGAAACAAACTTACTTTGATATAATTTTTTTATGTGATAATAAAATAAGCTGTTAATTTTATATGTGATAATAAAATAAATTTTGTCAATTTTATATGTATATGTGATAATACTGATAATGATCATTTGTTTACTTCTAAAAACAAAAAGCACACAGAAAGATGAAATAAGTAAATTTTTGATAAAGGATAAGAAAATATGGTTTTATTTACTCTACCACTACACTACTATACAATAAAGGATAAAAATTTTTTTTCCAAAATATAAAATTATTTTCCAACAAATCTTCCACAAAGTCTTCATCATAATTAATGCTTATTATTTCAATTTGACTTTTTTTTTGAAAATCCGGGTCTGCCACACAAAAGTATCCTTTTCTCTTTTTGGCAAGGTATATCTGGAACTGGACCTGGGAATTAAATTTGTTTTTCACGACCCCATTTTCGGCGTAGTTCGTGTACGTCCTCCGACTGGTTGGGCATTTAATTTCTACCACGGCATCTCCACAAATACCGTCTGGTGACCCAGCAAATATACAATTGTCTCCTGAGATCAGGATTCCACTCCTGGATATTGGCTGGCCCATTTTCTTTTGCAAAGCACTCCTGACCTTATCCTCTAGTTGACGCCCTCGCTGCATTGCAGGAGTGTCTGGAACTTTCCCTCCCATTATGGTAGATACTTAAGTTCCATCTATTGTCTTGCATCTGCTCACTTCGTATGCCCTTTAAGCTGTTATACTGCCATAGCGGAGGTCAAACCAAAGGTGGCTGCTGCTTTGATCTTTGGTTCTTCTCTCTACTTCTTCGAGAAGGGAGTCTTTAAACAAGGGGTTGATTTTTCGATAAAATCATCTGCATTTTGTTCTTTGTATGCAGATGCTAAAAAATGCAGGGACAAAGATGATGGCTTATTGAAATGCATGCTGTCTTTTTTTAGGAGTTGACAATCCTCTATTTTTTTTCCTGCCCTCGTCCATAAACTTCCTAAAAACAGCATAGTTGGGTACCAAAGGTGTTTTCACTTTGCCTCGGCAAAGATCTTTTATTTTTATTGCCTTTAGGGTACTGCCTACTCTTGAAAGTCGAGACTTCTTCCAATAGCATTCGCTAGAGGTACATGATGGTTCTTCACTCCTCCGATGTACCCACATTAGGAAAGCAACTGCATGCTTACAACCTCCTTCCGATGCTGGACAGTCCATGCACTTCACACTGTTGATTGCCTCGAATTCTTCATCCACTTCCATTACAACTTTGTAACCCGAAGCTCTAACTTTGTGCTCTGGACACACCTTGCTTTGGATATGCACTACTTTTCCAACTCGTTTTAGTTGGACGTATCCCACAGCATCATCCCCATATGAATCTCTTGAAGATCTGTTAATTAAAATGTAGAAATAAGGAAAGTTAACTTCAAGTAATTAATTACTATCTGTTTCAAAAGATCTTTTATATGTGCCCTTAAAATTCAACAAAATCTTTTCACTTACTTAGAAGTTTTCTCGTTCCGAAACTCTGTAGAGCAGAAATCAGCATTGGTCGCGAAGAAATTTGCAACCATCATCGAATCGACTTTCGGTAGATTGTCACTGGTGGCTTTTATTAACCCAGGTTCCATTTCAATAGGAAGGCACACAATTTACAACACTATTGATTTAGTCTTGAAAGGAAATAATAATTAAAAACTAAAAGTCAAAACACTATCCAAAGGCCAAAAATTCAACGAACAACAAACGTAAACAAACACTATGGTCGAAAAATCGGAGTAAATAGTGAAATGTAAATAGACATAACAAGTAAAACATGGTTGCCAGATTTTTGTGTGGCTCTTTCTCTCTGTGGAGATGTAGCTCAAAAGAGCTAACTTCACATTTTACATTAGACTGATAGGATTTATAAAAGATTAGTTGGTTAATTAAGCCTCTTTTTTGTGGTTTTTTTAATTAAATGTATATCTCAATAACCCAATCTGGCAACTCTGCAAAAATAGCTAATCCCCGGCCACCATCGGCTCGACCTGCGGCCGCCCTCCTGAGCTGGCCAATAAGAAACAAGCAAGCAACGAGATCTCTGACGTCACAATTAACTCACATATTTTCCTGCGCTGAGTGAATATTTGAAAATTACCATTTTTGTTAAGTGAATGAAAAATCACTGGTTTAATTAATTTGTGTGAAATATCGATTTCTGGCATAATAGTACCACAAAGTACCTGCTCCGACTCTTTTTCAATTTTTTCCGCTCATAGGAAAATACCCTATTACTTTCCAATTGACCAAAAATTTCATTTACATTATTTGAGTCAAACAACCAGTCACACGATATTAATTCTAAATTAATCTCATGAAATTTATCTATATTCAGTTTTCTTGAGAAAAAATTCAATTCATTCACATAATCCACATTTTTATCCAAATTAATACTTATAATGGAATGATCTGTTATTTTGGGGAAATGATGAACATTTAAAGAAATATTTTGATTGATAAAACATAATCGATCAATGTCGAACTGTCGATACTTATTCTGGTATAATCATTTACATGTTGCTCAATGCCATAAGACTGAATTAAATTTCTTATCTTTTTGCTATAAAAACTATCTACAAAATAATCAATATTAACATCACCCACAATTAAAGCTTTGACGTTTCCTGATAAGAAATCTTCACACCACTCTTCAATTTTATCTATAAAGACTGCATCACTGTAATTGGGTGAATGGTAAAAGCCACCAATTAACCTTTTAGTTTCTTTAAAATTAACATTAACAATTTTACACCAATAATTAGGCACAAGAATATCTTCCTTCTTCTCACTAAAAGTAATATTGTTCCGCAAATAAATAAGTACTCCTCCTGTGTGTCGATTTGAAGAATTACATCTTACACATACATATCCATCAGTAGATGTAATAAGAGAGTTCAGCGATCAGTATGGGAAAAACAGTGTGTTGGAGAGAGAGAGAGAGAGTCATGGAGTCAATGAGTGTGAGAGAGACCGGCGCGTCGGCCGCCATTTTTAGTCCACGAATTTAATTTTTCCTGCGCGTTGTGATTTTAGGCTGCCATTTTTAGTCCGCGAATTTAATTTTGAAAGGAAATTTTGTATTTACTGGAAATTTCACATTTCAACGTATTGTGATTGGGTTTTAGTGAAAATATATCCTCTGGTCTAGTTGAATTGCCCGCACCCAATTTATCTCGGATAAACGCTTCAAGATCGGCAATTTCGTAACATCCTGTGGGAAAATCAAAACTTTGAAGCTTGTCCTTGGTATCATAGTAGTAAAACTCACAATTTTCAATGTTTGGTATACTATGATAAGAATGAAAAGATCGTAGAGCTATTTCGTATTCATTCTTCGGATCGAGCACAATAGGCGTAGGAGGTTGAAAGGTAAACACGTGATTGGTGCTGTTAACTCTCAGCAGCTGGACATGATGACTAATGAAATACGAATAATGTTTGAATTTAAATATCATTTTTTATTTTTTTAATGTTTGGTTACAAAGGAAACAAGTAGCCTGCGAACTCGGAGAGCCGTCACAATGCGTCGTCCAATTAGGTCGGTTGTAATGGATGAAACAAGGCAATCGTATTTTTATCTGAAAATTTGCTCCATATTCATTGGGAAGTTTATGCTACATTTCCAGCAATTCCCAAGATCTTACACACTCTATTGGATGTTCAATGGGAAAGTGCTTTAGTTCTTCGGCAGTAAAACTGCTCAATGCTTTTCCATGGTAGATATGTTGTAGTAATAGTTCTTCTTCTTCTAATTAAATACTTGACGTATTTAAAAATATGTGTTCAAAGTGTTGGTGTGATCGCTATGGTACATTAGTAATTATGAAAGATTTCGCCCTCAATGATGGAAGGTATCGCAAAGGATTCGATAAATATATAAAATTGTAAGCTGCTTCTTTAGTCCACACCAATATGTCTGAGGATAAGGTTGCTATTGCATTGCGCAAGTAAAAAGTGTCTGAACTTGCCAGATCGATTCGAAAAAAATACTTGTCATTGAAATTAGGTAAATCAGAGCAAGATGAGTCTATTAATGAACTATTCAAGCCAATATCCAAACCACTAGAAGAAATTGTACAATCCTCGAAGACATTACAAAAATCGATTACAAATTTACATCCAAAGGAGGAAATAAAGAAAGAAGAACCCGATGATGATGTGTTTACACCTTTTCTCGAAACGGAACCGGTGGCCGAAACCGATGAAGCGGGGAATATTCCAATGCCCGAATCTCCAGAAATAATGCGTCCTGAGGTGACACATGAATCTATCCAAGATTATTAAGATCAATATCCTGAAATTAGTCAATCGTATATCGAAGACTATTTCCAAGATAATGGAAGAATCGATAAAAATTACGGTCCTATCTACAATGACGAACTCGGTTGGAGTTTAGGTACGCGTAGAATTGGATTTGATGGAAGAAACGGCAATATCAACATACTACAAGAACGAAATAAAGAAGCTGGATCCGTGACTGGTACACCTGGCTTATACCAGCTTTTATTCTACCACGATTCAGGTGGTTACACCCAGCAGGATTTGGAGGCATATAAAACCCTTCTAGAGTATACTAGGGTTCACCTAGATACACTCAACCGTCTTAAGGATTCATGCACCGACAAATATCACAATATTATCAAACCTTTGTTTAGAACAAAATCAGAATCAACGAACCGTCGTCCCTCTACTCGAACACATCAGCTACTAATGGATCGTCTATCAAAAATACCTTCTCCGAAAAGTGGAGGAAAAGTTCGATTATCGTTTAACATACAACGAAGACCCTATGGAATACATTTATTGGGATGATCCCAACGAGTTGGTTGAACGTCTAAAGCTACTAATTGCTTCGAAAGATGCCGGTAATACATCTCACCACAATGAAATTGTAGCAATTATAAATGAGCTCAAGGAAGCTGAAATAATAGAATAATAATTTGGAACTTTTTCATGTCAATTATGCCAGTCGATAAATTCGGGCATAGACATCAAACGCCCTATGCGCGTTTACCAGCGAAAATTACGTTTCCTTATACACCGGACGGTAATATTGATATTGGAAATGTGAAAATTTGTAATGTTAAAGAACCGACAGCAAATAGTGACGCTGCAACAAAAAAATATGTTGACGACTTGCATACTATCAACTCACCACAAACACACGATATAAAGGATTTAGAAGTAGGATTGAACAAAATCAGAAACGAGCTTCATAAGATCGAAATTCCCATATTACAGGCAAATATTGCCAACTTACAAAATAAAACTAACGGAATTGAGGCATTCATTTCGCGAAATCCCCCAGTAGCAGGTAAAGATATGGCTATGAAGAAATACGTTGACGATTCAATTGCCACTGCAAAAGTCTTAATTCGAAGAGAATTTAGTGCGAATGCAAGTATACGTGAATTGAAAAAAGAATCTGCAGAAAATATCAGAGCCGTTTCTGATTTGAAAAGTTACATTTCAGACATAGTGAACAATATTAAGACATTGGATATAAATATCCATAACCGCATTCACAGTCTGGAGATGAAGCTAGCCGGTAATTCATCATAATATGCACACCAAGGAAAAGATTCAACTCGTAAACGAGCTTCACAAACCGATACGGAAAAAATTCCCTCGGAGATGAGGAATTTTGCATCACAAAATAGGAATCATAAAATGATACTAGTCGTTATTTATAGTTTTTCAAAGTTTGTTTGGACACGTCCACTAAAGACGAAGACCGGAGAGGAGATTACTCGGGCATTCTCGGACATTCTCGCTCATACACGACGAACACCGAAAAATCTACAATCCGATCAGGGAAAGGAATTTAATAACAGCAAATTTCAAAATTTAATGAAAAAACATGATATAAATCATTATAGCGTATTTAGCACGATGAAAGCTTCTATGGCAGAGCGTGTTATAAGAACTTTGAAATCGAAACTCTACAAGTATTTCAGTTTAAACGGCACCTACAAATGGATTGATATTTTGCCTGAAATTACTCAAAACTATAACAATACAAAACATTCCACAACAAAATATAAGCCTTCTCAAGTCAACAAATCTAACGAAAAATCTATTTTGAATAACACCTATAGTCATTTAAAGATAGCCGGTCCACGAAAATTTAAAGTTGGCGACATTGTGCGCATATCCAAGGCAAAACATGTCTTTGAAAAAGGATATACACCCAATTGGACTACAGAACTATTCAAAATCATCAAAGTTAAAATTACCAATCCTGCTACGTATTTACTTGAAGACATGCAAGGTACACCAATCAGCGGCTGCTTCTATGATGAAGAACTACAGAAAACATCGAATCCAGACGTTTACTTGGTGGAAAAAGTTCTTAGACGTTAAGGCAAGAAACTGCTCGTGAAATGGTTAGGCTTAGACAAAAAACATAACAGCTGGATTAATGGAGTTGATGTTTTATGACGTAAAAGGCCACACACGCTATAAATTGGAGTCGCTTCAGGGCTGCTATTTTCTAACTCATGCGAATGACTTCCGTATACGGAATCATGCTGTTTTCGTATGAAATTAAACAAACCGTATTTTCGAGCAATCGAAAAATATCCGTACGCGAGTTTTCTGTGCGGATCTACATCGCATGGTCAAAGGGATGCGAATTAATGAATTCGTATATACTAATGCTTTGAATCTGTAATGTTCATCCACAACATCTGTGAACTCTTGAAAGTATGTTTTTGTAAATTTTCCAGATCGGAGTTGTGGATTTTTTTCCATAAAATTTATTAATTCCGTCTTTTTACTGGATGATATTATACAGGGTGTCCCAAATAACAGTGTCTGATTTTTAACATAAATGCCCAGCTTATTAATTGCTCCAAAGAGATGGGGTTTCAACAAGTTTCACTAGTTTATCAAAGAGATTTTTTTAGGCTTGGCTGGCATTTCATCTCATCAACACAGGGTGTTTTAGTAATGTTGGTCAAATTCAAAGGGAAAAATATGTATTATTTTAAATGGATCACCCTATAATTTTTGATCTCATTCGAAAAAGCAACCATTCTCCTTACCTAAAATACCTCTATATTTTTTTTCACTAACAACAAAGATATTCGAGGTTTCATGTAGTAGTACATTTTTAATAAGTAGTTTTATATGAACGTATTTTGATGCCTGAAATCAATTCATATGCATTTTTAATAACGTAAATAATTGACAACAAATTTGACAAACAGTTTATTTAGCTAGAAAACATAACATTATTCAATACATATAGAGAACGAATAACAAAAAGTTACAATAAATGCTGCATAACTGCAAGCGAAATTTTAAATTTTCTAACATTTCCTGCGGAATGTTTTTAATAAATGTTCCTGACATTATTTTTTAGTTCTGCTAAGTTGTTAGGATTAGGAGTTGATTTTAGGCTTCAAAATACGTTCATATAAGACTACTAATTGAAAATGTACTACTACATGAAACCTCGAATATCTTTGTTGTTAATGAAACAAAAGATAGAAAACTATAGATTTTTTGAAAGGATAATGATTGCTGTTTCGAATGAGATCAAAAATTATAGGGTGATCCATTTAAAATATTACATATGTTTCCCTTTGAATTTGACCAACATTACTAAAACACCCTGTGTTAATGAAATGAAATGCCAGCCAAGCCTGAAAAAATCTCTTCGATAAACTAGTGAAAACCCCATCTCTTTGGAGCAATTAATAAGCTGGACATTTATGTTTAAAATCAGTCACTCTTATTTGGGACACCCTGTATTTCCCGTTCTTTTTTTATTCATAGTTATTAAAATATTTGACAGCAAATACTTTGTGCCTATACAACAAATCTTCAAGAAAAAAAAACAAACTTGTGGATTATATTATTATTAGAAGTATTATTAACCTGACAAAAAGATAATTTGATATTGTAACGTTTATTTTAATTTATATTTACAACTAATTAATTTATATTTACAAATTTATATGTACGGTCCTTAATTTACTAATTTATATTAAACACTTAACTAACTAACTACACTAATTTATATGAACGTCACTGATTAACACTTTATTGATCGGTTTGTCTTTAGTATAAGTACTACAGTGTCCATCTATGCGACTACGTCTCAACTATCTGATTATTGTTGACTGTTCACTGCTAACTGTTTAACTGTTCTTCTTCGCCCTGTGCGGCGATGCTATTTATATCCGAAATGTAGGTCTCTGGAATGTTCTAGTCTTTCTGGTGGAGGCGCTAAATAGACTAGATTTCTCTAGGCGAATGGGAGGGGTAAGAGATAGGCGGTCTCTCGAAGTCTCTGGAATGTTTTCGTCGGCTAGTAGCGTGGAGGGGCATGAGAAGGGACGTAGGGCAGGTAATCTTGAAATGCTCGATTACGTCATAAGCGTCTCATACAGGAATTTCGCTGGGGCACTCGCGTAACATTGCCCCCTCCTTAAGAGACAGTTCCTCCTGGTACTTTGAAATTGAATTCTCTCCTATTTAATAATGTACTGAGAGCATAAATTAATTCATGTTCCATGGTCCTGTAGTTTGGAAATTATGTGTACAATCTAAAAATTGCTGCAGATGATGATTTGGCCGATAGTTTGAAAAACATCTACTATTGGATTGTTTCATTTGAAATTTCCGTTCATAAACAATTTCTTTCTTTAATTTCAAGGCATGATACATTAATTTATTCATTTTAGTTGCACAACATTGAAAGAAGAATTCAATTTTCTTTCAATTGAAGTATAATAAGCCTTGCTTCTCTATTGAAAAAGTTGAGGGGACTGGAATAATCCCGATTGAAAGTTTTAAATTGAAAAAAAAAAAAATTTCATTCGTTACTTATGCCGCTAATTGTATATGTTTGAATTTGTTTACGTTGACTCACTTTCTCAACACATCCAAAGGTACGAAGCTTAGCGCAATGTCGGTCCAACAAATGGGGCGGTAAATATCATTGGACAACAGAATCCATGACGTTAAACTACGGTAGGCTTACTAAATGTTGATCGTAGTAATATAGTATTATATTATATTATTCGTTTACACGTGTTCAAGTTAGTTCATGTTTTTGCGTTCATTCTGTTCGTTAGCTTTTTTTGTATTCAATTACAACAGTTCGTTTTTGTTCGTTGATGTTTGCAGTCTTTCGTAGTTTTTCGCCATAATAACACTGTCCTGTTCACGAACAAATGTAAATAAAACAAGTATATACGGGGTTGGCATAAAGTATAGAACCAAGTGAATATCTTTCAAAGGAAAATAATGATATTTATGAAAATTTCCAGGTAGGTGCAATAAAACAAAATGCATCTGATGTACATTTTTTTGTTGATAATATACTTCCGGTTTAACCGGAAATACCATCAACTTCTTCAATTTAAATGGGACACCCTGTATATTTTTATAGATTTTGATAAAGTTTATTCATACCTAGTTAAGTTTGAAAAAAAAATGTAAAAACGTGTAATAACTCACTATTAGTTGTACGATAGGTGTACGTATCATTATTTGAGATCGCCGTTTACTCAATTATCAATAATTATTTCTCTGAATTCCTGTAAGTTTGTTGGTCGTCTAGCGTAAACACGTGATTTTAGTAAACCCCTTTGCAAAAAATCTAATGTGCTAATATCTGGAGAACGAGCAGGCCACTCTATGAATCCTGTACGTCCAATCAATCTAATACAATTAAAGTGTGAAATTCACCTCATACTACTCGGAGCAAAGTATTCTGGTTATGAAATGTGTTAGTTGGAATAATATCAATAAAGTTTTTTTTAAATCACTCTCTCGGTTTCTATAGCGACAATCACACTGTTGCTAATTTTCATTACAATTTGGGGCGTTACGTACCTTGAGTTGTGTTGAAAACGTGAGTCGCCGCGAACTCCTTTATACATATATAATGCCTACCGTAGTTTAACGCCACCTAATCTGTCGTAAAAGTTCTTTTTTTTGACAGAGGCATCGGTTATTGACAACAAAAAATTAATGTACTTCTTTTTGACATTTTCATAACCATCGGCGGAGGCAACATAATTTTTATAAGGATAATAAGGTAATACTTAAAAAAAAGTCTAAAATGTTAATTTTTTGTTGTTAATAATAATAAATAAGTACAAGTATTTTGTATCGTTGTATTCCTAATAGAATAACACGCAATTGTCAATGACAATATACAAAATAAAAGTAATAATAAAAAGTGAGAGGTGGGTGTACAAGCCTGTCAAATGCAATCAAGTTTTTTCATAAGTCATTATGAAGGGACTCTAATACCATTCAAAACAGTTTTTTAATTTTTGAATTATCCTGTCAAATAAGCGAGATATTGTATGTATACGATAATTTGGGACACCCGGTATACTGCTGACCAAATTTTCTGGAAGTAATGAGGTTGGGCTTTCCCAATATGAAGTGGAGAAATTAGATCTCGATACAAGAGTACAGCGACCACTTCAGTGAAAGAAACTCTACAATTTTATGAAGATTGTGTTTTCAATATCTATTTACTTCATTCATAGTTTCCTGCAAATAATTTGACACTTTGGTGGTACATATTATAGTCCAGAAGCTCTGACAGCATAATTCTGGACTAGAGAAATCATTTTTATCGCACAAATACATCAATCTTCTTAGTAAAGAAAATATGAAATATACTTATCAGTGAATAACAAGAATAAAAGTGTTACAATTATCAATAGTATAGTATACCGTGTGACACTGCGGGATGATACCTCACTTATTTCTCACATTGACTTTTTTGTACTGAAAAATATTCGAATGAAAGTGAATCCCCCACTTCTCAAATATGAAGGAATGAATATTTTCATGGGTAATAAAATAAAAGTTGTTTTTACAAAAGGTATTACATGATATAAAGCATTACTAGACGCTTGAAAAAAAGGTATTTCTGATGATTTCGTGTTTTTTTTTTCGAAAATGTGTTTATAAGTATTTCTTGTTGATTTTTTCTCTTTTTGGGAATCAAACCACCAAATTTTATGTTTTTTCATCTTGACGTTTCGGTGGCGTTCCGGCTACCGTTTTGTCAAGATAATTTGCAGTCCCTATCTGACACAACGAGAAAAATTTGACAACTAGACATTATTGTGGTTTGATTCGCAAAAAAATAGGAGGAAAATGAATAGATAATATAGAATAGAATAGAATCTTTATTTAATATTTAATATAGGAGGTCCTAATACATAGTTGTAAATATCACATATTGTAGTCAGTATACGCACAAATTCAACTATATAAAATAAAAATAAAATAAAATCATGATAAAATTAGTGGATAATAAAAGTAAAAAATTCTATAGTTTGAATAAATATATTACAAAATTAGCGTACAAAATTACAAAGTTAATTTAAGAGTTGGAAATAAATTCTAGCAAATATTTTTCAAACTAAGGTAGAGAGGTACTCGTTTCAATTTCATTAAATTCACATAATCCATATATGAAAATAGATTTTGTTGCTATGGCTAGTCTTGCCACAAGGAATATATAGAAGTCTTTCTTGATCTCACTCAAAATGTTTCAGAACCTTTAATGCTGATCTTTGGAATATATTTTTGTACTCCAATTAAAGTTATGATTCGCGCCAGTTTTCTTAGATCAGCGTCTGTCGCGGTAAAAACCGCTACGATTATTGTATGTAGACAATACTAAAAGGTTTTACGCTAAAAACGATAGGTATTCCTGTTCTTTTGCATTCTTCCGCATAGTTTTGCAATAGTTACTTTTAAGTACCTAACTTAGTTTCTTCTACAAGTAAAATTACTTAATATTATCATATACTTATTTTTGGTCTCTCTTAAATAACAGAAGTAATTTCTCTAATTTAATTATCATGAATATTTAAAGGCTCTAGCTCAGGCCAAAAAATCTGGGGATCAGAATTATGAATACTATTATAGTGTTAAATTCACCTCATACTACTCCGGGAAAGGTATTTTGGTTGTAAATTGTGTTGGTTGAACCAATTTTGATAAAGGTTTTTTTAAATTAACTCTCTCGGTTTTTAAAGCGACAATTACATTGTTGCCAATTTTCAATACAATTTGGGGCGTTTCGTACCTCTAGATGTGTTAATAAAGTGGGTCGCGGTGAGCACCTTTAAACATATATATATATATATATATATTTATATATATATATATATATCTCAGTATCATTATGACGACCGACACACAGTCAAGTAATTTGGCGGCCAGCAAACTCAGGCGAATAAAATCGAGATAATGGACAAAAAGAGCTATGAAGTATTTTTTCAAAGTATATACGGCTGTCTTACACAATGCATTTTTATTTTCTATTTCAATTGCTATCAATGTAACGGCTTTCAGATGTAGTGGAATTTGACGGTCAAAATATACGAATTTCAAGTAATACTATTAATAAGACGGCCAATTTATACGTATTCTAGACACTTCAAGCGAATCAAACGGCTGACAATGTTGCCATGTTGAAAAACTTATCTGCACATCTCACTAACCATATTTTCAATGGGGTATTTTATCAGTCGTGTGGGTTTTGTTTTGTGTTTATTGGTTGGTTATTATTGGTTATATTTCAGGCAATGCCCTAGTTTCTGTAGTTTCAAAAAATAATTGCTTCTAAAAAAATTATTATACAAGTGTTTTAACAATTTGTGGCAAATCAAATTATTCAATTGTAATTTTTTTAATAAAACATTTTTTTATTTTCACATTTTTGAAATGTTTGTGAGCTGCAATAACTTCTTCTGTATCAGAAGACAAGAAATTTGGTTTTTGAGCCATAATCTGGAAGCAACAGAGTATTACCTAGTTTACGTTCCGTACTGTTTCCTTTGGATTTCATCCGTGGTTAGTGTCTCATTGCAAGTATCAAGCTCTTTGCTCCATTTTTTCTGTAATTTTGTAGACCCTTAAGGTCGTTTGTAAGACTCCAAGTCCTCCATTTTTTTTATAATTTTGTAGACCCTTCAGGATGTTTGTACAACTATACAGCTCTCCAATTTGTTTTTGTGATTTTGTAGACTGTTTAGGTCGTTTGTAGGGCTATAGAGCTCTCCACATTTTTTTGATTTTGTTGACTCTTCAGGTGATTTTTTGATTGAAAAAATGTCAGATGCAAATTTTGTTGTTGTGGAACTAGTATCAAAGTGAATTTGTTAATAATAATTTCATAATCAGTATCCTCACCAGGTTATTGCGGCAGAAAACTATTGTGTATAACGACAAGCAACTCATAATTTTCCATGTGGCGCGCTTTCTTTGCTATACAATTTAGCTTCGTAATTTTGTTTCTTCAAATTGAAATGTAAAGTAGTCTTTTACCCGCGAATCGTGAAATATATCCTGGATTTGTATTAGTTAGCTCTTTGAAGGATCCACACCGAGATTTGACTAGCCGTGGTCTAATTTTTACAATTTTCCATCATTCATAAAGTGTTACAAACTTATAGTAACAATAATTTGATGTTACAAGTTTAATACCGATTGTGAAACTGGTTATAAAAAACACTCAAATATGTTAAAGGAATAGACATGTATATTCAATGTTTTATTTATATTGGTAATGAAATATTACATAAATCCAGTGAAAATATCAAACCAAAAGTTATGTATATTAATAATAAGAACTAGGTTAAACAAACGAAATCAAATTTTTCACTTCAACCAAACTTAACATATAATGGCATTGACTATATAGTCCAGGAGGAATCGGCGTATCAATACCGAAAACTATTCCACCTCAATTTTTTTATGCGACTCTCTTCAAATTACCCTACTGATGATATGAATGCATGTTGCCAGGGGGCAACTCCGTGCCATATTGTTCAAACCGAAATTGTTTAAACAATTGCGAGGAAATGTTATTTTTCAACCGGACAAATTTTTTAATTATATTTTAACAAAGAATACAAAAAAAATTTGTACGGTTGAAAAATAACAATTCCTCGCAATTGTTTAAAAATTTCGGTTTAAACAATATGGCACGGAGTTGCCCCCTGGCAACATGCATTCATATCATCCGTAGGGTAATTTGAAGAGAATCGCAAAAAAAAATTGAGGTGGAATAGTTTTCGGTACTAATGCGCCGATTTCTCCTGGACTAATAGGGTAAGCATATAACTATAGAAATAAAAATTATTTACACTTCCCACTGTACTTATTTTGAATGTAGACTTTAATTTTTAGCCAATCCTTCGTTTTTAATAATTCTGGATAATTATCCCTTAAAACTTCGCATTCCGTTTTTTTTGGTGGTTTTTTGTGTTTTATATGGTCTTTGAAATATTCTGAAACTACTTTTTTTTGTTCAGGTGTCCACTTTGTTAAAACTCTTCCTTTTTTTGGGCATTTCCCGCTCTTGTTTTCTTTTAAATTGCCCGTTTCACTTGCTTTGTGCTCAATAGATTCAGATAAGACTGGTTCAATTCTTTCCAAATTTGTTTCAATAACTTCCTCTGCCTCCTCTAAGAGATCTTCATCCATATCAATATTTATTTCTTCCAAGGTCTTTCCTTTAAATTTTCCAACGTTTCCTTTTTCCATCAAAAGTAATATTTTTGCTATTTTTGATGTTTGATAAACATCATCCGGGAGTCTATAGGAATCTCGATGGATACCCAAGGTATGACCCATGAAGGTAGCGAGCTGTTCGAGATCTGACTCACTCATATTAAAGACCTGTAACAAAATTGCCAGATGTTTACGTAGCCTCGTACAGGTAATACCTTCGGGGTTTTTGGCACCACAGGAGTGTGCATATTTTTCCAAAACTTTATAACCGCTAATTGGTTCTAATGAATTTAGGTTTGGAAACAGATACGGATTATCCTTTTTGACAAAATTCGTTCTGTATTTTAAAAGTAAATCAATGTGACTTTGAATATCACGACTAAAAAGAATTGGAACGCCTCGGCCTCTTTTCCCACGTATAACAATACGCTTGAAACTTTTCAGTAATATTTTTTCAGTCGGCGAAATTGCATCTTCAAATTCTTCATAATTTTGATTGGTGTGCTTAGAGATATCATCATAAGCAGCTAATAAAAGTCTCTGAAGTTCACCTGGTCTTCGTCTGTTTAATAGTATTATTCTACAATACACTGTTTCAAGAAGTATTTTATAATCTTCACGATTGCCAGAAGCACTTGTTAATCTAGATGAGGACGCGTTTCCCTTCTCAGTTAAATATTTTTTCAACAACTGTAGATCCGTTGCCAAAGGTATTATCGTTATTTTGTTCCATTTTCTCATATTCAGGCCACTCCCTGCTTTACTTGAGATTTCAAATTTCCAGTTTTCGTTGATCAAATGTATAAGTGTTTTCAGAGCAGCTTCGGTTTCAGCTGTCGAAGTGTTGGCATAAACATCTTTCTTCTTCAAAGCATGTATTATAGCAATATCACAACACTGTTTTATGGTTGTTCCAATGTTCAAGGCATATGTTGGAGATTTATAAAGGTCAGTGCTAGTATCCAAATCTCCAACTATTTTTGTGGCTTGAACTATAACATCAAAATTTTCGGATCTTAAAATTTCAAACAGATTTTTCAATTTAGGTTCAATTTTTCTAATTTCAATAATAAGTCTAGCAATTTCCCTCATCTTTCTGGATACTACATTCACAAAGTGTGCCTCTCTATGAATTTTTAAGTACCGAGCTCCAAATGCACACACTAAGGAATCGGTTTTTGCAACCATCGAAATCATGTCCGCTCGCATTCTGGGAAACACCTTATTTTTCAAATCTTCGTCAATTTTGAGGTTTCTAACCAAAAAATTTTGTGCTTCGCTTTGGGATTGTTTTGTGGAAGTGTTGCCATTGCAGGTTTTTCGGTGTCGCCATAACTGAGTTCTTGTGTAGTAGCCGAAACAATCTGGACATGGAAGTAATTCTCTATTATGTATTCCTTTTTTCACGGCCTTTTGTACTCTCCCTGAGTTTATATAATTTCCTTTTTTTCGTAAGGCTGTTATCAGTTTCTTTCTTTCGGCCTTTTGCGGTGGATATGAAAGTATTTTTTGAACGTCTATTTCTACACTGTGATTCCTTATAATATGCCTAGCAAAACATTGCACTAGACTTTCACAATAAAAGCAGAAGTCCTTTTGACGACGTCTTTTTCCATAAAACAACTGCGATTGGGAATCAACTTGGTTTTCATCATTCAAAAGTGATGCGGACGATGTAGATATAATTTCTTCTGAATTGTGATTTATTTGAATTACCTCGTCGGTGCTACTTTCATTGTCATTGGAAATCTGGAAAGAGAAAGAAAATGTATATTTATGCTACTTACATCAGAAGCTGTTGAGTTCCTATAAGAACAATATAATATTAAAATTTACTCTTAGCAATATGTTTATTATTTTCCTCGATAAAGAACTTATTATATTGTCTATTAAAGAGAATTTTGCAGCGCGATTGGTGCTTGATTTGTGTTTTTCTCTTATCATCCTTGATAGTTTTGGCCGATTTTTACAAATTATCATGAATTTAAGGGAATGTAACTTTTAATTTTCTTTGTTTTTTGTTAATTTTCAAATCTAGAAATTGATTAAATGATCCATACTAAATTATTAAGTGAAACAATTTTATTTTGTTAAAACCTACATATTATTTAAACTTAGTGACGCGTTTCGCTAACACAGTATCTTTTTCAAACGAATGGAGGTATAATGAGAAATTTTCAATTTATACAGTGCCTTAATATTAAATGATACGGATATCAGTTATTACCAATAAAATTATCTATTATCTATTTACGTGGAAATGAAATAAAACAGAAAAAAGAATTTATCTAAATATGGGATTAACTAAAGTATTTAAAAAGTTTACCTGGAAACCCATTCACAACAATCCTACAGGAACCTTTCTAGGTAAAAAGGTTCAATAATTGGGAGAATTGTTGATATCTATTTGGTCGTTTAGAAGATTATTTGAATATTTGTTTTTATTTATCTCAAGGGATTCTAAAATTTGAAAGATTTAGGTTCTATATGCAAAATTGGACGTGATGCAGTTCCTCGCATCTACCTGCGTTAATCCCTTTTCGAACGGAGGGTAGGATTAAGACAGGTCTGCAGTTCCTCACACTATTGTTTGTAGGGTAGCACAATAATGCACCTGTTTATAATAATTTGTCTTCAGTTTCAATTTCCTAACCTAACCTAACCTAACCTAACCCAACCTAACCTAACCTAACGAAAATCATTGATTTAATGTTGTGTTTCTGTTTTTTATTTTACTTATATTTGTTCATATTTAATATTTACTAGCGGTATTTCTTCTGCTGCGGTGTGTTTCTGTTTGTTTATTTCATATGTATTTGTTCTGTTTGTTTCTTTTTTATTTTGTATTTTATTGTTATTATTTGACAAAAATATAATTTCATATTGAAACATTTACTAGCAATATGTAAATATTACCTAATCAAAATCCCTCGCACTGTGGACCTTGCTACCTGATACCTAATCCCTTACCCTTCGTATGCTGCGAGGAACTGAACACAAATTTTGTACCTACCTGTTAATGTGCGAGGAACTAGACGACTCCGGCAAAATTAAAGAATTTGAATCGAAAGAGTGAGTAGTTGGAATCTGATTTTTGGTTGTCATAGCTACGTTTGTGTTCTGAAAGGAAATACCTAAAACCTAAATAAATGAAAAAATCAGATTCCAATTATTCAAATCATTTATTAGCAAACCAACACTATTTCGACTTAAATTTTGAAATTTTACATATAGAACCTAAATCCTTCAAATTAAATCTTTCAGAAGCCCTAGAGATAAATAGAAACAAACATTCAGATAATCTTAACGACCAACTTGATATTAACATATACTATCTAACTTATTTATTGATAATGGTTATCCTAAAACATTGGTGAAAAAAATTTTGTTTGATACTCCTCATCCAATAGATACAACAATTAATAATAATCTAATTACTACTATCCCAGAAAATGCAACTAATACAACTACAACTAATATAATTTTTGCATCATTACCCTATTTCAAGGAGCTTACACCTAGAATTTCTAAAATTTTAAAAGAAGTGACTGACATCAAATTTGCATATAAAAATGTTCTTTCTCTCAATTGTGTTTATAGTAAATTAAAAGAAATTGATCCTATCACTGATCTTTCCAATGTAATATACAGATTAACATGTTCCACATGTAATTCTGTTTATGTAGGTGAAACTTCCCAAAAAATTACCAAACGTATAGCCTTACATAAGAGCGATGCAAGGTTGTATCCAGAAAGATCAGCACTAGCTGAACATGTTTTTTCTACAAAACATGTAATAGATTATAAAAACTTTGAAATTCTATACAAAGAAAATAACTACTCTAGAAGGATTTTCCTGGAAATGGCATTCATTTCAGAACAAGATAATTGTTTGAATAAAAGAACTGATATAAAGAAATTGAATACAATTTACAGTTATTTATTATCATTCGACAAAAAACTAATAACAAATCTAAACATTACAGAGAAGAATTCTTCTATTGACTTTTAAACTAATGGTTTATCGCTATGAATATACTTCCGTACTAGATATGAATAGGTTACTATGACTAATATAAATTGACAAATTTTCACAATTGTCATTTTAATTTTATATTTTCAATTTATACCTATACATATATATAACATTTTTTCCAATATTTTTTTACAAATGAATATATTCTCCATGTATACAATTTATAGATTTTAGTAATCTCAATTAGTTGTAAGTATGATTTGCAATTATTTAATTATTTTTCAATTATACTTGACTTATAATATCTATGAATAATTTTCTTGTAGTTCTTTGAAAATGGTTAGAATAATAAACCGAAAGCTCAGAATTAACTAAAAAGAGTACACTTCATTTATATTGCCGCATTCCCCACAAAATTTGAAACCTATCTAGTTTTGGCAACGAACTACTTTTTTATATATATATATATATATATATATATATATATATATATATATATATATATATATATATATAACTCTGATTATATTTAGTGGTTTTTTTTTAGAGAAAAATACTTATTTTTAAAGTACACACTTTATTTTGTTAAGCTTTCGTTGCACTTCGTCAACTTCGTCAGAACAAAACTTGTGATTAAAAAATAAAATCTAAAAACTCCATTGTATAAAAATACAAAATACTTCCATGAAAAACACGTTCAAATTTTGAATATTTTACCAAACTAATGTCAAAATTGAAATTGACAAATAAAATGTTTATAAATTTGTGTTGGTAAATAGCAATTTTAAAGGTTGTATTTAATTGTCCGTTTGTTTATAGATTGATGTCAGTTTCTGTGTCAATGTCTGGACTAGTATTGGTTATAGAATGATTATTATGTCTCTTCTTTTTCAGTTTTAAGTCTAGGTCTATAAGGTTCGAGTAAATTAAATTGAGTCCGTCAGTATCGGTCTTAGTATTCATTGGATGTTCTTCTTGGGATATTCTAGCCATTTCAATAAAAAGTCTTTCTGTATAGTTTTTACATTTGTCAAGTACTTCAGTAATTAGAAGACGAAAAATATTATATCAGTATTCCTAGGGATCCTACTTCTACTATTCAACAAAAATCCAATGCGTACATTAGTCAATTTAAAAAACAAAAGAAGATCGACGATATAACAGCAAAACAACTAATGATTTACAATTCGATTGCTCCAAAATTTTATGGTCTTCCTAAAATACACAAACCGTCTTTATCACTCCGTCCAATAATCTCTTCCATTAACAGTCCAACTAGTAATATTTCCCAATTCTTAACAGATATTTTATCAAATTCTTATGATATCAATAATCCATATTACACTAAAGATACATTCCATTTCGTAGATTTCATGAAAAATAAGATATTGCCACCTAATTATGTAATAATAAGTTTAGATGTAGTTTCCCTTTTCACTAATATTCCATTTGAATTAGTAGAGCTTTGTATGACTCAAAACTGGAGCTCTATTTCAAAGCATTGTAAATTAACTTTTAATGATTTTATTATCACATTGAGGTTCATCTTCAATAATACTTATTTCAGTTTCAATAATAAATTCTACAAACAAATTTTTGGTACTCCTATGGGTAGCACTATTTCTCCTATCATTGCCCAATACATTATGGATTTTATTTTAGACAACGTTTTATCCAAAATCCCTTACCCAATACCTTTCATTAAGAAATATGTTGATGATATCATCTGTGCAGTACCTGAAGGAAAACAAGAAGATTGTTTAGAAAGATTTAACAATTTTCATGAAAACATCCAATTTACCCTAGAGGAAGAAACTAATCGAACAGTACCTTTCCTCGATACACTCTTAATAAGAAAAACAACACAAGAAATTATTCTAGACTGGTATATCAAACCAACTTCTTCAGGTAGATTTCTAAATTTTCACTCATATCATCCGTATACAATGAAAATTAACCTAGTAATGGCTCTTAAAAACAGAATCCATAAAATATCTGATTCCAGTTTATACCATAAAAATATACGGTTGATTGAGAATATTCTAAAGGATAATAGTTATCCTCTAAGTTTACTTAGAAAATTACTATACCATTTGCCGATTCATCAAACCATTAATACACAAGAACATAATAATGATGTACCTGAAAACCCATTACAAGAAGAACCGCAATTAATTACTTATAAGCCTTTACCATATGTAAGAAATTTAACATCTAAAATCTCCTCTATTTTTAAAGATATTAATAACGTTAAAATCGCGAATAAACCAATTAAGAAGGTGGTCAATATTTTTTCGAAATTAAAAGATAAAATTAAAAAAGACCAACATTCTAATATTATATACAAAATTCCTTGTAAAGATTGTGAACAAAATTATATAGGACATACTGCAAGACACCTAAAAGACCGTATAACTTCACATAAAAGTGATTGCAAACGATACGTGAATCGATGTGCATTAGCCCAACATGCCCATAAGACCGGACATAATATAGACTTTGAGAACACTGAAGTACTTGACAAATGTAAAAACTATACAGAAAGACTTTTTATTGAAATGGCTAGAATATCCCAAGAAGAACATCCAATGAATACTAAGACCGATACTGACGGACTCAATTTAATTTACTCGAACCTTATAGACCTAGACTTAAAACTGAAAAAGAAGAGACATAATAATCATTCTATAACCAATACTAGTCCAGACATTGACACAGAAACTGACATCAATCTATAAACAAACGGACAATTAAATACAACCTTTAAAATTGCTATTTACCAACACAAATTTATAAACATTTTATTTGTCAATTTCAATTTTGACATTAGTTTGGTAAAATATTCAAAATTTGAACGTGTTTTTCATGGAAGTATTTTGTATTTTTATACAATGGAGTTTTTAGATTTTATTTTTTAATCACAAGTTTTGTTCTGACGAAGTTGACGAAGTGCAACGAAAGCTTAACAAAATAAAGTGTGTACTTTAAAAATAAGTATTTTTCTCTAAAAAAAAACCACTAAATATAATCAGAGTTATTATATTACTAGAGATGAACAATACAATTGATAATACTAATGGTTTTTACAACGAAACATCAAAAAAGTATGGTCCCCAGATCACCGTTTTTTTAAAAAACTGGACCAAGCAAAGAAAACATTTAACATCAATGATTAATCGAAAAATCTTCCTACTAAAATGCAGAAAATCTAAAATATTTCCAAGACACGTTATTGACTGTACAAAAGCAATTACAAAAAACTGTCCCATTAAAGATGTTATTGATGCAAGAGAAATTCTCAAATTAAATGGAAAGTTTGAAACTAAAATATTGAATTTTGAAATATCTCAAACACACAGGTATATCAAAAATTTGAAACTCAACATAAATAATTTAGAAATATCCATAAGAGAAACTTTACCCAACACAGTATGGAATGAATATCAACGTAGACAAAATATAAGTTTCAATAAACTTTTTCACAAAATAAAACATAATAATATTGAGAAATTACTTAAACTGAAGTCTGAACAAATGAATCATATTACAATAAAAGAAAATTGGTTTAAAAATCTTACGAAAACGGATTTTCCAGAAGAAATAGTGAATCTTTTAGCTTTAGGTCCAAAATTTAGTCTTAGTCCTACGATTAATGATATTTCTATTGTTTCTCTTCTTGCCAATATAGAAAATATCACCAGAGAAATTCAAGATCCACGAATCAAAAATATAAAAACTGCACAAGCAGTGAATGTTGTAACAAATTTTGTGAAAAATCCAATCCTTCACAACCCTTCAAACACAGAATTATCATATTTGAAAACTAAAAAATTCCTGAAACATCATCCTGAAATATACATAACTAAGTCCGATAAAGGGAATGTAACTGTTGCATTAGAAAAAGAAGAATATGAAAAATTAGCACTTTCGCAATTAGAAGACGAAAAATATTATATCAGTATTCCTAGGGATCCTACTTCTACTATTCAACAAAAATCCAATGCGTACATTAGTCAATTTAAAAAACAAAAGAAGATCGACGATATAACAGCAAAACAACTAATGATTTACAATTCGATTGCTCCAAAATTTTATGGTCTTCCTAAAATACACAAACCGTCTTTATCACTCCGTCCAATAATCTCTTCCATTAACAGTCCAACTAGTAATATTTCCCAATTCTTAACAGATATTTTATCAAATTCTTATGATATCAATAATCCATATTACACTAAAGATACATTCCATTTCGTAGATTTCATGAAAAATAAGATATTGCCACCTAATTATGTAATAATAAGTTTAGATGTAGTTTCCCTTTTCACTAATATTCCATTTGAATTAGTAGAGCTTTGTATGACTCAAAACTGGAGCTCTATTTCAAAGCATTGTAAATTAACTTTTAATGATTTTATTATCACATTGAGGTTCATCTTCAATAATACTTATTTCAGTTTCAATAATAAATTCTACAAACAAATTTTTGGTACTCCTATGGGTAGCACTATTTCTCCTATCATTGCCCAATACATTATGGATTTTATTTTAGACAACGTTTTATCCAAAATCCCTTACCCAATACCTTTCATTAAGAAATATGTTGATGATATCATCTGTGCAGTACCTGAAGGAAAACAAGAAGATTGTTTAGAAAGATTTAACAATTTTCATGAAAACATCCAATTTACCCTAGAGGAAGAAACTAATCGAACAGTACCTTTCCTCGATACACTCTTAATAAGAAAAACAACACAAGAAATTATTCTAGACTGGTATATCAAACCAACTTCTTCAGGTAGATTTCTAAATTTTCACTCATATCATCCGTATACAATGAAAATTAACCTAGTAATGGCTCTTAAAAACAGAATCCATAAAATATCTGATTCCAGTTTATACCATAAAAATATACGGTTGATTGAGAATATTCTAAAGGATAATAGTTATCCTCTAAGTTTACTTAGAAAATTACTATACCATTTGCCGATTCATCAAACCATTAATACACAAGAACATAATAATGATGTACCTGAAAACCCATTACAAGAAGAACCGCAATTAATTACTTATAAGCCTTTACCATATGTAAGAAATTTAACATCTAAAATCTCCTCTATTTTTAAAGATATTAATAACGTTAAAATCGCGAATAAACCAATTAAGAAGGTGGTCAATATTTTTTCGAAATTAAAAGATAAAATTAAAAAAGACCAACATTCTAATATTATATACAAAATTCCTTGTAAAGATTGTGAACAAAATTATATAGGACATACTGCAAGACACCTAAAAGACCGTATAACTTCACATAAAAGTGATTGCAAACGATACGTGAATCGATGTGCATTAGCCCAACATGCCCATAAGACCGGACATAATATAGACTTTGAGAACACTGAAGTACTTGACAAATGTAAAAACTATACAGAAAGACTTTTTATTGAAATGGCTAGAATATCCCAAGAAGAACATCCAATGAATACTAAGACCGATACTGACGGACTCAATTTAATTTACTCGAACCTTATAGACCTAGACTTAAAACTGAAAAAGAAGAGACATAATAATCATTCTATAACCAATACTAGTCCAGACATTGACACAGAAACTGACATCAATCTATAAACAAACGGACAATTAAATACAACCTTTAAAATTGCTATTTACCAACACAAATTTATAAACATTTTATTTGTCAATTTCAATTTTGACATTAGTTTGGTAAAATATTCAAAATTTGAACGTGTTTTTCATGGAAGTATTTTGTATTTTTATACAATGGAGTTTTTAGATTTTATTTTTTAATCACAAGTTTTGTTCTGACGAAGTTGACGAAGTGCAACGAAAGCTTAACAAAATAAAGTGTGTACTTTAAAAATAAGTATTTTTCTCTAAAAAAAACCACTAAATATAATCAGAGTTATTATATTACTAGAGATGAACAATACAATTTACAATTTATATATATATATATATATATATATATATATATATAACAATCTACTAAATTATTGGGGATTCCGTCACAATCTGGGCTGGTTAAGAAATTAAACTCTTTTTTTACTACTTCCAAGCTTTCGGATTTATTTGAATCCTTTATCAAGGCTAAAATATGAACAAGTTCTTATAACAGGTAAAAATTATAATAAATTTAAACTTACGTGCAAAGTGAGTTTGTACAAATCAAGTAAAACATCATTAAAAAACATGAATAGATTTTCCACTATAAGTGGTAGATAGAAAGGTTACATTTTGAAAAGTAAATTATAAATCTGATTGAAGTCGAACATGAAGACAAAATTTTTGTAATTAAAATTCTTAGTTTCTTATATCTATAAAATAATATTTCTTTTCTTTATTGACCTGCGTACCATTAATATTTAATAAACAATCTGAAATCATTAGTTGTATTGGACTATGAAAGTTATTTACGAGGGCTTGTGAAATTTTTAGTATGAAGATATTTACAAATGTATAAAATATTTTTATTTTTTTTAAAACTTTTTTTTAAACTTAATACTGTAATTATGATGGTACTTTCTACAAACAAATATTAGGTGCTCCTATGGGAGCTATCATTTCACCTATAGCTGCTCAATATGTTATGGATGAACTTCTTGACTCTTGTGTTCCTAAGTTGAATTTCCAAGTTACTTTTCTGAAAAAGTTTGTTGATGACATTATATGTGCTGTTCCAATTAATAGCACACAACATATTTTACAAGTTTTTAATTCATATAACAATCATATTCAATTTACTATTGAGGAAGAAATAGACAGAAGTATCCCCTTTTTAGATACAAAATTATGCAGACAACAAAATAATGAAATCTGGTTAGATTGGTATAGAAAACCAATGAATTCAGAAAGGTTCATTAATTTCCACTCATACCATACTAAAAAAATCAAAATAAATGTAGTTTTGGCTATGAAAAATAGGGTAGATAAGATCTGTCATCCATCAATGGTACAAAATAATTATAACAAATTATACAATATTTTCTTAGAGAATTCATATCCGACTAAGCTATTAAAAAACTTGATATTTAATACTAGAAGACAGGAGTCACGAACATCTATTGTAAATACTCAACAACTTAATGAAAATATACTAGTAGAAAGAGTTAAATATGTCACAATTCCATTCATTAAAGATATTTCAACAAAAATCATTAATGTTTTCAAAAATGAAAGTACAATCAAAATAACACACAAATATAATAACACAATTGGTAAAAAATTTTTTTCAAAATTAAAAGCTAAAGATGACATTTTAAAGAAATCAGGAGTTGTATATAAGATACCATGTGAAGACTGCGATAAAGTATACTATGGTCAGACATCGAGAGTACTTAAAAGTCGTGTCACTCAACATCAAAGTGATATTAGGTTAGAAAAACAAAGTTGTGCCTTAGCTGAACATAACATTTTATTAAATCATAAAGCTAACTTTAAAGACATTTCAATTGTATATAGTGAATCACATAACTTTAAAAGAAATTGCTTAGAGATGTTCCAAACAGTGTTGGATATTAACTCCTTAAATAAAAAGAGAGACACACATCATCTAATACATACTTATTCCTTTTTACTTAAAATGAATGAAGATAGTAATAATTTCAATAATACATCATCAGAGTCAATATAATGAAGTGAATTTTATAGTCTTGTTTATTTAGAATTTAGCATAATCACATCATCAATAGTTTCCGGTTATTAAAACCTTCTTTTTAACAAGACCAATTTTTCCTTGTTGGTATCACATGTTGCATTGTCTTTATTGGTGGCAAAGTAATTGATTGTGTGATGTGTGGTAGTCAGTGAGATAAAATAATGGTAATAAGAGTGATATTTGGGTTCTATCTTTATAAGAGTGACAAACTGATGAATTTAGACGCTGAATGTCACATGAGCCATGGTTTTTTGTTGATAAGATTGTTGCGAATGGCTAATTTTGTTATGTATTGTCCTGGGATATAATAAAAATCTCGAATTTTAAAGTACATTTTTACAATTTATTGACCTTGTTAACAATTTAGATTAACACTACTTACAATAGTTATTACTCATTTTGGCTTTGTCTTTGACATGTCCATTTTCTTTCAGATTGGATATCGCATATCTTTGGATCCTTATTGGTGGCAAAGTAATTGATCCCGAGATGTGCGATAGATAATGTTTAAGAACAATGGTAAAAGGGTGATGTTTGGTTTTTATGTTCATAAGAATGGCAAACTTGTGGATGTAAGAATTAGACATTGCATGGGCCATGGTTTTGTCATTGATAGGGTTAAATGGGTAATAAAGTTAGGGTTTTCTATATATATTTTTTTTTTTTTTTCAAGTTTTAAAAAAAATAAAAATATTTTATACATTTGTAAATATCTTCATACTAAAAATTTCACAAGCCCTCGTAAATAACTTTCATAGTCCAATACAACTAATGATTTCAGATTGTTTATTAAATATTAATGGTACGCAGGTCAATAAAGAAAAGAAATATTATTTTATAGATATAAGAAACTAAGAATTTTAATTACAAAAATTTTGTCTTCATGTTCGACTTCAATCAGATTTATAATTTACTTTTCAAAATGTAACCTTTCTATCTACCACTTATAGTGGAAAATCTATTCATGTTTTTCAATGATGTTTTACTTGATTTGTACAAACTCACTTTGCACGTAAGTTTAAATTTATTATAATTTTTACCTGTTATAAGAACTTGTTCATATTTTAGCCTTGATAAAGGATTCAAATAAATCCGAAAGCTTGGAAGTAGTAAAAAAGAGTTTAATTTCTTAACCAGCCCAGATTGTGACGGAATCCCCAATAATTTAGTAGATTGTTTTCTAACTAGCCGTCAAGACTACCCTTTACTTCTTTATATATATATATATATATATATATATATATATATATATAAATTGTATTGTTCATCTCTAGTAATATAATAAATAAAAAAAAATAAATAAACGAATAAACCAATTAAGAAGGTGGTCAATATTTTTTCGAAATTAAAAGATAAAATTAAAAAAGACCAACATTCTAATATTATATACAAAATTCCTTGTAAAGATTGTGAACAAAATTATATAGGACATACTGCAAGACACCTAAAAGACCGTATAACTTCACATAAAAGTGATTGCAAACGATACGTGAATCGATGTGCATTAGCCCAACATGCCCATAAGACCGGACATAATATAGACTTTGAGAACACTGAAGTACTTGACAAATGTAAAAACTATACAGAAAGACTTTTTATTGAAATGGCTAGAATATCCCAAGAAGAACATCCAATGAATACTAAGACCGATACTGACGGACTCAATTTAATTTACTCGAACCTTATAGACCTAGACTTAAAACTGAAAAAGAAGAGACATAATAATCATTCTATAACCAATACTAGTCCAGACATTGACACAGAAACTGACATCAATCTATAAACAAACGGACAATTAAATACAACCTTTAAAATTGCTATTTACCAACACAAATTTATAAACATTTTATTTGTCAATTTCAATTTTGACATTAGTTTGGTAAAATATTCAAAATTTGAACGTGTTTTTCATGGAAGTATTTTGTATTTTTATACAATGGAGTTTTTAGATTTTATTTTTTAATCACAAGTTTTGTTCTGACGAAGTTGACGAAGTGCAACGAAAGCTTAACAAAATAAAGTGTGTACTTTAAAAATAAGTATTTTTCTCTAAAAAAAAACCACTAAATATAATCAGAGTTATATATATATATATATATAGGTATGAAGGGTATGTTGTCACCTCCAAAGTAGATACTGGAGAAACGTTGTCACCTCATATATAACGTTTTCCCATGTTTTCATCGGTTTTGTACTCAGATACCATCTAGAGCCCCAAAAACGGAAATTTTGTCGGAAATCAGAAAGTATGCTTAGTACCTCCAAAATTAGTTTTTAGTTCCAGTATATATCACCGGCGCTGGTGTAGCACAACACATTTAGGGGAGGTACGTTATTACCTCCTATCATATAAACTCTCATGTTTGCATAACATAAGGAACTTTCCCGCCTCTCCTAAATGGCAACATTGGAGAAGAGGTGACAAGGATGTTTCTCTAGCACTTAACACTATATTTTGCGACTCGCGCACGATGAACGGGGTTGTAGCTGTGTAAAAATTCATTATACCTATTGTGCAATAATGATGTCAAGAACTGAAATAGGTAATGTTAAAGCTGTGCAGTAAGGATCAAATAGTTTCACCTAATATAGCAAACTACCTTTTCTTAGATTAGAAACTTGCAATCACAAAAGTAAGTTTCATATAAAAAGCTGTTTGCTTCAGGGCATACCTTCATTGCAATGTACGGGGTGATTCATTAGGAAAGTGACATTGTCTGTAATTTTCTTACCACATGTCTTGAAATTTTGCATACGTCTTCACTTTAAGGTGTCCAGTCGGTCAATCTATTTGAAATAAGAAAAAATCAAGTTCCAAGTTAATACGTATAAAAACAAAGGGGTTCAACGAAACTCTAAGTCAAACCACAATATACCCTTTTTCAAATTCTAACCACATTTGAGATATGGACGAACTCTTGGAGTTAATACGTATACACGAAATGATCAAAGCCAAATGATGGATTGCCGAAATGATACCTCATTTCGGAATCTGTTTAAACTGATTCACACAATTCGCGACTTGAGCTATCCGTAGTTACTCATTGCTCAACTGCCGAATATCAATGTATTTCGGCGAATGATCATTTTTAGTTTAGCATTTCGCCAATTGTGCAATTCAGAAATGCTCAGACGTCGATTGCAATATTTGGGTCTTAAAAAAATGCCATGTATCAAGGGGAATTACATTTATTTTTCAGAAACAACTCATTACTCAAATAGATACTTATTTATAATATTTTCTACTTATTGCAACAAGAAGAACTACCATGATACTTGCTGCTATATTTGAACTTGCTTGCAACACATTTACATTTTGGCATTGTTTTTTGCAATCACATCTCATATATCTTTGCTCGGACCTAGTTTCTTTAGCAGCAATGTGTCTCATTGGGAGTTTTCTGAATCAAAATTAACTTCGACCCACATCAGTTAGTACAATATTTTTGTTTAATAATTCTTGAATCCACGGTCCATTATTGATGTTGGAAACCTCATGACAAATTATATCCTGATCAAACGCCATAAAATTACAAGTATATCCATTATTCAAACCTTTTAGATGGATTAGATAACCTTTATGATCTTGCGGTTTCGTTCTTGTTCCTCCAAATAGTAAATGAACAACTTGATTTTCACAATGTGGTTGATATTTCATTTCATCTGCTGCTCGCTTTGATATATATGATCGCTGTGATCCACTATCCATTATTGCTCGTACAACTCGTTCTTTAGTATCATTTCTTAATATCACAAGTACGGTTTGAAGGCAAACTTCTGGTATCAAAGATACATTAGCTAAGTTAGCTTCTTGATTGTATTTATTTAAATTTTCTATAACTGCTTGTTAACGCTTTTGTATTTTACACTTTTCCTGCCGCCGGCCCTGCCGTGTATTCATGCGCAGACCGAGACCAATCTGGTTCTCCCCTTCTGCCCGTCGGCAGCATTCTATGATTGCAAGCGGTTCGAGAATGTTCGTTCTACCGTTATGGACGGAACAAGTATGTTTATATAAGTTTTATCTCATGTATTTGTAAACAGTTTTTATACTCAACAAATTATTATCGTGTTAAATAAATCCGGAGGTACTACTAGCCCTTAGATGTACATCATTACAGTCCACTACCTCTCCACAGGGCAAACAAAGCACATGGTCCTTACGATACCGGATTTATCATTCAATCAAATTTGTTGAAAATTTTGTAGCAGGGAAGCCTTCATAGAATCACAGGTTAGTCCATATTTCCTATATTCATTCCATTCTTTCACGTTCATTCAACACAGCTAAATTATTGTGAAGTTATTCAAGGTTACGTTCGTGCGTTGCACATTTGGGGTTATTTTCACATATTTTATATATTTAAATAAACTATCTCGTTACAAGTATTATGGAGCTGTTAAAAAGTAAACGTCGTGCCATTAAGTCAAAACTAACTAGATTTGAAACTTTCGTTCATAGTGTTGATCAAAATTTTAATGATAATGGAATTATTGATGAACAAAAATGTATCGAGCTAAAAAAGCGTCTTTAAACCGTCAATTCATTACTGCATGAATTTGAATCAACTCATAATGAAATTATTAGTTTACCGGATCATTCCGATTCCGATTTAAATCAATTAGAACTGTTTGAAAACAATTATTTTTAGGTCATTTCTAAAGCAAAGTATTTAATAGAAAAGCGTACCACATCGGTTGATAATGCTAGGGCCAACACCCCGAGGTCGAGGCGCTTAAGTTTAAGCAGTGTAGGCTCTGGGAATTTTGGTTCGCGCGGTAATCCGAGTATTAATTCACCAAAAATTAATATAATTAAATTTTCTGGCAATATTGAAAATTGGTTAGAGTTCAAAGCGGTTTTTCAAAATTTGATAACTGATAATGTTGAAATAAATGACATTCAGAAACTTCATTACCTTAAAAGTAGTTTGTCGGGTCAAGCGGCAGAGGTCATAAAGTCTATTGATTTCGTTCCGGGAAGCTTTCAAATCGCTTGGAGCACTTTATTGTCAAGGTATGACCAACCTAAGCTTTTGATAAAAAATCATCTAATGTCTATCGTTGAAATGGAACCGTTAAAGTCCGAATCATCACAAAAATTGCGCCAAATGCATGATTTGCTTTTCAAGCACACCACTGCTGCAAAATCTCTGGCGTCCGCGGAGCAATTGTTTGAGGCAATTATGATTTATTTAGTTTCATCTAAATTAGATTCAATTACGCTACGCGAATGGGAAAACGTATTAAGTAAAGGGGATTCTCATATTCCAACTTTGGAAAAGTTTAAAAACTTTTTAAATGATCATGCAACTTTCTTACAAAATGTCGAAAAGAAGCAAAATTGTAACGAAAGGTCTAAAATTCATATCAAATCGTTAGTTTCACAAAATCAAATATGTAATCTTTGCAACCAAGAACATTATCTGTCAAAATGTGATAAGTTTTTGGAATTGAACCCCAAGGAGCGGACGAAGAAAGTCCAAGAATTAAAGGTTTGTTTTAATTGTTTGTCAAAAGGGCATTTCACTGGTCAATGTTCTTCTAATTATAGATGTAGGAAATGTAAAGGTAAACACCATACCTTGCTACATCAAATGCAACAAGTAAGTCAGACACTACATGGGGACTGTTCCAACAGACCGTCTAGTCCAAGCGACACTAGTCAGGTCACTACGTCTTTGTGCTTAGGTACAACACAAGTTTTATTGCCCGTGGCTTCCGCAAGGGTATTGGACTCTCGAGGGAAACCACATATTGTTCGAATCTTGCTCGATTCAGGTTCACAGTCTAATTTCATTTCCAGGGAGCTCGTCAATCGTTTAGGCTTACAACTTAAATCGATTAATGTTTCTGTTAGGGGATTGAATAATTCAAATTCACTGTCAAATGCTAGATGTGACTTGGAGCTAAGAGCATGTCATTCGCCTTTTAAGTTGTCGCTCTCTTATCTTGTTATTGATGAAATCACTGGTTTAGTACCAGGATTTACTGTTCAAAAGAGTTCGTTCAAGATTCCTGATAACATCAAATTGTCAGATTCTAATTTTGACCAAGATGCTAAGGTTGATCTTTTAATAGGTTCAGTTGCCTTCTTTGATCTATTGTGTATGGGCAAGGTCCGCTTAGGCCCAAAACTCCCCGTTTTACAGAACACAAGATTTGGATGGGTCATTTCAGGTCCCGTCAGTTCTATGCGAGATGTTGATCAGGTACAATGCAATACAAGTACTTCTTGTGAAGTACAGGAACTTCTCACCAAGTTTTGGGAAATCGATTCTTATCCCCAAGAAAAGACATTGTCAATTGAGGAAAATGAATGCGAAGCTCATTATTTAGAGCGCACTCGTAGAGATGTAGATGGTCGCTTCATAGTCAGTATTCCGTTCAAGCAGCCCACTACAGTCTTAGGTGATTCATTAACTGTGGCAAAAAAAAGGTTTTATTCCCTGGAGAAGCGGCTTCAAGCCAATCCAGAGTTGTCCACTCGTTATCGCGCCTTTATGAAGGAGTACAAGGATTTGGGTCACATGTCATTGTGCCAACCGAAGCAAGAGGTTTCATATTTTCTGCCGCACCATGGTGTCCTGAAGGAGGTCAGTCTAACCACTAAGTTGCGCGCTGTTTTTAATGGTTCTTCTTTAACTACGTCTGGTCACTCTTTAAACAGCATCCAAATGGTCGGTCCCACCATTCAGCAGGATCTGTTTATCATTTTAGTACGTTTTCGTGAGCATCGATACGCTATTTCTGCCGACATTGAGAAAATGTACCGGCAAGTCTTAATAGAACCAGCTCAAAGGCCTTTACAAAGAATTCTGTGGCGAGATGCGACCACAGACGAATTTGAAGTGTACAACTTAAATACGGTAACATACGGTACAGCTTCAGCTTCTTATCTAGCTATTCGATCTTTGATTCAGCTTGGTTATGATTGTCAGGAATCGATGCCTGATGTTTCTCACATCATAAGGCAAGATTTTTATGTTGACGACCTTCTCACTGGTTGTGATACTATTGAAAAAGGCATTGAATTATGTTCAAAAATTTCAAATACTCTCAATAGTGGTGGTTTCAATTTAAGGAAATGGGTTTCAAACGAACCCGAGATCCTCTCCAGTATCTCAGATAGTGATATCCATCCTAATGTACTTGAGTTTGGTAATCATGAAAACACACCAACTCTTGGTCTTATGTGGTCTTGTCAAAACGACAACCTCATGTTTTCGAGTTCTGTCAAATCCGATGTCATAGTGACGAAAAGAATAATATTATCCACATTTTCGCAGATTTTCGATCCGCTTGGTCTGTTATCACCTGTTATAATAACCGCAAAAATAATAATGCAAAGGTTATGGATGGAAAGATTATCATGGGACGACCCTGTTCCCCCTGATATACATTCGCGTTGGAGTTCTTATACACAAGAGCTCACCCTTCTAAATAAAGTGCGAGTACCTCGACACTCAGTTTGTCCCAATCCTATAAGCGTCGAGCTGCACGGATTTTGTGATGCTTCTCTGCAAGCGTATGGGGCTTGCATTTATTTACGCTCAATCGATTCTGATCAGAGGGTACATGTTCACCTTTTATGTTCAAAGTCAAAGGTTGCACCTTTGGCACCTATGACTGTTCCAAAGCTTGAACTTTGCGGAGCATTATTATTGTCCAAATTGTTTAGCCAAGTTTCAAAATCCTTGAAGTCTGAAATAGGTCAAGCTTATTTGTGGACGGATTCCACAATAGTGCTTGGATGGTTAAAAACTAGTCCCAATTTGTTGAAAACCTTTGTGGGTAATAGAGTTGCCGATATACAAAGACTAACCCAGGAAGTTATGTGGAAGCAAAGTCTAACCCAGCCGACATTCTTTCTAGAGGTGTTTCTCCTCAAGATTTAAAGGAATCCACCCTTTGGTGGAACGGTCCGGCGTGGCTAGCCAAGACGAAGTCTTCATAGCCTGAGTTTAATCCAATTTCGTTAAAGTTGCCAGAGTTCAAAAAGGACACTCAATCGTTCTTGTCAACCAATCAAAATTGTTTCCTGTTTTCAAGATACTCAACTCTAACAAAACTTGAAAGAGTTACAGCTTATTTGTTAAGGTTTCGAAATAATTGTCTTCTCAAAAGAGATGCGCGCATAGTTGGGCCCCTCACTAGGAATGAATTAAACATTGCATTAATAACGTTAGTAAGAATTTCTCAGCGAGAGTCATTTCCGGATGAATTCAAGTTGTTAAGTGCTTCAAAAAATTTAAAAGCTTCCCCCCTTCTAAAATTGAATCCCTTCATTGACCCTGATGGCGTGATACGCGTGGGAGGAAGGCTAAGTCATTCATCGTTTTCATACGATAAAAGACACCCAATTGTCCTCTGCGGCAAGAGTCCATTTTCGCGATTATTAACCGAACGAGAACATATTCGCATTTTACATGCTAGTTCACAATTATTATTGTCTTCATTAAGAAACCGATTCTGGCTTACCTCAGGAAGGAATTTGACCCGTCGAACTGTTTATAAGTGCATCAAATGTTTCAGATTTTCGTCTCAAACTCCTAAACCAATTATGGGCAATTTGCCTCCTGATCGAGTTAAGCCATCACATCCTTTTCATACTATCGGCGTTGATTACGCTGGTCCACTAATTATTAAGGATCGTCGTGGTCGCGGAGCTAAAACCTCCAAAGCCTACATATGCCTTTTTGTTTGTTTTTCGACCAAAGCCGTTCACATTGAATTGGTGACGGACCTTTCTACTGCTGTCTTTTTACTTGCATTTCGAAGATTTGCTTCCCGGCGTGGCAAACCTTTACGCGTTTATTCTGATAACGGCACTAATTTTGTAGGCGCAAACTCAGAGCTACATGATTTAGCAAGATTTCTAAAGAATGAGAATAATGCCATTTGTGAAAAAATGGCTCTTGAAAATATTGACTGGCATTTTATACCTGCCCACAGTCCACACTTTGGCGGTTTGTGGGAATCCGGGATTAAGTCTTGCAAAGCGGGTCGTGGGAAATTCACTTTTTACTTATGAAGAAATGTGCACATTTCTTGTTCAAATAGAAGCTGTGTTGAATTCCCGTCCCCTTACTCCGTTGTCCTGTGATCCAAATGACCTTGAACCCCTAACACCTGGACACCTCTTGATTGGAAGGCCTTTGACGTCATTGCCGGATCCTGACGTCACCCACGTAGTAGATAATCGTCTCACCTACTTTCAACGCATCCAATCTCTTCATCAGCATTTTTGGAAGAGATGGAGTAAGGAATATATCTCCTAACTCCAGCAGCGCCACAAGTGGAAGCAGCACTACTCGGACCTACAACTTGAAACTCTCGTTCTTATTAAGGACGACAATTTGCCGCCCCTCAAGTGGAATTTGGGAAGAGTCATCGAAGTACATCCTGGTCCAGATGGCATCAACCGTGTTGCCACCATAAAGACACCCAGTGGTTTAGTGCGTCGTGCATTTGATAAACTGTGTCCCCTCCCTGATTCAATATTTCTCGACATAACAATATCGAATGTTTCTGGCCACACCATTGACATTTTGAATTAATTTTACATGCTTGAGTATTGTGACCTGGAATCAAACAGTTGAAGCAACAATTTTTCTCTTTAACAATATTCCATTTCTCGTCCAATGCCATTTTTTTAGCTTTATCACATCTTGAACTACGATGATCTTCACTGCAAAATACACATGGATAGGTTTTAACGTTTTGCTTGACATTTTTACCTTCTCTTGTAAATAAACCAGTAGCAGTTGGAATATCAATATCATTTGCCGATTTTACTTTTTTCTTTGTAAATTTAAAATTATTCATATTACTCGATTGTTTGTTGTTATTTAAATTAAATCCATTGACAGCCATACGTAGTCTTTCTTCATTTTCTACTTCAGCTTGCAAAAACTCAGTCAACTTGTTTGATCTCTCTTCGATGTTGTCGCTTTTAATTGCAGTTGCTTGTCTTTGCCATGTTCGGATCAATTCTTCTGGTAAAGATGATTCAACTAATGGATATAACATGGCTGCACATTTATCTTTAGTGACACCAAGTGATTCCAAAGCACGTAATTGCGCCTCTAACTTATCGTAAATGCTGGGCGCCAGATTTTTAACGTGGTTTGCTCCACGGCCCCTTGACCCTGATCGTCAAGAGTTCCAGATAGCCTCAGATGGAGGTTACGGATAATTCCAGGGGTCTTGTTGCACTTATTTTGATCAACTATTCTCAAATTTACAATAAAATATAGGTTTATTTTCAACTAATCAGTTAATAACGGAGTAAATAGGAATTTTTGCTTTGCTATAGGAATAATAATACTCTGTGGTCTATTGTCGTTATTATTCTATAGGACTGTCAAACTAACGGGGTGAAGAGAGGGGTGGACTTAATAGGCTAAGCCGATCAAACTACTAGTACGGATGAATCTGCCGGGTAAACGAACAAGCGTAACTGAGCCACATCCGAGTTCGAATATCCCTTTGGATCCAAATGTAATCCGGAAAATGACACAAAATTTATTTATTGATCACTGATTGAAGGGAATACAGTTATAAATCTGCCGGGTAAACGAACAAGCGTAACTGAGTCACATCCGAGTTCGAATAACCCTTTGGATCTAAATGTAATCCGGAAAATGACACAAAAATATATATATATATATATATATATATATATATATATATATATTGATTACTGACTGAAGGGAATACAGTTATAAATCTGCCGGGTAAACGAACAAGCGTAACTGAGCCACATCCGAGTTCGTATATCCCTTTGGATTAAAAAAAAATTTTTAAACGGTACACTACTTTTCAAACGAGAAAATAGATTTATTTCGATCAAGTTCAAATTATTCTACTTATCGACACACAGAGTAGTAAGCATAAAACTTGGAAGGAAAATTGAAATATTTATAGAAAACGTATATAAATGTCAGGTGTAGAAAACACATAAAATCGTAAATTCAATAAAGAGACAGCGAATTAATACCTATTAATTGTTAATTTTCTAGGATAAATTAACTTTAATTAAACATTTGTAATATCCCATGACAAATAACTAAAACGAGTTTCAACTCGACAGCACTAAAAATAAAAATCCGGAAATCAGAAAAAAAAATTAAATTTCTTTACTAATAATAATTAATGTCTATGATGAAAATAAATTTCCTCAAAGAAAATTACAATAATTTAATATTGCCGGTCATTTACCCAAACTGAACAAATTAAAAGTTTACACAAAAACCAAAATATCAACCGGTACAAAAAAGAATATCCAACTATTTCAAAAGTACGGAAATTGTTGAGTATAGGTACTGTGATTAATAAAAATATTTTACCTTCCTAAATCGGCTTCGGTATCAGGATTCAATTTACACTCCGGGAACCGGAACGGAAAAAAAAACAAAATCTCGGACTACACTTGAACAGAGAGCGATATAAGCGGAGAACGGCGTTGAGAGTGTTGGAATCGACTAAATATTACATTCATGTTTTGTTTATTGTCATGTATTTATATTTAATTATGACATTAGTTAGTTGTCAAAATAATTAATAAAAGTCTGTCACTTAAATAAAGTTTATTATATACTTTAAATAAAAAGGAAAGATAAAACCACAACCTCTAACAGGTTATGGGCCCAGACTAACCAGACTAACCATTCTAACCAGTCTATAAAAAGAAACTAGCGAAGCTGTTAAAAAAAATATAATGGATGACATAAAATCATCAATAAGAAGGTTGAACAACCAAAACTATGAAACCTGGAAGTACAGAATGGAACTTCTACTTATGAAAGAAGAAGTATGGGATGTAGTTACAAAAGAGAAGCCCGAGATTACCAATGCTACTTGGGAAAACAAAAATAACAAAGCCAAAGCCTTAATCGGTTTGTTAATTGAAGATTCGCAGTTGATGCACGTTAAAAAGCTGAAAACTGCATATGAATACTGGAAATCTCTACGAGAACATCATGAAAAATCATCTCTATCAAACAAGGTATCATTACTTAAAAAGCTATGTAGGCTACAACTTTATGAATTTGATAGTATGGAAAGTCATCTCATGAAAATAATTGAGCTAGTAGATAGACTCACAACTATGGGCGAAAATCTAGCCGAAAATTTAGAAGTAGCATTCATACTAAGTAGTTTACCAGAAAGCTACAACACCATTGTGATGGCATTAGAAACAAGGCCCGAAAAAGACTTGACAATAGAACTTGTCAAAGAAAAATTGATTCAAGAAAGTAAAAGACGAAATGAAACAAAACGAGATGAAAACCAAACAGCTATGAAAATAAAAAGTAATTTTCACAAAACAAACAAATCTTGTGAGTTCTGTAAAAAAAGAGGACATATTCAAGATGAATGTTGGTTCTACAATAAAAACAAAGATCGGTCCCAGAAAACAATATCACAGAAAAAATATCCAACACATAGAGCAAAGAAAATAGTCAACAAAAATGATGAAGAGGATCTTGAAGAGAAACCTGGAGATGAATATGAAGAAGGCGGTAGAAATGACAAATACCATATATGTTTCATGATGACACCTTCATCAAGAAAGCAGTGGTATATTGATTCAGCCGCTACATGTCACATGGCTTGCGACAAAGATTTTTTTGAATATTTGGATGAAAACATTCATGAACCAGTATATCTAGCTGATGGAACAAAATTAAAATCCGAAGGAGTAGGTTATGGATGGATCAATGTAGATGCTGAAAATGGAAAGTCAAACAAATATAAAATCACAGATGTACTATATGTTCCAGATATAGATGGTAATTTATTATCCGTTAGGAAATTAACTGATAAAAATTTGACAGTTAATTTTAAAAATGATGAATGTCGAATAGAAAAGGGATCTAATCTGATTGCAAAAGCACATATGGAAGGAAATTTATATGAACTGGAAACGACAAATAAAATCATGTTAACAAAACAAAATACTGAAAAATGTGAAATAAATTTATTACATAGAAGACTAGGACATAGGGATATTCAAACTATTCATTTATTGGAGAAGAAACAGCTGGTGAATGACATAAAAATAATAGGCATTGAAGAAAAGACACCATGTGAAGTATGTATTCGAGGAAAAATGACTAGAAAAAGTTTTCCAAAAGTATCAGAAAATAGGGAGAATAATATTTTGGATTTGATACATTCAGACTTATGCGGTCCAATGAAAAATATAACTCCAAGTGGAAATAGATATATTTTAACATTCATAGATGATTACAGTAGATATACACATATTTATTTACTAAAACAGAAGAATGAAGTCTTCGAGAAATTTCAAGAATTCAATGAAATGATGCACACGAAGTTCAACAAATACATTAAAATATTAAGAAGCGATGGTGGGGGAGAATACTCGTCAAATTCAATGAAAGAATATATGAAGAAAAAAGGAATACGCCATGAATTAACAGCTCCATACTCACCAGAACAAAACGGTGTAGCAGAAAGGAAAAACCGATACTTGATTGAAATGACAAAATGTATGCTTTTAGAATCATCACTCGATAATAAATTTTGGGGGGAAGCTGTTATGACAGCCAACTATATTCAAAATCGATTACCAACAAAAGCTTGTCAGAAAACTCCATTTGAGCTATGGAATAATAAAAAACCAAATTTGGGGCATACAAGAATATTTGGGTGTGATGCTTACGTTTTTATACCACATGAAAAAAGAAGAAAATTCGATGACAAATCGAGAAAAATGACATTTGTGGGGTACAGCGAAGAATCGAAAGCATATAGATTATTGGATATAAAAACATACAAAATTACAATAAGCAGAAATGTGAAATTTATTGAATATGAACAATTTAATCGAAAGCAGAAAAATTAAAACGAAGAGAAAGAAAATGAAGAAGTGAAGATAAATATTTTGAACAAACAAGAAAAGCAAAGAGATGTACCAGAAAAGTCACAACAAAAAGAAATAGAAAATCAAGCGAAAAGTAATGAAACAGTTGGAATTGCTGAAGAAGTGATAAACAAAGAAGTTGATGATGATAAAGAGATAGAGACAAATAACTACATGAAACTAGAAGATGATAATGAACACAAGACCTTTGAAGAAGCAATGAAAATGACAAATAGGAGAAAATGGATAGAAGCCATGGAAGATGAAATAGAATCTATGAAGGAATGTCAAGCATGGGAGTTGGTAGAATGTCCAGAAGACAAACGAATAGTTGATTGTAAATGGATATACAAAATAAAATTTGACCCGAGTAATGGAAATGTTAGATATAGGGCAAGACTTGTAGCGAGAGGATTTTCACAAAAATATGGAGAAGATTACGATGAAGTATTTGCTCCAGTTGTGAAGCAAGCAACAATCAGAGCTCTTCTCACAATAAGTGGACTGAAAAACAAGATAGTCAAGCACCTAGATGTGAAAACAGCATACTTGAATGGAGACTTAGAGGAAACTGTTTACATGAGTCAACCGAAAGGTTTCCAGAATAAAGAGAATCCCCAACTAGTGCGCAAATTAAAAAAGAGTATCTACGGTCTAAAACAATCAGCCAGAGTTTGGAATAATAAAATAACAGAAGTGCTAATGAATAATGGTTTCAGAAGGGGAGTTGCAGATACATGTTTATTTCCAAAACAAATATCTGACAGATTTATTTACCTTCTTATCTATGTGGATGATGTTATTCTGGCTGCTGATTTAGAAATTGATATTCAAGAAGTAGAAAAAGTATTATCAGATAATTTCAAAATAAAAATGCTTGGAAATTTGAAGTTTTATCTAGGAATTGAAGTTGAAAGAAGAAAAAATGGGATATTTCACATACATCAGAGAAATTACATAGAAAAAATTATGAAAGTTTTCAACATGGAAGGAGCAAAAATGTCAAATATTCCACTTGACACAGGATATTTCAAAACAAAAGAAAATGATGAGGCATTACTGAAAAATAATAATCAATTTAGGAAAGCAATTGGATCTTTACTCTATTTAGCTGTTAATACTAGACCAGATATAGCAGCAAGCATTTCCATACTGAGTAGAAATATCGTTAATCCTACACAGAGAGATTGGAACGAAGTTAAAAGAGTGATACGATATTTGAAAAACACAAAGAATTTGAAATTGATTTTAGGAAATAATTCAAGCGACGAAATGATTGAAATGTACGCAGATGCTGATTGGGCTGGCGATAATAGAGACAGAAAATCGACGAGTGGATTCATAATAAAAATATTTGGAAGTCCTATTTCATGGAGCAGCAGGAAACAATCGACTGTATCATTGAGTTCAACGGAAGCTGAGTATATCTCACTAAGCGAAGCTTGTCAAGAACTTCAATGGACTAGAAAAATGCTGCAGGATTTTAATATAGATATTAAAAAAATAACAGTTTTTGAAGATAACCAAAGTACTTCAAAAATGTTGAATCAAGAAAGTATAACCAATCGTTCGAAACATATTGATGTGAAATTTCATTATATTAGAGAGCTAAAAAGAAGTGGAGAAATAGAATTCGAATATTGTTCTACAGAAGAAATGCAAGCAGATATCCTTACCAAACCATTGGGAGCTATAAAACTTGAGTACCTGCGGGAGAAAATTGGCTTGAAGATTATGAATATTTAGATCGAGAAGGGGTGTTGGAATCGACTAAATATTACATTCATGTTTTGTTTATTGTCATGTATTTATATTTAATTATGACATTAGTTAGTTGTCAAAATAATTAATAAAAGTCTGTCACTTAAATAAAGTTTATTATATACTTTAAATAAAAAGGAAAGATAAAACCACAACCTCTAACAGAGAGCTACGAGTTTAGAACTAAATTATATGGTATGTATACCAAATGTCCTTTTTAAATGAAAAATTTTAACTTCGGAAATGACTAAATTTTTTTGATTCAATATGAATTTGCGTACCTCCGGACTAATACAAAAAAAATACTAAAACTAATATAACGGTGATAAAAAAAAATAATTCGGTAACAAAAGGGAATCGGAGAGTTAGTAACGAGTTATTTAAAGACAAGTCGTAAAATAAAATAGTGAAAGAAATTAAAAAAAAACCAAATCGATGCACAAAAAAATAACTCGTTACAGATTTATAATTTACTTTTCAAAATGTAACCTTTTTATTTACCACTTATAGTGGAAAATCTATTCATGTTTTTTAATGATGTTTTACTTGATTTGTACAAACTCACTTTGCACGTAAATTTATATTTATTATAATTTTTACCTGTAATAAGAACTTGTTCATATTTTAGCCTTGATAAAGGATTCAAATAAATCCGAAAGCTTGGAAGTAGTAAAAAAGAGCTTAATTTCTTAACCAGCCCAGATTGTGACGGAATCCCCAATAATTTAGTTGATTGTTTTCTAACTAGCCGTCAAGACTACCCTTTACTTCTTTTTAGTAGGAATGGGGTTTTACCAACACATTCGTTCTGAATATGGACATGAAATTGTGAGAGATCTCAAACTATGGGCAAATACCAACATTAAGATAGCATCAATTAGAAACAGGAAGATATTTTTGACTAGATGTAGGAAAGATGGATTAATACCATCACATGTTTTTCATTCCTTGAATAATGTAAAAAATTTGTTTGAAGTGGAAGATGGGAAGACAGGTCAGAAGATAGGAAATTTCACTGAAAGGTTAAGATACTTAATCTTGAGATTTCAGTCACCATCACTAATGAAAAACGTTTAGAAAAATCTTTATCATATCATGAAACAAGAATTTTACAGAAATTACCTAATGAAATTTTTTCCAAATTTAAAATAAAACAGAAACGTAATTTTGATATAAAATTTAATCAAGTTAAGCAAACAAATTTAAGAAAATTTCAAAATTTACAATCTCAATCTAATAGTATCAAAACTCAAACCAAATGGGTAAAAAAATATTTCAGGACTTGACATTCCGAAAGATATTTTAGAATTTTTGTCTCTAGGTAATAAATTTCATATAAATCCGAATTCACATAATCTTTCTGTTCAGAGAACTTTGTCTGACGTGGAGACTATTTTAGAGGAATGTTCACACCAAAATAAAAATATGTATAGAGCACAAGTTACGAATATTCTCACCAATTTTTATCACAAACCTCAAAAAACAACATATTTTGATAACTTAGAAAAGAAAACACGAAGATTTTTGAAAAATAATCCTTCTCTTATAGTGTCCACATCCGATAAAGGTAGAGTCACGGTTATTATGAATAAACAAGACTACCATGAATTAAGTTTGAAAATATTACAAGATCAAAAATATTATAAAGTCTTAAAACATGATCCTACATCAACTATAGCTCAAAAATCTAATAAAATAATTTCTTCTTTGAAAAATAATAAATATATAAGTGAAATAGAAGCTAAAAAGTTAACAATATATAATCAAGTTTCACCGAAGTTTTATGGCCCACCAAAAATACATAAAAAAGATTTAGCGTTAAGACCTATTACATCTTCAATCAATGCACCTTATAGTAATATTTCTAAATTAGTTACAGATATTTTATCAAATGCATATTGTACAGATAATGATTATTATGTTTTGGATTCATTCACGTTTGCTTCTCAGACAAACAATAAAATAATTCCAGACAATTATGTATTAATAAGTTTAGATGTAGTCTCTTTGTTCAGTAACATTCCAATAGAATTATTTAAACTAAGTATTAACAATAAATGGGATACAATAAAAAATTACACTTCAATTCCTAAAAATAAATTTATAGAGTTAATAGAGTTTATTTTTGATACTAAATACTGTAATGATGATGGTACTTTCTACAAACAAATATTAGGTGCTCCTATGGGAGCTATTATTTCACCTATAGCTGCTCAATATGTTATGGATGAACTTCTTGACTCTTGTGTTCCTAAATTGAATTTCCAAGTTACTTTTCTGAAAAAGTTTGTTGATGACATTATATGTGCTGTTCCAATTAATAGCACACAACATATTTTACAAGTTTTTAATTCATATAACAATCATATTCAATTTACTATTGAGGAAGAAATAGACTGAAATATCCCCTTTTTAGATACAAAATTATGCAGACAACACAATAATGAAATCTGGTTAGATTGGTATAGGAAACCAATGAATTCAGAAAGATTCATTAATTTCCACTCATACCATACTAAAAAAATCAAAATAAATGTAGTTTTGGCTATGAAAAATAGGGAAGATAAGATCTGTCATCCATCAATGGTACAAAATAATTATAATAAATTATACAATATTTTCTTAGAGAATTCATATCCGACTAAGCTATTGAAAAACTTGATATTTAATACTAGAAGACAGGAGTCACGAACATCTATAGTAAATATTCAACAACTAAATGAAAATATACTAGTAGAAAGAGTTAAATATGTCACAATTCCATTCATTAAAGATATTTCAACAAAAATCATTAATGTTTTCAAAAATGAAAGTACAATAAAAATAACACACAAATAATAATAATAATAACGTTTATTTGCAAAGAAAAAAAAAAGTTACAAGGTAACAACACCAAATACAAAATATACAAATAAACAACATAAACCCACAATAGTCCTAAAAACTGTCCGTGGGAAAAATATTGTAAGATATTATCATATCAACATTTAGCTAATAAAACAAAATAGATAAAAACAAAGAAATAGCACAAATATTGGGTATAAGTACATTTAAACGCACCAAATCATTTGGAAAATAAAAGATATCATTTCATTTCTATTCGGAATTCATCACGCGGAATATTGAATAAATGACTTTTCAGAAGGAATTTAAATCGACCAAAATATGTTGTAGTTGTTATTTCTAGTGGGAGAATATTAAAAACTCTAGGGGCCAGGTATGAATGACTTCTCTGCCCTATACTCTTCGCAGCAAAAGAAGTTTTAAATTTTTGTGCACTGTACCGGGTTGGGTACAAATGGTCAATATTTTTCAAAGTTTTTCTATTTTTAAGTTGATTTACACAGAGAGAAAAAAAGTATAATTGTCTTATATCCAATAGTTTAGCCTCTAAATATAGCTGATCAGAAGAAAAAGTTCTTGTTTTACCTAACATTATTTTTAGTATATATTTTTGAATTATCTCTAATTTATGAAGATGTGTGGGTAATGCACTGCCCCAGGCTAGAATACCGTAACTTAATCTAGATTCTACCAACGCGAAGTACAATATTTTTAAATGGTTTATATCCAAAATAGGTTTTATATTTTTGAAACGATAAATTAGTGTTCTTATTGTCTTGACCATCTCATTAATATGAAGGTTCCAACGAAGATGCTGGTCGATCGTTATACCCAGATACTTTATAGAGTCTGTGGAAAGAAGATATGAATCTTGATCTTGCCCTGGTTCTCTCATAGTTAGAATGTTATAATTTGGTAATCCGTTTTTGTAACAAGCAAAAGGTAAAAACTTCGATTTTTTTATATTAATTGTTAGTAATCTACTGTCGAACCATTTCTTAATTAGAACTAAGTCTTCTTCCGCGAAATTTTTAACCGAGGCCCATGAACTTCCTTCATAAAAAATAACGGTGTCGTCAGCATAACTAATTATAGACCCCCTTATTTTCAACTTCAAAAGATTATTCACATAAATACTAAACAAAAATGGACCAAGCACCGTTCCTTGGGGAACCCCGTATTTAATAAGTAACTCTTCACTTTTCACACCGTTAATCTCTACACTTTGCTTCCTTTCGTGGAGATAACTAGATAGCAAATCTAAGATTTTTCCTCTAAAACCAATCTCTTCTAGCGACTCTAATAATTTTTCATGACTTACCGAGTCAAAAGCTTTAGTCAAGTCTAAGAATACACATAAAGTAGATTTACTAGTATCTAATGCTTGATATATTTTTGATATTAGTGTAGAAATAGCGTCTTGAGTAGAAGTTTTAGTTTTAAAGCCGAATTGCATGTGTGATATTAAGTTGAATTTTTTTGTATATGTGTCAAATCTGGTTTTTAGAATCTTTTCAAAAATTTTCGTGAAGTTACTAATTAAGGATATCGGTCTATAGTTATTTATATCTGTCCTGTCACCACTTTTAAAAAGAGGTTTGACTGTAGCACATTTGAAGGCATTTGGGCACATACTGGTTTGAAATATTTTATTTATTAGAAAGATGAGAGGCTCACAAATATGGGATGCTATTTCTTTTATAAGTTCTGCCTTTATTCCATCATTGCCGGGTGCTTTATTATTTTTTAGGCTCGCTATAGTTTCTAAAACTTCGGGTTTATTAGTTGGTCGCAAAAAGAACGAACATGCGGTGGGACATTTCTCTTCTACATAATTTGGTTTTTTAATATTATTTGCTAGTTTGGGCCCTATTTCAGTAAAAAACGAATTGAATAAATTCACTATTTCTTTTTTATCCGTGATCGTGGCATTATCATAATTTTTAATTTCTTTTATTTCATCTTGTTTTTGTTGATGGTTATTAAAATTCCTAACTACATTCCACAAGTTCTTGGGATTTGCTTGATTATCATTTATTTGTTTTTTGAAAAAGTCTGTTTTAGTTTTTTTCATTAATTGATCAAGGTGCTTTTTGTATATGTCAAATTCAAGCTTGAGTTCCTCATTATCTGGATATTTTCTTATTTTTTTGTACAAAGCATCTCTTTTGTTAATAGAATTTACTAAGCCAGCAGTTATCCAACACTTCAATTTTCGGTTTTTGTGACTGGTTTTGATCACTTTGCTAGATTTATTAAGAGCATTTTTAATTTTATCTATAAAGTATTCTGTAGCATGATTACAACAATCAATGCTATAGAAGTATTTCCAATCTATTGTTTGAACCCTATTTTTGAAATCCTCTTTGTCAACTATAGTGAACGTAGTATTATTAAACTCTTGTAAGTTTGTGTTATGATTATTAGTATTTACAGTTATAGCTAAAGGAAAATGATCAGTTATTCTAGTTTCCAATACAAAAGGTAATATTTCATTTACATTGGCTTTTGTTTTTATAAAGAAATGGTCAAGACAAGATTTGCTCACTCCAACTTCCCTAGTAAACCTATTAATAGCTGACATAAAATTGTATTCATATAGTATATTTAAAAAATCCAAACTGATATCATTTTCCTCATCCAAAATGTCTATGTTGAAATCTCCGACAATAATATTATAATCAGCATTTTCTTTGGTCAAATTACTAACATAAGATTTGAAATGAGGCAAAAAAGTGATAGGAGAGAAACCTGATGGCCTGTAGACTGAGGTGATTATTATTTTCTTGTCAAGATAACTATATTTAACTTTTATAACTTTACAATTGTCTATCTCGATAATGTTTACTTGGTAGTTAAAAAGAGATCTGATAAAGACAATAACACCATCATTTTGGTTACTCTTACCCTGGCTGTATATTGTGTCATAGTCAGTTATCTTGAAATATTCGATATCTTTTACTTGCCAAGTTTCAGACAACACTATTACATCGAAATTGGTTGTTAACTGTTTGAGATATATTTTAAGTTGATCAAAATTTTTGTTTATACTTCTAATGTTCATGTGAAAAAAATGTAAACAATTTGGTGAATTATTTTTTAAAATGTCGTTATAACTATTGACATTAACTAACGGAGTATGAATGGGTTTAAAATTGTGGTCTCTTATATATTGATTCATTTTACACAGTTTAGAAATTAAAATTTTAAAACAATAGAGGCACTTAACTGGATTAAAAATAAGATAAAACCTCGGAAAAAAAGATAAAAACAGTATTAAGAGAAGTATTTGTTACCGGATATGCTTTTTAGACGCGCAGATCTTTTTAGTGGGTTTTCAGTATTCGGTATAGTTGCGATTTTCCTTTTTGTTCCTCCAAATCGAAAGCTCTCTGTTTTATCACCAGCAGGTAACGAGGTATTTGGTGATGACTTCTCCTTTACTTCGCTTGCTCTGTCTTCTATTTTACCAGTTCTTTTGTTAATTGGATTTTTTGTTGTTTCTATATCAACTATTGGATTTTCTTTCAGTAAATCTTCATAGGTAAATGTTTCTCCATTAACAACTAATACATTATTTTTTATAGTGGCATCAAAGTTGTTTGATCTTGCCTTTTTTACAAAAGTACGCAGGGTTTTTTGTTTTTCGTAGTCTGCATGGGTATAATCTTTAGATATAAATATGTTTAAGCCCTTTAGCTTTTTAGCATTGGTCAAAATTGCTATCTTCAATTTATAGTTGGACAGTTCTACCATTAGTGGTCGTTGTTTTTCATTTATTTTCCGTCCAATTCGAATTGTATCTCTAATTTCTGACGAACCACAAGAAATTTCTGATTTTTCACTAAAAATTTTTAAGACCTTCTCTGTATCATCATCCCTTTCATCTTCTCTTAGCCCATAAACCACGATATTGTACTTTTTTTGTTTTCTTTCTATTGCACTTACTTCATTTTTAAGATGTTCTATTTCTTGTTTTAAAATTTTATTCTCGCTGCTTACTAATTCCAGTTGTTCGACCAAGTCGCTTTTTATTATTCTAATTTCGTTCCTTATTTCTTCTTGTATTTCCTTATTCTGCTTATGATGCTCTTGATTGGTTTTAATCACGCCCTGTATTAGTTCAAAGATGTCCTTATTTGATATATCATTTTCTTCTTCAACATTTCCCATGCTATTAAATATTTTGGGTAAGATTTTAGCTCGTTTACTTACTCCGTCTCTGTGCTTGATGTGACCACAGTAATTTAATAGTAGTTTTCGATAAACTTTTTGTTGCGGTGAATATCGATAGTTTCAATTTATTAAAACCTTATTTTACCTATCATTCCATATTATTCACAAAGTTTTTTTTTTGAGAGAATGTTCACTAAGATACCAATTGTCATCTCACCAAAAAAGATAATTTTAAACGCACTTTGAACACTGATTTTGTCACATAAAACAGGAGCACACGCTTTACTGAACCGTTCGGTTCAAACCGAACGAAATATAATAACACAATTGGTAAAAATTTTTTTTCAAAATTAAAAGCTAAGGATGATATTTTAAAAAAATCAGGAGTTGTATATAAGATACCATGTAAAGACTGCGATAAAGTATACTATGGTCAGACATCGAGAGTACTTAAAAGTCGTGTCACCCAACATCAAAGTGATATAAGGTTAGAAAAACAAAGTTGTGCCTTAGCTGAACATAACATTTTATTAAATCGTAAAGCTAACTTTAAAGACATTTCAATTGTATATAGTTAATCACACAACTTTAAAAGAAATTGCTTAGAGATGTTCCAAACAGTGTTGGATATTAACTCCTTAAATAAAAAGAGAGACACACATCATCTAATACATACTTATTCCTTTTTACTTAAAATGAATGAAGATAGTAATAATTTCAATAATACATCATCAGAGTCAATATAATAAAGTGAATTTAATAGTCTTGTTTATTTAGAATTTATCATAATCACATCATCAATAGTTTCCGGTTATTAAAACCTTCTTTTTAACAAGACCAATTTTTTCCTTGTTGGTATCACATGTTGCATTGTCTTTATTGGTAATCGATTGTGTGATGTGTGGTAGGCAGTGAGATAAAATAATGGTAATAAGAGTGATATTTGGGTTCTATCTTTATGAGAGTGACAAACTGATGAATTTAGATGCTGAATTTCACATGAGCCATGGTTTTTTGTTGATAAGATTGTTGCGAATAGTTAATTTGGTTATGTATTGTCCTGGGATATAATAAAAATCTCGAATTTTAAAGTACATTTTTACAATTTATTGACCTTGGTAACAATTTAGATTAACACTACTTACAATAGCTATTGCTCATTTTGGCTTTGTCTTTGACATGGCCATTTTCTTTCAGATTGGATATCGCATATCTTTGGATCCTTATTGGTGGCAAAATAATTGATTTCGAGATGTGCGATAGATAATGTTTAAGAACAATGGTAAATAGGTGGTGTTTGGTTATTATGTTCATAAGAATGACAAACTTGTGGATGTAATGATTAGACATTGCATGTGTTTTATAACAATTTGTTGATATTTAATAGGCAGGAAAGGAAATACAATTATTCTGCACTGAATATTTATTAGGTGTAAATCTGTTACATGTGTTTGTCTTATTATCTCTATAAGTTACGTGACAATTGACATGTCCTCTGGTTCAAGACCATAGATATAACTTACACTTAACTCGACTCCGAACACCTCCCCCTCAAAGGTTAAGCCTTCGGGGAGCTCTTATAGAGCGTCCGTAACGAGAATGCTCTTTCGATATCTTATGTCTATCATCAACATTAGTTGGTGCGGGTGAATGGACATTAACATTGATGGCGTGAGCGGGAGCAGTAGCTGTCTGGTGATTGTTGGGTCTGGAATTATCAACAAAGTTGTCAGGAAGCAGTTCAGGTTCTGCAAGCGTTTTATTATCATTTCTACTAAAAGAATATTTAATTTGATGTGTATTTCTCCTTACAATTTTGTTGTTGCTTTCCTTCCTCACCCAATACGATCTGGGCTCATTAGCCTTTTCTAATATAACAGCTTTATCCCAGTATTTATCAATACTTGTTTTTATTACAACCCTATCCCCTTTTTTGTATTCTATAGGCTCTCTACGAACTACCTTGTCAAATTGTAATTTAATTCTGTCTTTATGTTCACATAAACGAGAGTAAACATGTGTTTGAATCTTAGGTTCCAGCAGTTTATGACTGACAGGTAATTGTGATCTAAGAAGTCTACTATGTAATATCTCTGATGGTGACGCATTTAAATTAATAACAGGAGAGTTATTATACTCCATAACGAGCTCTCTGAAATCACAATTATCTTCACAACTTTTTCTTAATATCTGTTTTCCAATGCCAACTGCCTTTTCAGCAAGACCGTTACTTTGGTGATGATGTGGAGAACAAGTGTTGATTGTAATGTCTTTACTTTTGTAGTATTTCTTACACATACTTGAGATAAAAGGTAAATTGTCTGCTACAATGAATTGAGGATAGCCAAAACGAATGAAAATGTCTTGGAAACAACTTATAACTGACATAGAGGTCTTATCTTTCAAAATATTCAACTCAATCCAATGGGAAAAATGATCTACAACAACTAAATATGGTTTACCACCAAATTCCAAAATGTCTGCTCCTATTTTGTTAAATCTTAGCTTTGGAACTGAATGTGGTAGCAGGGGTTCTTTGAAATTTGTTGGCATGTATTTCTCACAAGGTCTGCATGTTTTTTTAAAGGTTGTAATGTCATTGTGTAGGTCCGGCCAGTAAAATAGTTTACGAGCCTTATGAATAGTTTTACTTATACCAACATGACCTTTATGTAATATTTTAATGATTGTGTATCGCAGATTTTTTGGAACAATAATTTTATCATCTACAAAAATAATACCAGCTTCTACATAAATTGAATCTCTAAGTGCATAAAAGGGCTCACATTTGGGGTCAACGTTGTTTATTTTGGGCCACCCTGAATAATAATACTCCTGAAGTTCCGTTAAAGTATGATCTTTAGAAGTTTCAACCCTAAATTCATCTATTTTTTCTCTACTCATACTTGCGGTGAGATGCTTGGAAACACTATGAACCATTTCAAGCATTTCTGTATCCTGTTTTTCCATAATATTTAATTTAGCTCTAGAAAGCATATCTGCAAATTGCACATTTTTACCTGGTACATATTTAACATTTAAGGAATATTTTAGTAATTTTAGTCTTAATCTTTGAAGCCTAACTGAACCTATTTTGTGAATTGGTTTTTTCATTATAGCTACAATTGGTTTGTGATCTGATTGCACCTCAGTCTCTGCATGATAAATAAAATCATGAAATTTTTGTGTGCCAAAAAAAATTGCCAGCAGTTCTTTTTCAGTCTGGCTATAGTTCACCTCGTGATCATTCATACTCCTCGACGCACACCCAATAAGCTTAAATATATTACATTCATACTGTTGAAACATACAGCACCCTAACCCATTTTTGGAAGCGTCGCATTGTAATATTATTTTCCTCTTTGGGTCGAAGGGTGCTAAGCCAGGTGCTTCACTCACCATTTTTTTTAATTTATTGAATGTTCCCTCATGCTTGGGTAACCACAGCCATTCTACATCTTTCTTTAATAATTCACACAACGGATGCATATACTCAGCCATATTTTTAATATACCGCCTAACATAGTTAAATGACCCAATAACCCGTTGCAACTCAACTTTATCTGTTGGGCTTTTAAGCTTACAAAGTGATTCAATCCTAGCTGGATCGACCTGCATGCCCTTTTCTGAAAAAATTTGACCCATAAACCTTACCTCACTTTGGCAGTACTGGAATTTGTCTTTATTAAACCTGGCTCCTACTTTCCTGGCCCTTTCCATGACTTCTAGTATAGCTTTGTCATGTTCTTCTTTTGTTGCACCTGCTATGATCATGTCATCATGACAAATCTGAACGTTTTTTATATCCCCAAAATACTTTCCAACTTCTTCGTGGAACAGGTCTTGTGAATTTGACAGGCCATATGGAAGTACAGTGAATCTGTATATACCAAAGGGTGTGGCGAAGCAGCACTTCCACGATGATTCCTCGTTTAGCTTTAGGTGGTGATATCCTTCAGCTAAATCAAAAACTGAAAAGAATTTCTTACCCATCAGGTTTGAGCATATTTCCTCAATGTTAGCTGTTAAATATGGCTTTCGCACAATCTGTGTATTGAGATCTGAGGGATCTAAACATAGTCTTATTTTGCCGTTTGCCTTTTCTACTATTACCATCCTGTTTATACTTGCCTTAGGGTCTATTTCACCAACCCTTGCTATGGCATTTCTTCCAACAAGCCTATCCAATTCACATTTTAATGAGTTCCTTATAGCAATTGGTACTTTGGTGGGAGGATAGCATACCGATTCAAAATTTTCAATAGTGGTTATGTTAAATGTACCTGGAAACATCCCAGGACCACTAAATAGATCAATGTTATTTTTTATACACAACTCTCTCTCATAATCACATTTAACCTCACATACATTACTTATTCTTTTTAATAGATTCAATTTCAAACATGTTTGACCACACAAAAGCGTGTGGTTCGCCTCATTCACAATTACAAAGTCTTCATAGCTCTCAAAATTTTTAAATTTGCAGTAAAGATTTACAATACCTACAGGTTTAGCTTCACTACCCTCAAACCCTCTTAAAATTAATGCAGATTTTCTTATTTTGAAATTCTTGTCTATCTTTTTAAACATATCTAAAGGTATAACATTTACATCGGCCCCTGTATCTAGTCTTACCTTGACTTTTTTATCCTCCAGCATAATCAATTCCTCCCATGCACCACGAGATTCAATTTTTCCATTGTTGTTAGATTCAACTTGGTTTATAAATAACTCACCGTCACTATAGCTATCATCATCAATAGAGTCTTGTTCAATGTTTCTAATGTTTTTGACTTTGCATGCCACAGCAAAATGGTTAAGCAGCCCACATTTTCTACATTTTTTTCCATATGCTGGGCACTCACGTGGGCCATGCATTGATTGACACCTCTTGCACTTAAATTTATCACTTTGCCTAATATGCTCTTGGTTAACATTATTTTTAAGGTTTTGCTTATGGTTACTCACTTCTGGTTTATGTCTACTTTTTTTTATAAAATTTACCTCTTCTCTGTCTTGTTCTTGAAACTTCATACTTTGGTTTATACTTTGTTCACTTGTACGACAAAATTGAACAGCTTTGTCCAGTGTTAGCTGGTCAATCCTTAGAAGGGCTTCACGGGTTATGGGATCTCGAATTCCCATAACAATTTTGTCTCTCAGGGCTTTGTCCTCAGGTGTTTGATTTGCGTCAACAATATTGTAATTGCATGTTCTTATTAAATGTCTGCACTCTGTCAAAAAATGTTCAAAACTCTCACCCTCCTTCTGGACTCTTTTTATAAAGTTGTATCTCTCGAAACACTCATTGATTCTTGGGTTCACATACTTCTCAATCAGTTCAATTGTATATTGGTATTTATTGGCCTCATCATCTGGGATAGTAAATGTGGTCATAATTCTTGCAGACTCGGTGCCTATCATATTTCTCAAAATTGATAATTTGACAGAATCATTAGATTCATTTGATCCTGTAGCAACCAAATAATCTTCGAAAGCAATTCGCCAGAATTTCCATTCTCCTGCAGCGTTTTGACTCTGCAGGTCAAAATCAGGGGGCAATTTCACTGACCCGGCGGTTCCAAAATTAGCCATGTTTCTGTTTCGTTAGGGGTTATGCAAACTTATTCCCCTAGTATCTTATTATATTAAATACTTTTTAACCTATCACTGCCTGTAAAAGTTTAACTGCGCCATGTTTTATAACAATTTGTTAATATTTAATAGGCAGGAAAGGAAATACAATTATTCTGCACTGAATATTTATTAGGTGTAAATCTGTTACATGTGTAGGGTGAATGAGCCGGTTAGCCGGCCACTACCATATTTCGGCCACTTTGCATTAAAATTAATGTAATAGTGTTCTTCTTTATACTTTGGCTGCAACAAAAATATACCACTTGTCGGACAACGGTTTAATACGTTCGCGCCAATTTTTGTAATATAACGTCTGAAGTTAGAACTAAAATTTCAATTTTAAAATGGCCGTCTGTTGATAGCAGTTAAAAAGTGTTGAAGTTGTAGTTGTACCATCGCTAGGAAATAGTAAGTAAAAATGAATCTATTTCACCTATGACATTTTTTTTACCAATTAGCTATAAGAATACATGTTTATCCTTTAGTTTATCGTGAAAAAGTTCACTTTTACTTGAAAATGTTTATTAGGTTAGGTGGCCGAGTAATGGGATGTTTAAAAACCCATATATCCCTTTATCGGCCGGGTGGCCGACAACCGGTAAAGATGTTATAAATATGTTTATCTCGTTTTGATATTATTGTTGTAGGTGAGTTTCTCTTATTTCCTCTGATTACTTTTAACTCCATAGTGAACATAACTGCCAGTTTTCGGCCACTTAATTTGCAAAAACATTAAGTAAAAACAGGACGCAAAGTCAGTGGCCGAGAAAGGGTGAAGAATAGACCAATTTTCGTCCAACCATTTGGAAAACATGTATTTCTTGGTGATCGAGAAGTAGGTCCTTTATCGGTCGCAATTTAATCACTGAATTTTTTTCAGATGGATCATAAGAAAAATATAGAGAAAGTTAGAAAACAACCCCTAAAAAAAATTTGTAAAAGGAAGTTTTTTTCATATTCTGATGAAGCTCTTAAAAGGGCACTGCATGAAATTAGAGAAAACAATCTGGGGGTAAGAGAAGCTGGCAGACAATTTGGAGTTCCACGGTCCACCCTGCAAGACAGACTAAAGGATAAAACTCCTTTAAAAGTTATAAGGAGGACGGGACCATCTCCAATCCTCACATGGGAAGGAGAACAAAAAATTGTAAATTGGCTACTGGATATAGCCAAATGTGGTTTCCCGGTAAAAAAAAATTATTTAATCGAAACAGTAACTAAAATTGCTAAAGACTCAGGAAAGCTCCATTTATTTCCTAATCGGCAGCCTGGTCAAAAGTGGTACCAGAGTTTTCTGAAGCGGCATCCGGAAATTTCCCTAAGGGAAGCAGAGAGCATAAATAAAGCTCGTGCATTAGTTACGGAGGAGTCAATAAAAAAATGGTTCACAGAACTTCAAAACTACCTAGAAAAAAATAAGTTAGCTGATGTTATGCAAGACTCAAGAAGAGTCTTTAATGGAGATGAATCAGGTTTCTCACTTTGCCCAAAAACAGGCAAAGTTTTAGCTCCTAAAGGTTGGAAAAACCTCTATACCATTACTAGTGGAAAAGAAAAAGAAAACATTAGTGTATTTTTAATTTTTAATGCTAATGGGGAAGTATGTCCCCCATTTGTCGTATTCCCATATGTCCGTCCTCCAAGAGCATTAGCTGAGAGCATGCCTCCAACATGGACATTAGGGAAATCTGATAAGGGCTGGATGACGGGAGACGCGTTTTTTGAATATATTTCAAATGACTTCCATAAATGGGTGATACAAGAAAAAATCCCTAAACCGCTTATTATTTTTATTGATGGTCACAAAAGTCACATGTCTCTCCCGTTAAGTACGTTTTGCGATGCTAATAAAATCATCCTTTACGCGCTACCACCCAACACCACTCATATGTTGCAGCCTGCTGACGTGAGCGTTTTTAGACCTCTAAAACAGGAGTGGAGAACTATAGTTAGGAAATGGTTAAATCGACCGGAGAATGTTAATTCATCTGTAACAAAATTAAATTTCTGTTCTCTTTTTAAAGATACATTACAGGGGATTAATACTACTGATCAAATAAAAAATGGTTTTCGCAAATGTGGATTATTCCCCCTAAGCTCGGAAGCAGTGGACTACTCAAAGTGTGTAAGAAACACTTTGGAGAATACTTTAAATCAACGTAGTCTTCAGACAAAGCATCCTGTTAATTCTGCAGAGTTAGAGATTGCTAAAAACGTCATCCGACAAATTGAACCAAAATTATATTCCTATGGAATTAATGTCGAAGTCATATACAATGAGATTAATGAACTGAAACCAAAAGAAGTTACAGTAGGGACAATTCTTCCAATGGAAAATTTAACTATAGTTCCAATTCAAACTATCACAATTTGTTCTACTTCTCAGGAAATGGATGGCATAGAAGAATCTTCTCTTCAACATGATAGCATGCATGATGATGCAAGCACAAGCAATTCTGAAAAAGACGTCATCGCAGAACTAGGAATCTAACAAAAAAGAAAAAGAACTGCTGAAAAGTAAAAAAGCAATTTTGAGGAAAAAGACAACTATGAAAAGAAAAATGTCGAATTTCAAAGATAAAGAGAATAAAGATGAAGAAACATTGATAGATGATAGATGATACTGTGATAAACGAAGAAGAGCCAGTAATAAATAATGATTCTGTGATAAATAAAGATGAGGAAGAAAAAAGTATGGTACAAGAGAAGGAAAAGTGCACGTTATGTGAAGATGACTTAAATAGTGACACTGATGATGATCTCGACAAAAATATTGGTTGCGATTACTGTAGCAGCTGGTACCATTTAAAGTGTACCGAATTTCTCGATGTATCCTATGAAATAGCTTCCTCTAAAAACTACAAATGTGATTTGTGTAAATAGATTTGTGTACCTTTTAACATTTTATTTACCTACTTACTTTTAGACTGGCGTTTTAATTTTCATTTACCTATGTTTTCGTTATTTTAACATTTTATTTACCTACCTACTCTTAAAAAGGACGTTTATTTTTTTAGTAGGTATTTATTTTTTTGTAATATATATTTTTTTAAAATGATATTTTTGATTTTATTCTATAAGGCCAAAATTTTTAACAAAATATAAAAATTCTGTGCAGACTTGAGATGGCCGTCAATTGGCCTATTTTTAGCCAACTGGCCGAAAATCGGATTACATCTGGCCGGTAACTGGCATATGTAGGCCGAAAACTGGTCGAAAAGCAATTTTAGAATAAATTGTGAAATTGTAAAATTACAGTCTTTCTAAAGCATTTCCCATATTTTTTTTTGAAATCTTCACATAATCAGCTATCACTTGATAATATATAAAAATTGTAATGTTTAAAAGATGAGAGAGACCAATGAAGTCAAAGTTTACGTTAAGTGGCCGACAACCGGCTCATTCACCCTATGTCTTATTATCTCTATAGGTTTGTTCCAACAAGAAGTCCTGGATCAATCCTTGACTAATTTAGGATTTTGAAATGAGCATGTGCGGATTCTTATGAATTCATGAACTATTCCGGATTACAGTTTTCTGTTGGAACGGATTTCTGATTGATTAATGATTAATCATTTGTCAACTTCAAGGGTACATATTATAACCTAATAATAAAAAAATAATATACATTAATTTATGCAGGAAAATCGACCATAAAAAATATGGATTATATTAATAAAAAAGGTATAATGAAAATGGTAGGTGATTAACACTTTAAGTACCTAATATTTCTTTGTTCTGTTTTTAGAAAACAATGAGTATGCTAACCTAGGCAAATATATCGCACGCTAAAAACAAAAGTGACACTATATGAAATTTGTCAATTTTTACTTTTTAGTATATTTAAGTTTTACACCAAAAGCGTCACTAAGCGAAATAACATAATTTGCCTATATTCCCCCTTATTTCTCCTAGATGGCGCGATTGTCACTTTAAACTAACGAACATTTCACCCGTGCTTTACTTCAATAATGACACTATACCAGTCAGTGTTGCCAGTCCTAGTACTTTCGTACTAGATCTGGTACCTTTTCACTCTGTCTAGTACGCCAGTACGCCGATCGCAACATTCGTACGTTTTCTACGTTTTGGTTGGGAATATCGAACTGAAAAATATCATTAACGAAGTGAACCAGAGAAAAGATCAACGCGCAATATAAGTGCAATTCGTCCATCCATGTATGTATGTATGTATGTATGATTGGGGTAACATTCACTGAGACCTAAAAGATCTATTGTGCCCCCTTACTTCTACTTAGTTCCTGAGGAGAGTCTCTGAAACTAGTAGCTCCTTTAGTCCTATTTCCCGGAGGAATTTTAGGATATCTGCAGGCTTCAACTTAGGTAAATGTTCCTCTTCTATCCAGTAGTCTCCCAGGTACTGTGCCCTAGGATTCTGGAGTGCTGTGCAGTTGGAAAGTATGTGGATGGAGGTCTCTTCTTCCATGCCACAGTATTTGCATTCTTCTTCCTCCACTAGTTTGAGCTTTTTCAGGTGCCCATTCAGGCGACAATGTCCCGTTAGGATCCCTGTTAAAACTCTTAGCGCAGTCTTGCTTTGACTTATGCATTCATTTGATCTCAACAGGTTGTAGTCACCCAGAAGAATCTTTGATTGTCTAAGCCCTACTAGATCTTTCCAATGGTCAGATCTCCTCTTTCTTTCGGCTTCGCCTATTTCTTCCAATATTACCTTGGAGCTGATTCCGCAAAAGGGTTCAGGCCCCCAGAAGGGTATTTCAGACCCCCTCTTTGCTAGTCCATCTGCTATTTCATTTCCTTCTATTCCAGTGTGTCCTGGAATCCATAGTAGGGTAACTATATTGTTCTCGCCTAATTCATTTAGTTTGTCTAGGCATTCCCAAACCATTTTAGAACTGATTACGCAAGAGCTCAGTGCTTTTATGGCTGCTTGACTATCTGTCATTATGATAATCCTTTGTCCTCGGTATCCTTTATCAATATTGAACTGGGCGCACTTTCTTATGGCGTGGATTTCCGCTTGAAAGATACTTGGGGTTTTTCCCAAGCTTTCGGAGTGTTTGGTTCCTGGCCCGAACACTCCTATCCCAGTTCCTCCTATTGCTTTTGAGCCATCTGTGTACCATTGAATGGCATTCTTTCCAATTCTGGTAATGGTATTCGGATCCCATTCCTTCTTGTTGGTGAATTCTGTAACGAATTTCTTCGAAAAGTTGTACTTTCTCATCATACCGTCTTGTGGCATGTCCCAGGTTGTCTGATTTCTAAGAAGTGAAGAGGTGATTTTTCTTTTAATGATTCCCTCTCTACTTAGTCTGTATCTTGTTTTTTCTGCAACACTTTCCACCACCATATGTAGAGGGGTGAGGTTGAGAATTACTTCCATTGCTGCCGTTGGGCATGTTCTCATTGCTCCTGTAATGCATATACAAGCTAGTCTTTGAATTTTGGAGAGGTTTTCTCTCGTTGTCAATAGACTAGTTCTGCTGCTCCATGCAATGGCTCCATAAGTGATTGCCAGATTCCTACAGACCATTAGAGCCATTTTCGCCTTGTGAGTAATCTCCTTTTCGTGTTTGTTCCACAGGAGCTTACTGTTTAAAATCAAACCTAGATACTTGACTTCTTGTCTCCATTCAATCTCGTTACCATCAAGTTTTATGGTTTTGAGGTTGAGTTTTTTTTTCTTAGTGAAGGCAATCAAGATGGTTTTAGTGGGGTTGATGCTGAGCCCCACTTGCCTACACCAGCTATTTGTATAGTTCAGGCCCTTTTGTACAATATCACAAAGGGTGTTTTCGAATTTCCCCCTGGCTGTTATGACAATATCGTCGGCATATCCTTGGCAGGATATTCCTAGATTCGTCAAACCACACAGGAGTTCGTCAACCGTCAGACTCCACATTAAAGGGGATGCTACTCCTCCCTGTGGGCATCCTCTGGTAGTGCAGATGGAGACAATTTCTTTGCTTGTCCTTGTCTCTGCTAATCTTGTGGTGAGCAGTTCCGACATCCATTTGGATGTTGTGCTGTCAACACCTCTTCTGCTTAATGCTCTTTTGACAGCCTCATTTGGAGTGTTGTCAAAAGCTCCTTCTATGTCCAAAAATGCACATACTACAGTTTCTTGGTTGTCTAGAGCACCTCGGATATCCTCCGTCAGTTGTACCAGTGCAGTCTCCGTAGATCTGCCTGCCCGGTAAGCATGCTGACATGGGTGGAGAGGTAGTCTCTCTAGGATTTCCGTTCGAATGTAGTTGTCAATTGCTTTTTCCATCGTTTTGAGTACAAACGATGTTAGGCTAATTGGTCTAAAGGATTTGGGGTTTGTTGTGTCTCTTTTCCCAGTTTTTGGAAGGAAGGTTACTATTGCCGTTCTCCAAGCTTCTGGTATATAACCCAGTTCTAAACTACTCCGACTAATTCTAACCAGATGCGGTAGAATTTCGTCTTGAGCTTGCTGGAGCAATGCTGGGAAAATTCCATCCGCTCCCGGTGTCTTGAAAGGCGAAAAGGTGTTCATAGCCCATTTCAACCTATCGTTACTACAAATGTGTTTGGCCATTGTAATACTTGCCCTCGAAGGTCTGTTATGAGCTTCGAGAGGATTGTCTCTCCTATTTGGGATGCTCCCAGGAAAATGAGTTTCTAGTAAGAGTCGAACTCTTTCCCCCTCATTTTCGGTATAATTGCCGTCTGGCTTTCTCAAAGCCATATCTGTGTTGACCCTACTTTTCGCCATGACTTTGTAAAGTCTTGCCGCAGCAGGTGTTGCGTCTATATCTTCACAGAATTTTCTGAAGCTATTTCTTTTAGCTTTTCTAATTTCCTTGTAGTAGGTATTTCTCACCTCGGTGTACCTCTGCCAGTCTCCGGTGAGTTTTGCTTTATTGAAAAGGTCCCGGGTTTGAGATCTTGGTTCTGACAGATGTTTGTTCCACCAGGGTGCATCTTTGCTGCTTTGTTGTTTTTGAAGAGGGCAGCTCGATTCAAACGCATCGATTATTGCCCTGTTCAGATTCTCTAGCTCATTTTCTAGGTCGAGATGGTGCTTAGCCCTTCCTTTTCTCTGGATTTGTGCTAGATTTCTTTTTAGATTGGTGTTATAAGTGTCCCAATCTGTTTTTCTTGGTATTCTCCTGAGGTTTGCCTCGGGTATGCCCAGTTCTAATTTGAATGTTATGATACTATGATCGGAGAGAGACGGTTCACCCGATACTCTCCAATCTTTTACTATTTGTCTTAGATCCTGTGATGCCAGTGTGATATCTAAAACTTCTTGCCTTACCCTTGTTACAAATGTAGGTGTATTCCCTATATTGTGGATATTAAGGTTTTTATTAAGGATATATTCTAAAAGTTGCTCACCTCTTTTGTTGGTGTCGCTACTGCCCCAAACGGTGTTGTGTGCGTTGGCATCACATGCTAGAAGTAGAGGTAGTCTCTTCTCTTCGCAGTACTTCACCAGCTTTTGTACCTCTGGGGGTGGTGCAAGCCCATCTCCCTCAAAGTAGCATGATGCTATCACTATTTCTTTGCCCTCCTTCTTGTGTTCGAGGTATGCTCGAATTGGAACGAGGTCTCGAGTCATGTATTCTGAAAGACAAAAATATTTAATATTGTTCCTTATCATAATACATGTTCTTGGTATATCACTACCAGTGTGATATACTATTTTAGCATCTTTACATGCTAATCCTCTTACCTGGTTATTATTAACCCAAGGTTATTGGATTAAACATATACCCCATTGGTCCTTGGTGAACAATCTTGTGATCACCGCCGATGCTTCTTTGGCATGGTGAGCATTAACTTGAGCTAAGTTAATTCCCATCATCCTGCTGGTTTTCTTCTTGGGTGTTTCCCTCCTTCGTCAGGGTGATGTCCCCATCTGAAAGAGTACTGTCCCCTTCCTCCGACGCAATCTCCATTTCCACCTCGGTCAGCGGCGACTCCTCCCTAAGGAGTTTGGAGATGTGCAGGCTTTCTACACTACCCGAGTCGTCACTGGCCTTGGAGGAAATAGAAGCCTCTTCCACTTTCCTCTCCTCTTCTTTTCTGAGGCCATGCACGGGTATTTTCCCAAACCGGTAGTGTATGGTGAACCCGTTGCTCTTGATTTTTTGACAGGATAGATTATCTATTCCTGCCCTCAAGATTAGGCCATTGCCCTCTTCCTTCAGGTTGAGAACCTTCCACTGGTTTGTTTCCAAACCCTCGTTCTGCGCTTTGATCAAGCGGAGGAGTTTTCCTTCTTCCACGCCTTTGCTTCTTGGGAGGAAGATCGTGGCGGTATGCATTTTTGGGATGTCGTCTCCCTGGCACACCGTCAGTTCTGCTCCCTTCCAGCTCTCTAGCTTGGGTACTGTCAACCGGAGCCATTCTGCAGTCTGTGGTGTTTCACAGTCGATTAGAACGACTCCTGGTCTGAAGTGTATGCCGCTAAACTGGAGTTTGTGTTCCCACCCAGCATACATTTCTTCTATTATCGCGTTCTCCAGAAAGGTTTGGTCGTCCGCACTGAGGGTAGTCTCAGGTTCGTTCGTCCATCCATACATAGTTTTGTGTTTTGTGCGTAAGTGTGCGTAAGAACATAGAAAACATTAGTGTATTTTTAATTTTTAATGCTAATGGGGAAGTATGTCCCCCATTTGTCGTATTCCCATATGTCCGTCCTCCAAGAGCATTAGCTGAGAGCATGCCTCCAACATGGACATTAGGGAAATCTGATAAGGGCTGGATGACGGGAGACGCGTTTTTTGAATATATTTCAAATGACTTCCATAAATGGGTGATACAAGAAAAAATCCCTAAACCGCTTATTATTTTTATTGATGGTCACAAAAGTCACATGTCTCTCCCGTTAAGTACGTTTTGCGATGCTAATAAAATCATCCTTTACGCGCTACCACCCAACACCACTCATATGTTGCAGCCTGCTGACGTGAGCGTTTTTAGACCTCTAAAACAGGAGTGGAGAACTATAGTTAGGAAATGGTTAAATCGACCGGAGAATGTTAATTCATCTGTAACAAAATTAAATTTCTGTTCTCTTTTTAAAGATACATTACAGGGGATTAATACTACTGATCAAATAAAAAATGGTTTTCGCAAATGTGGATTATTCCCCCTAAGCTCGGAAGCAGTGGACTACTCAAAGTGTGTAAGAAACACTTTGGAGAATACTTTAAATCAACGTAGTCTTCAGACAAAGCATCCTGTTAATTCTGCAGAGTTAGAGATTGCTAAAAACGTCATCCGACAAATTGAACCAAAATTATATTCCTATGGAATTAATGTCGAAGTCATATACAATGAGATTAATGAACTGAAACCAAAAGAAGTTACAGTAGGGACAATTCTTCCAATGGAAAATTTAACTATAGTTCCAATTCAAACTATCACAATTTGTTCTACTTCTCAGGAAATGGATGGCATAGAAGAATCTTCTCTTCAACATGATAGCATGCATGATGATGCAAGCACAAGCAATTCTGAAAAAGACGTCATCGCAGAACTAGGAATCTAACAAAAAAGAAAAAGAACTGCTGAAAAGTAAAAAAGCAATTTTGAGGAAAAAGACAACTATGAAAAGAAAAATGTCGAATTTCAAAGATAAAGAGAATAAAGATGAAGAAACATTGATAGATGATAGATGATAGATGATACTGTGATAAACGAAGAAGAGCCAGTAATAAATAATGATTCTGTGATAAATAAAGATGAGGAAGAAAAAAGTATGGTACAAGAGAAGGAAAAGTGCACGTTATGTGAAGATGACTTAAATAGTGACACTGATGATGATCTCGACAAAAATATTGGTTGCGATTACTGTAGCAGCTGGTACCATTTAAAGTGTACCGAATTTCTCGATGTATCCTATGAAATAGCTTCCTCTAAAAACTACAAATGTGATTTGTGTAAATAGATTTGTGTACCTTTTAACATTTTATTTACCTACTTACTTTTAGACTGGCGTTTTAATTTTCATTTACCTATGTTTTCGTTATTTTAACATTTTATTTACCTACCTACTCTTAAAAAGGACGTTTATTTTTTTAGTAGGTATTTATTTTTTAGTAATATATATTTTTTTAAAATGATATTTTTGATTTTATTCTATAAGGCCAAAATTTTTAACAAAATATAAAAATTCTGTGCAGACTTGAGATGGCCGTCAATTGGCCTATTTTTAGCCAACTGGCCGAAAATCGGATTACATCTGGCCGGTAACTGGCATATGTAGGCCGAAAACTGGTCGAAAAGCAATTTTAGAATAAATTGTGAAATTGTAAAATTACAGTCTTTCTAAAGCATTTCCCATATTTTTTTTTGAAATCTTCACATAATCAGCTATCACTTGATAATATATAAAAATTGTAATGTTTAAAAGATGAGAGAGACCAATGAAGTCAAAGTTTACGTTAAGTGGCCGACAACCGTCTCATTCACCCTATGTCTTATTATCTCTATAGGTTTGTTCCAACAGGAAGTCCTGGATCAATCCTTGACTAATTTAGGATTTTGAAATGAGCATGTGCGGATTCTTATGAATTCATGAACTATTCCGGATTACAGTTTTCTGTTGGAACGGATTTCTGATTGATTAATGATTAATCATTTGTCAACTTCAAGGGTACATATTATAACCTAATAATAAAAAAATAATATACATTAATTTATGCAGGAAAATCGACCATAAAAAATATGGATTATATTAATAAAAAAGGTATAATGAAAATGGTAGGTGATTAACACTTTAAGTACCTAATATTTCTTTGTTCTGTTTTTAGAAAACAATGAGTATGCTAAGCTAGGCAAATATATCGCACGCTAAAAACAAAAGTGACACTATATGAAATTTGTCAATTTTTACTTTTTAGTATATTTAAGTTTTACACCAAAAGCGTCACTAAGCGAAATAACATAATTTGCCTATATTCCCCCTTATTTCTCCTAGATGGCGCGAATGTCACTTTAAACTAACGAACATTTCACCCGTGCTTTACTTCAATAATGACACTATACCAGTCAGTGTTGCCAGTCCTAGTACTTTCGTACTAGATCTGGTACCTTTTCACTCTGTCTAGTACGCCAGTACGCCGATCGCAACATTCGTACGTTTTCTACGTTTTGGTTGGGAATATCGAACTGAAAAATATCATTAACGAAGTGAACCAGAGAAAAGATCAACGAGCAATATAAGTGCAATTCGTCCATCCATGTATGTATGTATGTATGTATGATTGGGGTAACATTCACTGAGACCTAAAAGATCTATTGTGCCCCCTTACTTCTACTTAGTTCCTGAGGAGAGTCTCTGAAACTAGTAGCTCCTTTAGTCCTATTTCCCGGAGGAATTTTAGGATATCTGCAGGCTTCAACTTAGGTAAATGTTCCTCTTCTATCCAGTAGTCTCCCAGGTACTGTGCCTTAGGATTCTGGAGTGCTGTGCAGTTGGAAAGTATGTGGATGGAGGTCTCTTCTTCCATGCCACAGTATTTGCATTCTTCTTCCTCCACTAGTTTGAGCTTTTTCAGGTGCCCATTCAGGCGACAATGTCCCGTTAGGATCCCTGTTAAAACTCTTAGCGCAGTCTTGCTTTGACTTATGCATTCATTTGATCTCAACAGGTTGTAGTCACCCAGAAGAATCTTTGATTGTCTAAGCCCTACTAGATCTTTCCAATGGTCAGATCTCCTCTTTCTTTCGGCTTCGCCTATTTCTTCCAATATTACCTTGGAGCTGATTCCGCAAAAGGGTTCAGGCCCCCAGAAGGGTATTTCAGACCCCCTCTTTGCTAGTCCATCTGCTATTTCATTTCCTTCTATTCCAGTGTGTCCTGGAATCCATAGTAGGGTAACTATATTGTTCTCGCCTAATTCATTTAGTTTGTCTAGGCATTCCCAAACCATTTTAGAACTGATTACGCAAGAGCTCAGTGCTTTTATGGCTGCTTGACTATCTGTCATTATGATAATCCTTTGTCCTCGGTATCCTTTATCAATATTGAACTGGGCGCACTTTCTTATGGCGTGGATTTCCGCTTGAAAGATACTTGGGGTTTTTCCCAAGCTTTCGGAGTGTTTGGTTCCTGGCCCGAACACTCCTATCCCAGTTCCTCCTATTGCTTTTGAGCCATCTGTGTACCATTGAATGGCATTCTTTCCAATTCTGGTAATGGTATTCGGATCCCATTCCTTCTTGTTGGTGAATTCTGTAACGAATTTCTTCGAAAAGTTGTACTTTCTCATCATACCGTCTTGTGGCATGTCCCAGGTTGTCTGATTTCTAAGAAGTGAAGAGGTGATTTTTCTTTTAATGATTCCCTCTCTACTTAGTCTGTATCTTGTTTTTTCTGCAACACTTTCCACCACCATATGTAGAGGGGTGAGGTTGAGAATTACTTCCATTGCTGCCGTTGGGCATGTTCTCATTGCTCCTGTAATGCATATACAAGCTAGTCTTTGAATTTTGGAGAGGTTTTCTCTCGTTGTCAATAGACTAGTTCTGCTGCTCCATGCAATGGCTCCATAAGTGATTGCCAGATTCCTACAGACCATTAGAGCCATTTTCGCCTTGTGAGTAATCTCCTTTTCGTGTTTGTTCCACAGGAGCTTACTGTTTAAAATCAAACCTAGATACTTGACTTCTTGTCTCCATTCAATCTCGTTACCATCAAGTTTTATGGTTTTGAGGTTGAGTTTTTTTTTCTTAGTGAAGGCAATCAAGATGGTTTTAGTGGGGTTGATGCTGAGCCCCACTTGCCTACACCAGCTATTTGTATAGTTCAGACCCTTTTGTACAATATCACAAAGGGTGTTTTCGAATTTCCCCCTGGCTGTTATGACAATATCGTCGGCATATCCTTGGCAGGATATTCCTAGATTCGTCAAACCACACAGGAGTTCGTCAACCGTCAGACTCCACATTAAAGGGGATGCTACTCCTCCCTGTGGGCATCCTCTGGTAGTGCAGATGGAGACAATTTCTTTGCTTGTCCTTGTCTCTGCTAATCTTGTGGTGAGCAGTTCCGACATCCATTTGGATGTTGTGCTGTCAACACCTCTTCTGCTTAATGCTCTTTTGACAGCCTCATGTGGAGTGTTGTCAAAAGCTCCTTCTATGTCCAAAAATGCACATACTACAGTTTCTTGGTTGTCTAGAGCACCTCGGATATCCTCCGTCAGTTGTACCAGTGCAGTCTCCGTAGATCTGCCTGCCCGGTAAGCATGCTGACATGGGTGGAGAGGTAGTCTCTCTAGGATTTCCGTTCGAATGTAGTTGTCAATTGCTTTTTCCATCGTTTTGAGTACAAACGATGTTAGGCTAATTGGTCTAAAGGATTTGGGGTTTGTTGTGTCTCTTTTCCCAGTTTTTGGAAGGAAGGTTACTATTGCCGTTCTCCAAGCTTCTGGTATATAACCCAGTTCTAAACTACTCCGACTAATTCTAACCAGATGCGGTAGAATTTCGTCTTGAGCTTGCTGGAGCAATGCTGGGAAAATTCCATCCGCTCCCGGTGTCTTGAAAGGCGAAAAGGTGTTCATAGCCCATTTCAACCTATCGTTACTACAAATGTGTTTGGCCATTGTAATACTTGCCCTCGAAGGTCTGTTATGAGCTTCGAGAGGATTGTCTCTCCTATTTGGGATGCTCCCAGGAAAATGAGTTTCTAGTAAGAGTCGAACTCTTTCCCCCTCATTTTCGGTATAATTGCCGTCTGGCTTTCTCAAAGCCATATCTGTGTTGACCCTACTTTTCGCCATGACTTTGTAAAGTCTTGCCGCAGCAGGTGTTGCGTCTATATCTTCACAGAATTTTCTGAAGCTATTTCTTTTAGCTTTTCTAATTTCCTTGTAGTAGGTATTTCTCACCTCGGTGTACCTCTGCCAGTCTCCGGTGAGTTTTGCTTTATTGAAAAGGTCCCGGGTTTGAGATCTTGGTTCTGACAGATGTTTGTTCCACCAGGGTGCATCTTTGCTGCTTTGTTGTTTTTGAAGAGGGCAGCTCGATTCAAACGCATCGATTATTGCCCTGTTCAGATTCTCTAGCTCATTTTCTAGGTCGAGATGGTGCTTAGCCCTTCCTTTTCTCTGGATTTGTGCTAGATTTCTTTTTAGATTGGTGTTATAAGTGTCCCAATCTGTTTTTCTTGGTATTCTCCTGAGGTTTGCCTCGGGTATGCCCAGTTCTAATTTGAATGTTATGATACTATGATCGGAGAGAGACGGTTCACCCGATACTCTCCAATCTTTTACTATTTGTCTTAGATCCTGTGATGCCAGTGTGATATCTAAAACTTCTTGCCTTACCCTTGTTACAAATGTAGGTGTATTCCCTATATTGTGGATATTAAGGTTTTTATTAAGGATATATTCTAAAAGTTGCTCACCTCTTTTGTTGGTGTCGCTACTGCCCCAAACGGTGTTGTGTGCGTTGGCATCACATGCTAGAAGTAGAGGTAGTCTCTTCTCTTCGCAGTACTTCACCAGCTTTTGTACCTCTGGGGGTGGTGCAAGCCCATCTCCCTCAAAGTAGCATGATGCTATCACTATTTCTTTGCCCTCCTTCTTGTGTTCGAGGTATGCTCGAATTGGAACGAGGTCTCGAGTCATGTATTCTGAAAGACAAAAATATTTAATATTGTTCCTTATCATAATACATGTTCTTGGTATATCACTACCAGTGTGATATACTATTTTAGCATCTTTACATGCTAATCCTCTTACCTGGTTATTATTAACCCAAGGTTATTGGATTAAACATATACCCCATTGGTCCTTGGTGAACAATCTTGTGATCACCGCCGATGCTTCTTTGGCATGGTGAGCATTAACTTGAGCTAAGTTAATTCCCATCATCCTGCTGGTTTTCTTCTTGGGTGTTTCCCTCCTTCGTCAGGGTGATGTCCCCATCTGAAAGAGTACTGTCCCCTTCCTCCGACGCAATCTCCATTTCCACCTCGGTCAGCGGCGACTCCTCCCTAAGGAGTTTGGAGATGTGCAGGCTTTCTACACTACCCGAGTCGTCACTGGCCTTGGAGGAAATAGAAGCCTCTTCCACTTTCCTCTCCTCTTCTTTTCTGAGGCCATGCACGGGTATTTTCCCAAACCGGTAGTGTATGGTGAACCCGTTGCTCTTGATTTTTTGACAGGATAGATTATCTATTCCTGCCCTCAAGATTAGGCCATTGCCCTCTTCCTTCAGGTTGAGAACCTTCCACTGGTTTGTTTCCAAACCCTCGTTCTGCGCTTTGATCAAGCGGAGGAGTTTTCCTTCTTCCACGCCTTTGCTTCTTGGGAGGAAGATCGTGGCGGTATGCATTTTTGGGATGTCGTCTCCCTGGCACACCGTCAGTTCTGCTCCCTTCCAGCTCTCTAGCTTGGGTACTGTCAACCGGAGCCATTCTGCAGTCTGTGGTGTTTCACAGTCGATTAGAACGACTCCTGGTCTGAAGTGTATGCCGCTAAACTGGAGTTTGTGTTCCCACCCAGCATACATTTCTTCTATTATCGCGTTCTCCAGAAAGGTTTGGTCGTCCGCACTGAGGGTAGTCTCAGGTTCGTTCGTCCATCCATACATAGTTTTGTGTTTTGTGCGTAAGTGTGCGTAAGAACATAGAAAACATTAGTGTATTTTTAATTTTTAATGCTAATGGGGAAGTATGTCCCCCATTTGTCGTATTCCCATATGTCCGTCCTCCAAGAGCATTAGCTGAGAGCATGCCTCCAACATGGACATTAGGGAAATCTGATAAGGGCTGGATGACGGGAGACGCGTTTTTTGAATATATTTCAAATGACTTCCATAAATGGGTGATACAAGAAAAAATCCCTAAACCGCTTATTATTTTTATTGATGGTCACAAAAGTCACATGTCTCTCCCGTTAAGTACGTTTTGCGATGCTAATAAAATCATCCTTTACGCGCTACCACCCAACACCACTCATATGTTGCAGCCTGCTGACGTGAGCGTTTTTAGACCTCTAAAACAGGAGTGGAGAACTATAGTTAGGAAATGGTTAAATCGACCGGAGAATGTTAATTCATCTGTAACAAAATTAAATTTCTGTTCTCTTTTTAAAGATACATTACAGGGGATTAATACTACTGATCAAATAAAAAATGGTTTTCGCAAATGTGGATTATTCCCCCTAAGCTCGGAAGCAGTGGACTACTCAAAGTGTGTAAGAAACACTTTGGAGAATACTTTAAATCAACGTAGTCTTCAGACAAAGCATCCTGTTAATTCTGCAGAGTTAGAGATTGCTAAAAACGTCATCCGACAAATTGAACCAAAATTATATTCCTATGGAATTAATGTCGAAGTCATATACAATGAGATTAATGAACTGAAACCAAAAGAAGTTACAGTAGGGACAATTCTTCCAATGGAAAATTTAACTATAGTTCCAATTCAAACTATCACAATTTGTTCTACTTCTCAGGAAATGGATGGCATAGAAGAATCTTCTCTTCAACATGATAGCATGCATGATGATGCAAGCACAAGCAATTCTGAAAAAGACGTCATCGCAGAACTAGGAATCTAACAAAAAAGAAAAAGAACTGCTGAAAAGTAAAAAAGCAATTTTGAGGAAAAAGACAACTATGAAAAGAAAAATGTCGAATTTCAAAGATAAAGAGAATAAAGATGAAGAAACATTGATAGATGATAGATGATAGATGATACTGTGATAAACGAAGAAGAGCCAGTAATAAATAATGATTCTGTGATAAATAAAGATGAGGAAGAAAAAAGTATGGTACAAGAGAAGGAAAAGTGCACGTTATGTGAAGATGACTTAAATAGTGACACTGATGATGATCTCGACAAAAATATTGGTTGCGATTACTGTAGCAGCTGGTACCATTTAAAGTGTACCGAATTTCTCGATGTATCCTATGAAATAGCTTCCTCTAAAAACTACAAATGTGATTTGTGTAAATAGATTTGTGTACCTTTTAACATTTTATTTACCTACTTACTTTTAGACTGGCGTTTTAATTTTCATTTACCTATGTTTTCGTTATTTTAACATTTTATTTACCTACCTACTCTTAAAAAGGACGTTTATTTTTTTAGTAGGTATTTATTTTTTAGTAATATATATTTTTTTAAAATGATATTTTTGATTTTATTCTATAAGGCCAAAATTTTTAACAAAATATAAAAATTCTGTGCAGACTTGAGATGGCCGTCAATTGGCCTATTTTTAGCCAACTGGCCGAAAATCGGATTACATCTGGCCGGTAACTGGCATATGTAGGCCGAAAACTGGTCGAAAAGCAATTTTAGAATAAATTGTGAAATTGTAAAATTACAGTCTTTCTAAAGCATTTCCCATATTTTTTTTTGAAATCTTCACATAATCAGCTATCACTTGATAATATATAAAAATTGTAATGTTTAAAAGATGAGAGAGACCAATGAAGTCAAAGTTTACGTTAAGTGGCCGACAACCGTCTCATTCACCCTATGTCTTATTATCTCTATAGGTTTGTTCCAACAGGAAGTCCTGGATCAATCCTTGACTAATTTAGGATTTTGAAATGAGCATGTGCGGATTCTTATGAATTCATGAACTATTCCGGATTACAGTTTTCTGTTGGAACGGATTTCTGATTGATTAATGATTAATCATTTGTCAACTTCAAGGGTACATATTATAACCTAATAATAAAAAAATAATATACATTAATTTATGCAGGAAAATCGACCATAAAAAATATGGATTATATTAATAAAAAAGGTATAATGAAAATGGTAGGTGATTAACACTTTAAGTACCTAATATTTCTTTGTTCTGTTTTTAGAAAACAATGAGTATGCTAAGCTAGGCAAATATATCGCACGCTAAAAACAAAAGTGACACTATATGAAATTTGTCAATTTTTACTTTTTAGTATATTTAAGTTTTACACCAAAAGCGTCACTAAGCGAAATAACATAATTTGCCTATATTCCCCCTTATTTCTCCTAGATGGCGCGAATGTCACTTTAAACTAACGAACATTTCACCCGTGCTTTACTTCAATAATGACACTATACCAGTCAGTGTTGCCAGTCCTAGTACTTTCGTACTAGATCTGGTACCTTTTCACTCTGTCTAGTACGCCAGTACGCCGATCGCAACATTCGTACGTTTTCTACGTTTTGGTTGGGAATATCGAACTGAAAAATATCATTAACGAAGTGAACCAGAGAAAAGATCAACGAGCAATATAAGTGCAATTCGTCCATCCATGTATGTATGTATGTATGTATGATTGGGGTAACATTCACTGAGACCTAAAAGATCTATTGTGCCCCCTTACTTCTACTTAGTTCCTGAGGAGAGTCTCTGAAACTAGTAGCTCCTTTAGTCCTATTTCCCGGAGGAATTTTAGGATATCTGCAGGCTTCAACTTAGGTAAATGTTCCTCTTCTATCCAGTAGTCTCCCAGGTACTGTGCCCTAGGATTCTGGAGTGCTGTGCAGTTGGAAAGTATGTGGATGGAGGTCTCTTCTTCCATGCCACAGTATTTGCATTCTTCTTCCTCCACTAGTTTGAGCTTTTTCAGGTGCCCATTCAGGCGACAATGTCCCGTTAGGATCCCTGTTAAAACTCTTAGCGCAGTCTTGCTTTGACTTATGCATTCATTTGATCTCAACAGGTTGTAGTCACCCAGAAGAATCTTTGATTGTCTAAGCCCTACTAGATCTTTCCAATGGTCAGATCTCCTCTTTCTTTCGGCTTCGCCTATTTCTTCCAATATTACCTTGGAGCTGATTCCGCAAAAGGGTTCAGGCCCCCAGAAGGGTATTTCAGACCCCCTCTTTGCTAGTCCATCTGCTATTTCATTTCCTTCTATTCCAGTGTGTCCTGGAATCCATAGTAGGGTAACTATATTGTTCTCGCCTAATTCATTTAGTTTGTCTAGGCATTCCCAAACCATTTTAGAACTGATTACGCAAGAGCTCAGTGCTTTTATGGCTGCTTGACTATCTGTCATTATGATAATCCTTTGTCCTCGGTATCCTTTATCAATATTGAACTGGGCGCACTTTCTTATGGCGTGGATTTCCGCTTGAAAGATACTTGGGGTTTTTCCCAAGCTTTCGGAGTGTTTGGTTCCTGGCCCGAACACTCCTATCCCAGTTCCTCCTATTGCTTTTGAGCCATCTGTGTACCATTGAATGGCATTCTTTCCAATTCTGGTAATGGTATTCGGATCCCATTCCTTCTTGTTGGTGAATTCTGTAACGAATTTCTTCGAAAAGTTGTACTTTCTCATCATACCGTCTTGTGGCATGTCCCAGGTTGTCTGATTTCTAAGAAGTGAAGAGGTGATTTTTCTTTTAATGATTCCCTCTCTACTTAGTCTGTATCTTGTTTTTTCTGCAACACTTTCCACCACCATATGTAGAGGGGTGAGGTTGAGAATTACTTCCATTGCTGCCGTTGGGCATGTTCTCATTGCTCCTGTAATGCATATACAAGCTAGTCTTTGAATTTTGAAGAGGTTTTCTCTCGTTGTCAATAGACTAGTTCTTCTGCTCCATGCAATGGCTCCATAAGTGATTGCCAGATTCCTACAGACCATTAGAGCCATTTTCGCCTTGTGAGTAATCTCCTTTTCGTGTTTGTTCCACAGGAGCTTACTGTTTAAAATCAAACCTAGATACTTGACTTCTTGTCTCCATTCAATCTCGTTACCATCAAGTTTTATGGTTTTGAGGTTGAGTTTTTTTTTCTTAGTGAAGGCAATCAAGATGGTTTTAGTGGGGTTGATGCTGAGCCCCACTTGCCTACACCAGCTATTTGTATAGTTCAGACCCTTTTGTACAATATCACAAAGGGTGTTTTCGAATTTCCCCCTGGCTGTTATGACAATATCGTCGGCATATCCTTGGCAGGATATTCCTAGATTCGTCAAACCACACAGGAGTTCGTCAACCGTCAGACTCCACATTAAAGGGGATGCTACTCCTCCCTGTGGGCATCCTCTGGTAGTGCAGATGGAGACAATTTCTTTGCTTGTCCTTGTCTCTGCTAATCTTGTGGTGAGCAGTTCCGACATCCATTTGGATGTTGTGCTGTCAACACCTCTTCTGCTTAATGCTCTTTTGACAGCCTCATGTGGAGTGTTGTCAAAAGCTCCTTCTATGTCCAAAAATGCACATACTACAGTTTCTTGGTTGTCTAGAGCACCTCGGATATCCTCCGTCAGTTGTACCAGTGCAGTCTCCGTAGATCTGCCTGCCCGGTAAGCATGCTGACATGGGTGGAGAGGTAGTCTCTCTAGGATTTCCGTTCGAATGTAGTTGTCAATTGCTTTTTCCATCGTTTTGAGTACAAACGATGTTAGGCTAATTGGTCTAAAGGATTTGGGGTTTGTTGTGTCTCTTTTCCCAGTTTTTGGAAGGAAGGTTACTATTGCCGTTCTCCAAGCTTCTGGTATATAACCCAGTTCTAAACTACTCCGACTAATTCTAACCAGATGCGGTAGAATTTCGTCTTGAGCTTGCTGGAGCAATGCTGGGAAAATTCCATCCGCTCCCGGTGTCTTGAAAGGCGAAAAGGTGTTCATAGCCCATTTCAACCTATCGTTACTACAAATGTGTTTGGCCATTGTATTACTTGCCCTCGAAGGTCTGTTATGAGCTTCGAGAGGATTGTCTCTCCTATTTGGGATGCTCCCAGGAAAATGAGTTTCTAGTAAGAGTCGAACTCTTTCCCCCTCATTTTCGGTATAATTGCCGTCTGGCTTTCTCAAAGCCATATCTGTGTTGACCCTACTTTTCGCCATGACTTTGTAAAGTCTTGCCGCAGCAGGTGTTGCGTCTATATCTTCACAGAATTTTCTGAAGCTATTTCTTTTAGCTTTTCTAATTTCCTTGTAGTAGGTATTTCTCACCTCGGTGTACCTCTGCCAGTCTCCGGTGAGTTTTGCTTTATTGAAAAGGTCCCGGGTTTGAGATCTTGGTTCTGACAGATGTTTGTTCCACCAGGGTGCATCTTTGCTGCTTTGTTGTTTTTGAAGAGGGCAGCTCGATTCAAACGCATCGATTATTGCCCTGTTCAGATTCTCTAGCTCATTTTCTAGGTCGAGATGGTGCTTAGCCCTTCCTTTTCTCTGGATTTGTGCTAGATTTCTTTTTAGATTGGTGTTATAAGTGTCCCAATCTGTTTTTCTTGGTATTCTCCTGAGGTTTGCCTCGGGTATGCCCAGTTCTAATTTGAATGTTATGATACTATGATCGGAGAGAGACGGTTCACCCGATACTCTCCAATCTTTTACTATTTGTCTTAGATCCTGTGATGCCAGTGTGATATCTAAAACTTCTTGCCTTACCCTTGTTACAAATGTAGGTGTATTCCCTATATTGTGGATATTAAGGTTTTTATTAAGGATATATTCTAAAAGTTGCTCACCTCTTTTGTTGGTGTCGCTACTGCCCCAAACGGTGTTGTGTGCGTTGGCATCACATGCTAGAAGTAGAGGTAGTCTCTTCTCTTCGCAGTACTTCACCAGCTTTTGTACCTCTGGGGGTGGTGCAAGCCCATCTCCCTCAAAGTAGCATGATGCTATCACTATTTCTTTGCCCTCCTTCTTGTGTTCGAGGTATGCTCGAATTGGAACGAGGTCTCGAGTCATGTATTCTGAAAGACAAAAATATTTAATATTGTTCCTTATCATAATACATGTTCTTGGTATATCACTACCAGTGTGATATACTATTTTAGCATCTTTACATGCTAATCCTCTTACCTGGTTATTATTAACCCAAGGTTATTGGATTAAACATATACCCCATTGGTCCTTGGTGAACAATCTTGTGATCACCGCCGATGCTTCTTTGGCATGGTGAGCATTAACTTGAGCTAAGTTAATTCCCATCATCCTGCTGGTTTTCTTCTTGGGTGTTTCCCTCCTTCGTCAGGGTGATGTCCCCATCTGAAAGAGTACTGTCCCCTTCCTCCGACGCAATCTCCATTTCCACCTCGGTCAGCGGCGACTCCTCCCTAAGGAGTTTGGAGATGTGCAGGCTTTCTACACTACCCGAGTCGTCACTGGCCTTGGAGGAAATAGAAGCCTCTTCCACTTTCCTCTCCTCTTCTTTTCTGAGGCCATGCACGGGTATTTTCCCAAACCGGTAGTGTATGGTGAACCCGTTGCTCTTGATTTTTTGACAGGATAGATTATCTATTCCTGCCCTCAAGATTAGGCCATTGCCCTCTTCCTTCAGGTTGAGAACCTTCCACTGGTTTGTTTCCAAACCCTCGTTCTGCGCTTTGATCAAGCGGAGGAGTTTTCCTTCTTCCACGCCTTTGCTTCTTGGGAGGAAGATCGTGGCGGTATGCATTTTTGGGATGTCGTCTCCCTGGCACACCGTCAGTTCTGCTCCCTTCCAGCTCTCTAGCTTGGGTACTGTCAACCGGAGCCATTCTGCAGTCTGTGGTGTTTCACAGTCGATTAGAACGACTCCTGGTCTGAAGTGTATGCCGCTAAACTGGAGTTTGTGTTCCCACCCAGCATACATTTCTTCTATTATCGCGTTCTCCAGAAAGGTTTGGTCGTCCGCACTGAGGGTAGTCTCAGGTTCGTTCGTCCATCCATACATAGTTTTGTGTTTTGTGCGTAAGTGTGCGTAAGAACATAGAAAACATTAGTGTATTTTTAATTTTTAATGCTAATGGGGAAGTATGTCCCCCATTTGTCGTATTCCCATATGTCCGTCCTCCAAGAGCATTAGCTGAGAGCATGCCTCCAACATGGACATTAGGGAAATCTGATAAGGGCTGGATGACGGGAGACGCGTTTTTTGAATATATTTCAAATGACTTCCATAAATGGGTGATACAAGAAAAAATCCCTAAACCGCTTATTATTTTTATTGATGGTCACAAAAGTCACATGTCTCTCCCGTTAAGTACGTTTTGCGATGCTAATAAAATCATCCTTTACGCGCTACCACCCAACACCACTCATATGTTGCAGCCTGCTGACGTGAGCGTTTTTAGACCTCTAAAACAGGAGTGGAGAACTATAGTTAGGAAATGGTTAAATCGACCGGAGAATGTTAATTCATCTGTAACAAAATTAAATTTCTGTTCTCTTTTTAAAGATACATTACAGGGGATTAATACTACTGATCAAATAAAAAATGGTTTTCGCAAATGTGGATTATTCCCCCTAAGCTCGGAAGCAGTGGACTACTCAAAGTGTGTAAGAAACACTTTGGAGAATACTTTAAATCAACGTAGTCTTCAGACAAAGCATCCTGTTAATTCTGCAGAGTTAGAGATTGCTAAAAACGTCATCCGACAAATTGAACCAAAATTATATTCCTATGGAATTAATGTCGAAGTCATATACAATGAGATTAATGAACTGAAACCAAAAGAAGTTACAGTAGGGACAATTCTTCCAATGGAAAATTTAACTATAGTTCCAATTCAAACTATCACAATTTGTTCTACTTCTCAGGAAATGGATGGCATAGAAGAATCTTCTCTTCAACATGATAGCATGCATGATGATGCAAGCACAAGCAATTCTGAAAAAGACGTCATCGCAGAACTAGGAATCTAACAAAAAAGAAAAAGAACTGCTGAAAAGTAAAAAAGCAATTTTGAGGAAAAAGACAACTATGAAAAGAAAAATGTCGAATTTCAAAGATAAAGAGAATAAAGATGAAGAAACATTGATAGATGATAGATGATAGATGATACTGTGATAAACGAAGAAGAGCCAGTAATAAATAATGATTCTGTGATAAATAAAGATGAGGAAGAAAAAAGTATGGTACAAGAGAAGGAAAAGTGCACGTTATGTGAAGATGACTTAAATAGTGACACTGATGATGATCTCGACAAAAATATTGGTTGCGATTACTGTAGCAGCTGGTACCATTTAAAGTGTACCGAATTTCTCGATGTATCCTATGAAATAGCTTCCTCTAAAAACTACAAATGTGATTTGTGTAAATAGATTTGTGTACCTTTTAACATTTTATTTACCTACTTACTTTTAGACTGGCGTTTTAATTTTCATTTACCTATGTTTTCGTTATTTTAACATTTTATTTACCTACCTACTCTTAAAAAGGACGTTTATTTTTTTAGTAGGTATTTATTTTTTTGTAATATATATTTTTTTAAAATGATATTTTTGATTTTATTCTATAAGGCCAAAATTTTTAACAAAATATAAAAATTCTGTGCAGACTTGAGATGGCCGTCAATTGGCCTATTTTTAGCCAACTGGCCGAAAATCGGATTACATCTGGCCGGTAACTGGCATATGTAGGCCGAAAACTGGTCGAAAAGCAATTTTAGAATAAATTGTGAAATTGTAAAATTACAGTCTTTCTAAAGCATTTCCCATATTTTTTTTTGAAATCTTCACATAATCAGCTATCACTTGATAATATATAAAAATTGTAATGTTTAAAAGATGAGAGAGACCAATGAAGTCAAAGTTTACGTTAAGTGGCCGACAACCGGCTCATTCACCCTATGTCTTATTATCTCTATAGGTTTGTTCCAACAAGAAGTCCTGGATCAATCCTTGACTAATTTAGGATTTTGAAATGAGCATGTGCGGATTCTTATGAATTCATGAACTATTCCGGATTACAGTTTTCTGTTGGAACGGATTTCTGATTGATTAATGATTAATCATTTGTCAACTTCAAGGGTACATATTATAACCTAATAATAAAAAAATAATATACATTAATTTATGCAGGAAAATCGACCATAAAAAATATGGATTATATTAATAAAAAAGGTATAATGAAAATGGTAGGTGATTAACACTTTAAGTACCTAATATTTCTTTGTTCTGTTTTTAGAAAACAATGAGTATGCTAAGCTAGGCAAATATATCGCACGCTAAAAACAAAAGTGACACTATATGAAATTTGTCAATTTTTACTTTTTAGTATATTTAAGTTTTACACCAAAAGCGTCACTAAGCGAAATAACATAATTTGCCTATATTCCCCCTTATTTCTCCTAGATGGCGCGAATGTCACTTTAAACTAACGAACATTTCACCCGTGCTTTACTTCAATAATGACACTATACCAGTCAGTGTTGCCAGTCCTAGTACTTTCGTACTAGATCTGGTACCTTTTCACTCTGTCTAGTACGCCAGTACGCCGATCGCAACATTCGTACGTTTTCTACGTTTTGGTTGGGAATATCGAACTGAAAAATATCATTAACGAAGTGAACCAGAGAAAAGATCAACGCGCAATATAAGTGCAATTCGTCCATCCATGTATGTATGTATGTATGTATGATTGGGGTAACATTCACTGAGACCTAAAAGATCTATTGTGCCCCCTTACTTCTACTTAGTTCCTGAGGAGAGTCTCTGAAACTAGTAGCTCCTTTAGTCCTATTTCCCGGAGGAATTTTAGGATATCTGCAGGCTTCAACTTAGGTAAATGTTCCTCTTCTATCCAGTAGTCTCCCAGGTACTGTGCCCTAGGATTCTGGAGTGCTGTGCAGTTGGAAAGTATGTGGATGGAGGTCTCTTCTTCCATGCCACAGTATTTGCATTCTTCTTCCTCCACTAGTTTGAGCTTTTTCAGGTGCCCATTCAGGCGACAATGTCCCGTTAGGATCCCTGTTAAAACTCTTAGCGCAGTCTTGCTTTGACTTATGCATTCATTTGATCTCAACAGGTTGTAGTCACCCAGAAGAATCTTTGATTGTCTAAGCCCTACTAGATCTTTCCAATGGTCAGATCTCCTCTTTCTTTCGGCTTCGCCTATTTCTTCCAATATTACCTTGGAGCTGATTCCGCAAAAGGGTTCAGGCCCCCAGAAGGGTATTTCAGACCCCCTCTTTGCTAGTCCATCTGCTATTTCATTTCCTTCTATTCCAGTGTGTCCTGGAATCCATAGTAGGGTAACTATATTGTTCTCGCCTAATTCATTTAGTTTGTCTAGGCATTCCCAAACCATTTTAGAACTGATTACGCAAGAGCTCAGTGCTTTTATGGCTGCTTGACTATCTGTCATTATGATAATCCTTTGTCCTCGGTATCCTTTATCAATATTGAACTGGGCGCACTTTCTTATGGCGTGGATTTCCGCTTGAAAGATACTTGGGGTTTTTCCCAAGATTTCGGAGTGTTTGGTTCCTGGCCCGAACACTCCTATCCCAGTTCCTCCTATTGCTTTTGAGCCATCTGTGTACCATTGAATGGCATTCTTTCCAATTCTGGTAATGGTATTCGGATCCCATTCCTTCTTGTTGGTGAATTCTGTAACGAATTTCTTCGAAAAGTTGTACTTTCTCATCATACCGTCTTGTGGCATGTCCCAGGTTGTCTGATTTCTAAGAAGTGAAGAGGTGATTTTTCTTTTAATGATTCCCTCTCTACTTAGTCTGTATCTTGTTTTTTCTGCAACACTTTCCACCACCATATGTAGAGGGGTGAGGTTGAGAATTACTTCCATTGCTGCCGTTGGGCATGTTCTCATTGCTCCTGTAATGCATATACAAGCTAGTCTTTGAATTTTGGAGAGGTTTTCTCTCGTTGTCAATAGACTAGTTCTGCTGCTCCATGCAATGGCTCCATAAGTGATTGCCAGATTCCTACAGACCATTAGAGCCATTTTCGCCTTGTGAGTAATCTCCTTTTCGTGTTTGTTCCACAGGAGCTTACTGTTTAAAATCAAACCTAGATACTTGACTTCTTGTCTCCATTCAATCTCGTTACCATCAAGTTTTATGGTTTTGAGGTTGAGTTTTTTTTTCTTAGTGAAGGCAATCAAGATGGTTTTAGTGGGGTTGATGCTGAGCCCCACTTGCCTACACCAGCTATTTGTATAGTTCAGACCCTTTTGTACAATATCACAAAGGGTGTTTTCGAATTTCCCCCTGGCTGTTATGACAATATCGTCGGCATATCCTTGGCAGGATATTCCTAGATTCGTCAAACCACACAGGAGTTCGTCAACCGTCAGACTCCACATTAAAGGGGATGCTACTCCTCCCTGTGGGCATCCTCTGGTAGTGCAGATGGAGACAATTTCTTTGCTTGTCCTTGTCTCTGCTAATCTTGTGGTGAGCAGTTCCGACATCCATTTGGATGTTGTGCTGTCAACACCTCTTCTGCTTAATGCTCTTTTGACAGCCTCATGTGGAGTGTTGTCAAAAGCTCCTTCTATGTCCAAAAATGCACATACTACAGTTTCTTGGTTGTCTAGAGCACCTCGGATATCCTCCGTCAGTTGTACCAGTGCAGTCTCCGTAGATCTGCCTGCCCGGTAAGCATGCTGACATGGGTGGAGAGGTAGTCTCTCTAGGATTTCCGTTCGAATGTAGTTGTCAATTGCTTTTTCCATCGTTTTGAGTACAAACGATGTTAGGCTAATTGGTCTAAAGGATTTGGGGTTTGTTGTGTCTCTTTTCCCAGTTTTTGGAAGGAAGGTTACTATTGCCGTTCTCCAAGCTTCTGGTATATAACCCAGTTCTAAACTACTCCGACTAATTCTAACCAGATGCGGTAGAATTTCGTCTTGAGCTTGCTGGAGCAATGCTGGGAAAATTCCATCCGCTCCCGGTGTCTTGAAAGGCGAAAAGGTGTTCATAGCCCATTTCAACCTATCGTTACTACAAATGTGTTTGGCCATTGTAATACTTGCCCTCGAAGGTCTGTTATGAGCTTCGAGAGGATTGTCTCTCCTATTTGGGATGCTCCCAGGAAAATGAGTTTCTAGTAAGAGTCGAACTCTTTCCCCCTCATTTTCGGTATAATTGCCGTCTGGCTTTCTCAAAGCCATATCTGTGTTGACCCTACTTTTCGCCATGACTTTGTAAAGTCTTGCCGCAGCAGGTGTTGCGTCTATATCTTCACAGAATTTTCTGAAGCTATTTCTTTTAGCTTTTCTAATTTCCTTGTAGTAGGTATTTCTCACCTCGGTGTACCTCTGCCAGTCTCCGGTGAGTTTTGCTTTATTGAAAAGGTCCCGGGTTTGAGATCTTGGTTCTGACAGATGTTTGTTCCACCAGGGTGCATCTTTGCTGCTTTGTTGTTTTTGAAGAGGGCAGCTCGATTCAAACGCATCGATTATTGCCCTGTTCAGATTCTCTAGCTCATTTTCTAGGTCGAGATGGTGCTTAGCCCTTCCTTTTCTCTGGATTTGTGCTAGATTTCTTTTTAGATTGGTGTTATAAGTGTCCCAATCTGTTTTTCTTGGTATTCTCCTGAGGTTTGCCTCGGGTATGCCCAGTTCTAATTTGAATGTTATGATACTATGATCGGAGAGAGACGGTTCACCCGATACTCTCCAATCTTTTACTATTTGTCTTAGATCCTGTGATGCCAGTGTGATATCTAAAACTTCTTGCCTTACCCTTGTTACAAATGTAGGTGTATTCCCTATATTGTGGATATTAAGGTTTTTATTAAGGATATATTCTAAAAGTTGCTCACCTCTTTTGTTGGTGTCGCTACTGCCCCAAACGGTGTTGTGTGCGTTGGCATCACATGCTAGAAGTAGAGGTAGTCTCTTCTCTTCGCAGTACTTCACCAGCTTTTGTACCTCTGGGGGTGGTGCAAGCCCATCTCCCTCAAAGTAGCATGATGCTATCACTATTTCTTTGCCCTCCTTCTTGTGTTCGAGGTATGCTCGAATTGGAACGAGGTCTCGAGTCATGTATTCTGAAAGACAAAAATATTTAATATTGTTCCTTATCATAATACATGTTCTTGGTATATCACTACCAGTGTGATATACTATTTTAGCATCTTTACATGCTAATCCTCTTACCTGGTTATTATTAACCCAAGGTTATTGGATTAAACATATACCCCATTGGTCCTTGGTGAACAATCTTGTGATCACCGCCGATGCTTCTTTGGCATGGTGAGCATTAACTTGAGCTAAGTTAATTCCCATCATCCTGCTGGTTTTCTTCTTGGGTGTTTCCCTCCTTCGTCAGCGTGATGTCCCCATCTGAAAGAGTACTGTCCCCTTCCTCCGACGCAATCTCCATTTCCACCTCGGTCAGCGGCGACTCCTCCCTAAGGAGTTTGGAGATGTGCAGGCTTTCTACACTACCCGAGTCGTCACTGGCCTTGGAGGAAATAGAAGCCTCTTCCACTTTCCTCTCCTCTTCTTTTCTGAGGCCATGCACGGGTATTTTCCCAAACCGGTAGTGTATGGTGAACCCGTTGCTCTTGATTTTTTGACAGGATAGATTATCTATTCCTGCCCTCAAGATTAGGCCATTGCCCTCTTCCTTCAGGTTGAGAACCTTCCACTGGTTTGTTTCCAAACCCTCGTTCTGCGCTTTGATCAAGCGGAGGAGTTTTCCTTCTTCCACGCCTTTGCTTCTTGGGAGGAAGATCGTGGCGGTATGCATTTTTGGGATGTCGTCTCCCTGGCACACCGTCAGTTCTGCTCCCTTCCAGCTCTCTAGCTTGGGTACTGTCAACCGGAGCCATTCTGCAGTCTGTGGTGTTTCACAGTCGATTAGAACGACTCCTGGTCTGAAGTGTATGCCGCTAAACTGGAGTTTGTGTTCCCACCCAGCATACATTTCTTCTATTATCGCGTTCTCCAGAAAGGTTTGGTCGTCCGCACTGAGGGTAGTCTCAGGTTCGTTCGTCCATCCATACATAGTTTTGTGTTTTGTGCGTAAGTTTTCCATGCGTTCTTATTGACTGTCATTGGTCATCGCTCGCTCGAGTCATGATAACTGATAACTGTCGTGTCGTCTGTCATATGTCTGTATTGTCTATCTGTATTTGAATCATTTATACATATACATATATGAAATATATATAAATAGTTCAATAATGGAAAGGTATAATATAATACATATTTTATAATAAGCCTTAGTTACATTACCTGTTATAATATTTTAGGTACTTATTTCAATTACCACCAAAACAAGCTACTTTTGTTCTCGAGAGTCCCGATACTACGGATGTGAGTCTGGAAGAACTTGCCCCAGCTTCAACTTCAGAACTTCCACAAGAAGAAGGGAAGACGATTGACATGGATAATAAAACTGATAAAGAGGAATCCAAAAAACTCAAAAAGAATTACCTACAGAAATATAATAAAACTTGGGAGAAAAGATTTCCTTGGTTGGTATTAAAAGGCGAAAGAGAAATATCATGCAAATGTTGCAATACGATTATAACATGCAAATTAAATCACATAAAACGACATGAAAATACCTTGAAACATAAAAAACTTCTTAACAAATCTATTGGCACCCCAAAATTACCATCACTTCAAGAAGTGAAGAAAGTAAATACATTGAATAAAAAAACTCAAATAGTAGAATATAAATTATTGATGTTCTTACAGGAACATAATCTTCCCTTTTTATTGATGGACCATTTACCTAAAATGTTGTGTTCTGCATTTCCTGATTCAGATATTATCAAAAATTTGAAATGTTCAAGAACAAAAGCTACTGAAATTACAAAAGACTGTCTGTCTAGAGAAGCTTTGGAAGAAATTTCAGCTGAAACACAGAATAGTTTTTATTCATTGATTGTAGATGAAACCACTGATATTTCAACAAAGAAATCACTTGCTATTGTAATTCGTTACCACAATGGAACTTGTGTAAGAGATAGATTTTTATGTCTAGCGCAAGTGAACTCATGTACTGCTGAAAGTTTATTCAAGACTGTGTGTGATGTTTTAAGTAGAAATAAAATTCCACTTAAAAATCTAGTGGGTTTTGCAGCAGATAATGCCAATGTGATGATGGACAATAAAACTGGCTTAAAAGCTCGGTTCAAGGAAGTGAACTCAAATATATTTGTAATGGGATGTGTTTGTCACTCATTTGCCTTGTGCTCATCTGCAGCTTGCTTGAAATTACCTAGAAGTTTGGAGGAGTTTATAAGACAGATATACAATCATTTTGCAAATAGCAGCAAGAGAATGGAAGACCTACATCAATTCCAAAGTTTCTTGAATTTGAAACCACATAAGATGCTACATCCAGCTCAAACCCGATGGCTCTCCTTACAAGTAAGAATGAATGAAAAATATATTTTACAAACAATTCAGTATTTTTTCACTTTCAGGCTGTGGTAGATAGAGTTCTCCTATCCTGGGATGCTTTAAAACTATACTTCACAAGTGCTGTGGTAATAGATGGTCTTCGTAGTAATCAAACAATATTGGATAGTTTAAACACACCAATAGTTAAAATTTATTTACTGTTCTTGGCATACATTTTGAATATTGTGAATAAATTAAATCTTGAATTTCAAAGTGAAAAACCCAAAATACATATTCTGGCACAAAGATTTTCAGAATTATTCAGAACAATTTTGAGAAATTATATTAATGTTTCACATTTAAATGAAACAGAGCTCAGTAATATCTCTCCAAGTAATCCTGAACATTTTTTGCCAATTGAGAATATGTATTTTGGGGCAAAAGTTCAACTAGAGATTCAAGATGTTAGCGATCCTCAAGAAGTTCAAAAGTTTCAAGTTAATGCCCTAGCATTCTATGTGGAATTATATTGCCAAATTAAAAATAGGTTCAATTTCAAGGAACCTGTTTTGGCAAACCTGGTTTTATCAAACTTTGCAGTCAGTCAGGCTATTTCTGGTAAGGTATTGAGCATTACAGAAGTAACCAAATTTTTTCCACAGGTAAATTTAGACTTGGAAAATCTAAATTCAGAATGGAGATATTTAGCAGATGCCACTGATATTAAACAATATAGCAGTCTAGATTTTGAAGAATTTTGGTACAAAATTTTTATATGCAAAAACGGTATGGATCTACCAATGTTTCCAAATTTGAGTAAGGTCGTCAAATGCATTATGAGTTTACCTCATTCTTCAGCATGTGCTGAACATATTTTTTCCCAATTAAATTTACTCAAGACCAAAGTTAGAAACAGACTGGAGGTTGATACATGTGATGCAATATTACATGCTAAAGATTTGATGGGAAATTACAATTGTACCAATTGGCAACCTTCAGCATCCTTGCTGCTCAAGAAACCAAAGTATGATTTCACCAAAAATACATGATTTTTTTAAGTTACCATTGAGTTGTTTACCATAATAATATGTTTTTGTTTGTTCCTATTTTTCAGTCTTATATGTGATATACCTTTGTGATATGGTATGGAATACAATTATTTATTTTGTTTTGTTTCAGAATGTTTTTTTTTTCATATGATATATTACTGTTCAAGTTCAGTAAATAAATTTGTATTAATATTTTGTCATTGTTTATTCACCCCCTCACTTGGAATTTGAGATGAAGATTTAAACCAGCTCCTAAATGCCCTGGGAGAATCCTTCTATTGCGCATGCGCTCTGTAAATTTATCCTTTCAACGATCACAAAAATAATATGTCCCATGTACCGGAATAAACGTCTGCCAGTATTAACATAAATTTGATGTTTTCGTGAATGTTGACTGAAATAACCTCAAAACTACTCACATGCTAATATAAAGATTCACCCTTGGTATTTAGGACTTTGGAAGCTCGTAAATTTTAAACTAGTACCTTTCACGAAAAACTAGTACTTTTTTCGATGATTTTCTAGTACATTTTGAGTTGCAGAGCTGGTAACACTGATACCAGTTGTGTCCAAACAGTCGTGCAGTACGCGTCGCGCTCTTATTGGAAAAGTGACATTTTTTGGTTAGTGACAGTGTATTATTTCCAGTTGTTCGAAAATCTTAAGTAAGTAGAATATGTAAAGTGACACTTTTTGTTTAGTGACATATTTTTTCAATAAATATCTAAATTTTTAATAAAGATGGTATTGCAATAGTGACACTATTTGTTTAGTGTCACTTTATTAACACAAACTTGAACATTTTTTAAAAGTTTTTTAGAACAACAGTGACCCTTTTTGTATAATGTCGTTTTTGTATTAAATAATAACTAACAAAATTAAAAAAATTACATTTTAAAGATGTCATATTTTGTTGTGTGTCGTTATTGAAATTCATGACCTGAGCTAAACTGTTTTTTGAGACATTATAACACGCCATCAAAACGTTCGTAATATTAAAAGTAAATTGTAATTTCGTCATATTTTTTTTCTGATTCAATATTATTATAAAATATTATATAAAATAATTAAATTTTATAGACTGACAGTATGAACAGAGGCCACAAAATATTGGCGATGACGCTAAACATTGAAAACAAAGAAAATTCTAGCACATCTGAGGAAGAGACCAAAATAACAAACATAAGTAGAACACCAGCTCCTGCGGCCAATGAATGTATTGAAAGCGAAGAGCCATTAACACCTTTTCAAGAAGTAGCCATTTGTTCGAATATTGAAAGCGTTGAAATGTTCAACTCTTTGGACAGCAAAGAAGAAAACACCCGCCGACAATCAATCTCTTCAAACTCCAGCTCAAGTTCATCATCTAGTTCCTCCTCATCAACTTCAGGTCCTAGTTCTTCGTCTGCAGGTCCATTAAATGGTTAGTTAATAATATTTTAGTTGCCCTTTATTAATTGAACTTTGCCATCGTTTATTCATATTTTCAATTTTGCCAGGTTTTTTTGGACAATAAAAAAGGTTGAGCTTGTTTAAAAAAAAACAAGTTTTTTAACAAGCTCAACCTTTTTAAATTAAATTTAACTGTTTAGCTATACCTATATTATTGTTTTCAGATGCTGAGAATGATCAAGATGAAGAAAGTGAACCTGAACCATTTTCGTCAGGTTCTGAATGTGATAGAACATATCAGCCTCCCACTAAAAAAGCTCGACGAAGAATATTTAGTTCAAGCTCGTTAACAGCTTCTGAAAATTTACAGCAAAACCTAGATCTTCCAGCTGAAAGCGCTACTGATGAAGTTCGGCAGATACGAAAAAGATCTGCAAACACAAGGCGTCCTATTATCGCTAAGAATCTCAGAAATTTAGGGCAAGAATACGTATCGGTCTCAAAATCAAAACGAATTATTGAAGCTCGTAAAATGGGACCATCCTGTGGAGATCATTGCCGATTAAAATGCAGGGACAAAATACCACAAGCAGCTCGACAACTGCTGTTTGAAGGGTATTGGGGAATGGGATCGCTTGAGCGCCAAAGAGAGTTTATTGCACGAAGTATGACAGAAATTATTCCTAAATACCAGTACAAGAAAATAAATTCAAACAGAAAATCTAAACATTCCTTTACTTTTGATTTGGATAATGCCAAAGTTAAGGTCTGTAAGATATTTTTTAAAAATAACTGATAGACCTATAAGGACAGTGATTAGTAAAATGGACAGCAGGGGAATCTTAGTTGGAGAAGAAAGAGGGAAGCACAAAAAACATAAAAAAATATCTGATACGCTGATAGATGGCGTAAAAGATCACATCAATAGTATTCCTCGAATAGAGAGCCATTATTTAAGAAAACAAACGTCTAGGGAATACATTGATGGTGGAAAAAATTTAATAGATTTATACAATGATTACAAAAAGAATTGTAATGAAAACAATTTACAGTTCGTTAAGTTACATACCTATAGAAAAATTTTTAATTATAATTTTAATATTAGTTTCTTTATACCGAAAAAAGATCAATGCGATCAATGCACCGCATATAAAGTGGCAGAAGAAGAAAAAAAGAAGGAGCTAGAAGAAGAATACAACCGACATTTACAAGAAAAAGAAAAAAGTAGAGAAGAAAAGCTAAGAGACAAAGAGTTAATTTCCGAAGAGTTTGTTGTAGCTTGCTATGACTTGCAGGCTGTAATGACTATACCTAATGGCGAAGCATCTATCTTCTACTACAAATCTAAAATTAACTGTTTAAACTTTACGATATGCGAACTAGGTGTAGATCAAACGGAATGTTATTTTTGGGACGAGTCTGACGGTCAGCGTGGAGCGAATGAGATTGGCACGTGCGTTTTACGTTTTCTTCAGAAAAAGTCGGCAGTAAGCAACTTGGATATGGATTGTGTTTTCTATTCTGATAATTGTTGTGTTCAGCAAAAAAACCAATTCATTATTGGAATGTATATTTACGCCGTTAAAAATCTTAAATTCAAATCGATAACCCACAAATTTTTAATTAGGGGGCACACCCAAAATGAAGGGGATGCTGCTCATTCCATAATTGAGAAAGAAATTAGGAAAACAAAACGGTCTGGTCCTATTTACGTCCCGGCGCAATATGTAACTGCTATAAGAAATTCAAAAAAACGTGGCAATCCTTTCAACGTTAATGAACTATCTTATGCTGATTTTACTGATATCAAAAATTTAGCAAGCGTTTCATTGAAGAAGAATGTTAATGGAGAGGTAGTAAAATTATCAGATATTAAAGTAATAAGAATTGAAAAAACTGCTTATAATGATATCCAAATATTTTACAAAACATCTTATTTTGATAACAACTATAAAGAAATAGCTCTGCAAAGAAATTTTCAGCGTATTTGTGATCAGCAAAATTTAAAATCTTTATATCAAAAAAAAATTAAAATATCAGAACGTAAGAAAAATGATATACAAAGCCTTATTAACGCCAATCTCATTCCTCAGTTCTACCATTCCTATTATAATAATATTTTGAAAGAATAAGATGATTAAGCTTTGTAATTTACCGCCTTGAAAATAATTTTTGGAATTTTGGTTTTTTGTTTGTTTAACCTCCTGTTTAGAATTTAGTAGTACCTATGTAAGTTTCGTTCATATTTTTTTAACTGTTTCTGTGCAGAATTTAATAGTAAGTTTTGTTAATATTTTTATATCCACATTTCTAATGAAAACCACAAAAAACGTTAATTTTTATTATCTTTTATTTCACAATGTACTCCAAAACTAATAATAGTGCCTAGCAAAACATGTCACTATTAGCAAATATTTTCCAAATCTTTTAAAACAAAAATGACACTAAAATCAAAAACCAGTTTAATGGGTTTATTCTGTACAAAAATGTTAGCGGTAACAGCGCTGTAAAATTTCAAGGTCGAGAGATGTTACGAAAAAGCTATTCTGTGCGATTTTGATGTAACTTACATCGATGTATAATAACATTTTCGCTGTTAAAATAACACCGACCAAAACATTCGACTTTAGGAGTGTTTTGACACTGTTTGTCAAATTTTAGGTTATAATTTGAAATTATTATCTAGGAATTATATGCGAATAGAAAGAAAAATATTACGTGATTTACAAAATCCTAGGGCATATTATTCAACCAATTTATTGTAATTTTTAAATAAATTTTTATTCAAAACCAATATATATAAATATTGTTTTTATGAGTTGGGTTGATTGTTCCACTTCTGAAGACCTAATCATTTTCCTTTCATTTGAATATAATTCATATTGATCATCTGATGTTTTTCTTTTTCGCTTTTCTACAATAGTTAATTATTTAATAATTTATTTTACAAACTGTATTATCTAAGTAGGTACTCACTATTCACATGATGACGATGTGTTAGCAAATTCATCATTTTTTCAAATAATAATTATGAATAAATAAACCTGATTACACCCACTAATAAATAATAACCTGAAATTCTTCTGTTACCTTGACTACTTTGACCTCTTGCTTTACAGTATCGGTCCAATAACTTGAAAATTATACAAATTCTACTACACAAGTACACAACATAATATAAGTTAAGTTAGCTGCGATGTAATATTGCGCTGTCAAAAATTATTTTACATCGGGCAGTTCAGAATACGATTTTCAACCGCGCTGTTGAATTTGATTTAACATCGCGATTTTAACTACATCGATGTTAAATTTACAGCTGTTACAGATAAATGTACAGAATAAGCCCATTAGTGAGGTTATGTCGCTGAAACCCGCCAAAAGTGTGTGTTGTTTTGTTAAATTACATTCAGTTTCTTTTTATAGACATTGAATTCAGGTACTTAGAAGTCTTAGAAATTTACGGTGAGTGCATTAGGTATAATATAATAGTACCTATTTATAAATTTTACATTTTAAATTAATTTCTAGATGTTTATAGGAGTTCAATTTGAGGAGGAAGAAGGGGCCGTGGCAGTTGTACATCAAAATTGGCTGTCGCCAAAAAAAACCGATGTTTGGTGGCCTCCTTATAAAAAACAGAACCAGTTTATTGATTTGTTAAAAAAAGGAGAAAGTCCTAACGAAGAGAATTGGAGACTTTGCAAAATATCAAGAAAATTTTTTTCTGAAGGTTGGTGTAACCAAACTATTCCATGTATTTAAAAAATCTATGTATATATATATATATATATATATATATATATATATATATGTATTATAAAAATTGCCTAGTTGATATTTAATTAAGTTTTTGTTGAAAAAAATTTCTATTTTCAGAGGATTATAATAAAAGCCAGCTTAAAATTAAAAAAGTCGAGGTAACATCTGATATAAACTCGACAGATAATGAGTGTGACGGTCCGCCTAGAAAGCGTATGGCATTAAAACCAAGGAGATTAGTTTCAAGCAGTGACGAGGAAGATAGCCAAAATAATTTACCACCTAAAGTGAAGGGCATTGATGCGCTTCTGAATCATTCAGCACTGTTTGGTAAGTTTGTATTTATAGAATAAGTTGAATAAGAATTAGCCTTGGGTAATAAGCTACGCCCCTAGTGATTACAATGATATTGATATGTCCAATCAACACTATTGGTTTTTAAATATGCTTCGATACATTATGTGCATATAGCTACCCAACGAAAAATATGGTATCCAAAGTTACTTTCTTTATAGTTGCAATAGCAACAATGGAAGTGATGTCTAATTATGAGATTATACAACATATAACATACCATTATTTTTTGTTGGAAAAGAATGTAGGCTTTGAAGACACAATATATACTCGAAATCACCTGAAAATATGACTATAGTCTACTTTGGACATATCACCGTGATATGTGTAGCTCACTTTTGTGAATTATTGGGTAATATGGTGATGCTAATACTTAACATATCAAGTTGATATTCAATTTTTAACATCTTTCAGAGGAATCTGTTCCAAGTACCAGTACTCCTAAGGCTTCTCAAGTTGATGTGACTGTGACTAATACCAGTATTCAACCTAATGATGGAAATACAGGTTGGTATTCAAAACTATCAGCGAACTCCTTTTTTTGCTTTGTAAAAATACAAATATTGTGATTTGTTGGTAATATTTGTGTTTGTATACTTATATACTTATAAAATTGGAGTGGCTAATTGTTTTTATATAGCATTTCTCACATTCACCCCAGTTTATGTTTCAAAAAGTCACAAACTGCTATGACATGCATATTAACCTGAAAAGTAAATTTTAAAATTGACATAATTTTTTAGATTATTTTAAAAAAATTCTTCATCAGATAATTTTAATTAAGAATCAGAATTGTGAAATAATACAACTGCTTAAGACTAACAGCCCCATCAATACCACAATAGTGGATTTACCTGCAGATGTTCCTGTAAGTCTACCTGTGCAGAATTTCAAGCAGCTGCAAGAACTTGAAAATTATTTGAATGAAGCTTGTCACCTCAATTCTATGGTAAGCCCTTATTTTATTTATTTTTAATTGCAGTAATGACATTTTCATCTTCTAGGTAACTTATTTGTCTAATCTTGGAGGACATGATATAGTCAGTAAGACTAATTCAATATTGAAAAAAGTTATGTCCAACATAGTAGCATCACAATTTAGTTTTTTGGGTACAAGAAATGGAAAAAAATCTTTCCAAAATCTAAATCTACGGAAACTAATTGTTGGTAAGTAGTACATCCATATTTATACCTATAACCTCAACACAAAGCACTAAAGAGATTTCAAATTTTCTTATTCTCACTGAAGTGTGAGTTGTTATGTTAGGTACCTTTTGCAGGTGCTGTTTTAATGAAATGTTCGACTTCTACAGAAGCTGATGTTGATAATGCTATTAAAGTATGGTTGAAACATGCACCCAAGCGTTTGGCATCAGTGGAGAAGAGAAACGAGACTGCTTAAATAATTCTATTAGAAAGATAAAAGTATACATTCTCTTTGTACAACTGATAGTTTATTGAGATCTTATTATTAAAACAATGCCGAAAAAAACCAAAAGATAATCGTTTCCAAGCGTCAAATGTTCAGGCGGGTTGCTGATGAAGTGTCTAAAATTTATAAAGAAACTACAGCTCCTGTAGATTTATCATCAGAAATATGTGTCGATAATGATAATAATGCTATTTTAAACAGTGACTTGGAAGTTGATATTAATAATGCTGAAAGTTCAAATACTAATCTTATTCCCCTCTTGATGAAAATGTAAACATGAGTATAGACAATTTAGAAACTTCTGACGATTTTAAATATGCCTCAAACTCATCTATAGATATAGGAACAAGTGAACAAGATCAAAGAAATGGTCTTGTACTAGAATTGAGATCCTGGGCAACTTCCCATCATGTTCCACATTCAACTATTACGCATTTGCTGCATATTCTAAAACCATATCACTCTGAACTCCCTAATGATAGCCGCACATTATTGAAAACTCCCAAAATTTTTGAAACAAAAAAATTAGAGACTGGTGAATATATTCACCTAGGTTTAAGGCTAGGTTTGGAAACATGTCTTCAGAAAAATAAAAATTATGTTGGAAATTGCTTATCAGTTAGTTTCAATATTGATGGTCTGCCACTATATTCCAGTTCTAATCTACAGCTGTGGCCAATATTGGGATTAATTAAAAACACAAGTATTAAACATGTGTTTCCTGTGGGAATTTTCTGTGGAAATTCCAAACCCATACCAATTTCCATTTTTTTGGAAGATTTTATTAATGAGTGCATTGTCTTGATGAGGGAGGGATTTATTTTCCAAGGTAAAAAATTTTCTTTCAAAATTCATAGCTTTATATGTGATGCTCCTGCAAAGGCATCTATAAAATGTATCAAGGGGCCAACAGGCTATTCATGCTGTGACAAATGCACTGTATCTGGTTTATATAACAATAGGCGAATGATTTTCAAGGATTTAAGTTGTCCAAAAAGAACAGATGACTCATTCAGAAAACAACAAGATGAGGATCATCATATTGGTAACTCACCTTTAGTTAGTTTGAATATTGATATGATAGATATATTTCCTATAGACTACATGCATAATGTTTGCCTAGGAGTTATGCGTAAACTGTTAAAGTATTGGGTTGAAGGACACTTGTCAGTAAGATTGTCTGGTAGAAATACCAAGTTAATTTCAGATCAGTTGACAAAATTTAGAGATTATATTCCAACTGAAATTAATCGTAAAACCAGATCTCTAAATGAACTTGCACACTTCAAAGCAAGTGAATACAGAACATTTTTACTCTATGCTGGAATAGCAGCCCTTAAAGGCAACGTTAGCACAGCTATTTATAATCATTTCCTTCTACTTCATTGTGGTATTACTTGTTTAGTGAAAACTGGATCTAGACATCTAAATTGTCAGCTGTCTTCAAATATTTTAAAAACTTTCATAGAACATGGAGGGAAGTTATATGGAAAAGACTTTTATATATATAATGTTCACGTTCTAAGTCATTTAAGTGACGATAGTATTCGTTACGGTCCTTTAGATGAATTTTCAGCATTTCCCTTTGAAAATTATTTGGGGCAACTAAAGAATCTGCTCAAAACTTCAACTAAACCTCTTCAACAAATATGTCGAAGACTATGTGAAATAAATAGTTCTGCTATAGAACTTGAAAATAAGGAAAATTTCAATAATAAAAATATTTTTGAAGAAAATTCTGATGTATGCTTATTTCGTAAATTGAACTTGAATAATTTTGTATTAAGTGTTAGCCACTATTCAAAGGCAGATTCATATTGTTTTACAGATACTCATATATTTCAAATAGAAAAAATTGCACTTATTAAATTGACAAATGAAACGTTAATGTATGGAAAGTATTTTACTGATAGTACCTCATTTTATAATTATCCTTTCGATTCCACTATGCTGAATATACAGCAGGTTTCAAACTTATCTGAGGATATTAAAATGTTTTCGATTACCGAAGTTAAGGGAAAATGTATACTTTTACCTTTTGACAAAAATTGGGTTGCTATACCATTAATACATACCTTAGAATAAGTCATTAAAAAACTGTAGTTTTTGTTTTATAAGTACATTATACAGGGTGTCCCACGACGAGTGAAAACTATCTGTATATGGCAAAATACTTATGGTAAAATCATGAAAATTTCCACGTTTGGGTTTTCGGATACGACCTTTTTAACTAAAATATTTTCAAAGATGGCCGACTTCCGGTTCTGCCGGAAGTTGACTGTAACTTTGTTATTTTAAATGGAACACCCTGTATATTAATACATTTTTGAAATCTACGTAATATTTTAGTATATTTTTTTCTAAAAACTTTTTTCGAAAAATGCACACTTTTTGAGTTTTCATGATTTTACTATAAGTATTTTGCCATATACAGATAGTTTTCACTCGTCGTGGGACACCCTGTATGTTTTTAAAATGAAAGTTCATTACAAAAGTTTGTTTCGTTTTTTAACAGATATGTCATACAATTGAGACGTATATGTTTAATAAATTGGTTTTATTGAAAAAAACTTCTTTCTAACCTTTTTCCTGTCCCCTGCATTTCTCACAAATGACTTCATTTTACGTCGTTATTGACGTTATTTTACGTCGTAGTTGACGTTATTTTACGTCGTAATTGACGTTATTTAACTTCGCAATTGACGTCAGTTTACGTAATTAACGACGTTAGTTCACGTCATTATTGACGTAAATTCACGTCACAATTAACGTCGATTCGATGTGACAAATTGACGTGACAAACGCGTCACTTTCACGTTGAAATTTTGGTGACTTCGACGTAATGTGTGACGTGTATATCTCGTCAATATAACGTCGCCTTGCTGCCTGGGACATTTTCTTTGGAAAAAGACAATGTAATTTTGAATAGCTTGGAAAACCAATATAATGTCCTAACAAGTGTACAAGCAAGTCCAGAATATAAATATTGGAGTGAAGATCATACAAAAATGCTTATTGATTTATATGATTCATTTAGAAAAAAGTTAGGGACATTTGAGGTAAGATCTCTAAAAAAACTGTGGGAAATTCTAGCAAGACAATTAAACGAAATATATAATATCAATGTTTCACCCTCAAATGTAGAGAACCGATGGAGAGTCCTCGACAGAAATTATAAGAAATGGGTTGATAGCCAAAAACAGACTGGCGGTGGAAGAAAACACTTTCCTTTTGCCGAACAGATGGAGAAAATAAATGGAAAGAAAAAAAATATTAAACCAGAAATCCTTTTATCATCCTCATCAGTTGATGAAGATGTAACTGATACGAAACTAGATGACAATAGTGAAGCAATAAATGATACTGAAAAGACAACAGAAAAAGTGGAAGAAAAAACTGGAACAAAACGTATACTAAAAATAAGTCGAACTAGAGGACTTCAAAATCGAAATTCAATATTAGAAGCAATTCGGAGAGACAGAAAGGAGTACCATGAAAAACAATATAAAATCAATATTGAAAAAATTGGAATCATAAAAGAACAATTAAAAGAGCTCAAAAGAAAGAATGATTTATTAGCAGAGAGAAATGCACTCCTGAAGAATTTGGCCATCAGCAAAAATGGCACAAGGAACTTCTATAGAATATGATCTATGAAGGCTGGTTTCTGAATGAATTTTTTCCATTTATAAAATGTTTCATTTGAGTTGAACTGATATTGTGTGTTTTGATTTCCTGCTGTTTGTTTTGAAGCAAAGAGTATTTGTTTTATTTTAAAACTTAAAAATGAGTATTTCCACACATTATATGGGAGATGAAGTGATATTTTGAAGCAAAGGATTTATTTTATTTTAGATCTTATTTTTGGAAATGCAATAATACCTAATACCTTCATCTAGTGGGGGTGACTGCTTTAGAAATGTGAGTATCAAGTTTAAGGATAGAGAGTATATTTTGTTAGATTTTATTGGTGATAGATTGATGTGTCTTGTCAGTTATACTAATCTTCAACGGAATGCTCATATCAACTGCAGCTTCATATACTAAGAATTCCTAGAAAAACTTACTGTTACTTTATATAAAATAATAATGTTAATTTATTTTCAATAACATATTAGTATTGATACTAATAAAAGTTATTTTTAATTTTATGTAATAAAAATGTTGATAAATATGTGTTAATGTTTGCATGAACCCTTACTTCGTGGAATCTACTCATCTTATGTTTTCAAATGAAACTAACGTTTCTAATTGACTTCACAATATATTTAAAAAAAAGTTACTTCTATCATTCTGACGATGATATATTTCAAATATTGAAACAATTGTTTTTTTTTAATATATTGTGGAGTCAATTAGAAACAGTTAGTTTCATTTGAAAACATAACTTGCAATTTAGTCCATCAAGCAATTTTGAGCTGAGGTTTAAAATAGTTTGACATGTTGATAGAACGAAAATGATAATGTAAGAAACATTTACAATTGATCTTAAGAATTTATATCTAAAAAACGTCTTTGTTTTAAATTAATATAGCATTCAAAATATTAATAGATTTTTATTTAAGTGGTGAAAAATCCTTAGAATAAGTCGAAGTCATATATTACATGCTGATACAGAAATAGTTTGCACAAGTCAAAATATATAAAAATTAATGTTTAAATAAAAATGAACAATACAATGAATATTTATAGAAACAATGAAAAAGGAAGAAAAAACAAAAATAAATATTTGCATTATCACAGTAAAATAAAAGAAAGTAATTGAATACTTAATGAAACCGAAACAATACTTTAATGGACACTTATTTAAACACACTTCATAAGGGAAATCGGGTATTTGGATAAGAAAGTTGTGAATTTTCTCCTTAAAACCAAGTTGCCTGATAACATTAGACAGTTTTTAGAGAAATTTGATACACAAATACTTGGAGTCATTCTAAAATCTCAATCTGTACTGTAGATGAAGAAAAATACTGAAAGTAATCGCTCTTGATACAATATAAAAATTTAATTTACAAGTTATTCACAATCTGTTGTCTTATTTGCACAGCATTTCTATCTTCTTGTATATCTTCTTCTCCTGGAGGGATGTTGACTTCAATAGCTTCCTGCTCTCCTTCCAGTAATGCTTGATCAAAATTTAAGTGATCTCCAAGGCAAATATTGTGGAGCACTGCACAAGCTCTTATAAGGTGTACCATAAGCCTAATACTTCTTAATTTGAGATGGAAGAGTTGCCTAAATCGTTGTTTCAACAATCCAATGCCATGTTCCACCAGGATTCTATTTTGAGACAGCTTTGTGTTGAAATTTAATTGTCTTCTTGTGAGATGTCCCCTATCTTTAAAAGGTGTAAGTAAGTTAGGTAGTAGTGGGTAACCACTGTCACCTAATATATGTAAGTTGTCACATTTTTCTTCCAATGTCTGACTAAGTGGAGAAGTTCTGCTGAACACCCTGCTATCATGAACTGATCCCGGGAACCCAACAAATATATCCCGAATTTTCAATCTGTGGTCGACAACTATTTGCATCTGTGAAAAAAAAGTCTGAATTTAGAATAAGTACATATTTTTTAATTTACTGGTGCCATGTTTATGTACCAATCTTACGGCATATATAGAAAAGTAAGAGTAATAAGATTATTTTACAATATATAGAAACATATTTTAGTTACTATTACCAATCTATATTAATACTTACTTGAATTGAATAATAACCCTTCCGATTGATGTAAGAGTCAGGGTCATCGTTTGGCTTATCAATTTTAATGTGCGTGCCATCAATGATCCCAATTATTCCGGGAAATCCATTTTTTTGTCGAAAGTACTGTTCAGTTAGTCTTTTCTCTTCTTCATTGGGCCAAGTTATTATGTTAGAGGACTGGTTTGACAAAAAATTGCTCATCCTACATATAATTCGATGGAGGGTGCTGATTGTTATAGAAAACCTATCTGCTACATCTCGAAAACTAGCAGTTTGATGCCCTACGAACCATAAATAAATGAGAATTTGCTCCTTAGAAGCCAATTTGCCAAATTGGCCGGAATGATGTGAGAAATATCTGCTATTCCCATATAAATTCGAGATTTCGTCTAATCGACCCCGCGAAATTCTAAAGTGTTCAAGAAACACTTTATCAGAGTATTGGGGCACAATTTCATCTAAATAGTTTTCGTTTTTTTGCCGCGGATTTCCATTTCCCTCTATGACCAAGTAAAGGTCTTCATCACTAGATGATGTGTCCAAATCGTCAATGGAAGCATCCGACAAAAATTCGTCAATATCTTCCATCAGATGTTCCATTTTAATAACTATATTGAATACTGATAGAACAAAATATCAAGAAACAAATCAAACTATAGGTTAACATATAAACAAAAACAAACCTAAATGACAACCGACAATTCGTTCTACGCGAGCGCGAATTCGGAATCCGAAAGAAATCCACAAACTTTTCTGACGGTCCAAGAACAGTCCGAAATCAATTCAATTGCTTGTTGGAACATTGTACTTTACAATCGAAGATTCAATCCATCGCTTGTTGGAACGCTCAACTTAGATATGCGCATAATCCTGACGATCCCGGACTATTTCTGACCGTTGTTGGAACAAACCAAAAGGACCTTGGGAACAAACCTTATAAGTTACGTGACAATTGACATGTCCTCTGGTTCAAGACCATAGATATAACTTATACACTTAACTCGACTCCGAACAGCATGGGCCATGGTTTTGTCATTGTTGGAACATTGTACTTTACAATCGAAGATTCAATCCATCGCTTGTTGGAACGCTCAACTTAGATATGCGCATAATCCTGACGATCCCGGACTATTTCTGACCGTTGTTGGAACAAACTTGGGAACAAACCTTATAAGTTACGTGACAATTGACATGTCCTCTGGTTCAAGACCATAGATATAACTTATACACTTAACTCGACTCCGAACAACATGGGAAATGGTTTTGTCATTGATAGAGTTAAATGGGTAATAAAGTTGGGGTTTTCTATATATTTTTTCTTAAAATTTTCAAAAAATGAAAAATTTTATACATTATTAAATATCTTCATACTAAAAATTTCACAAACCCTCGTAAATAACTTACATAGTCCAATACAACTAATGATTTCAGATTGTTTATTAAATATTAATGGTACGCAGGTCAATAAAGAAAAAGAAATATTATTTTATAGATATAAGAAACTAAGAATTTTAATTACAAAAATTTTGTCTTCATGTTCGACTTCAATCAGATTCATAATTTACTTTTCAAAATGTAACCTTTTTATCTACCACTTATAGTGGAAAATCTATTCATGTTTTTTAATGATGTTTTACTTGATTTGTACAAACTCACTTTGCACGTAAGTTTAAATTTATTATAATTTTTAGCTGTAATAAGAACTTGTTCATATTTTAGCCTTGATAAAGGATTCAAATAAATCCGAAAGCTTGGAAGTAGTAAAAAAGAGTTTAATTTCTTAACCAGCCCAGATTGTGACGGAATCCCCAATAATTTAGTTGATTGTTTTCTAACTAGCCGTCAAGACTACCCTTTACTTTACTTTATATATATATAAATTATTAGAAATATTTGCCAACTCAGCAATGGAGAAGATTTATGTGGGGATGTGGCAAGAAAATACCAGAGAGTACTCTTTTTAAAATTTATTCCAAGCTTTCGAATATTATATATTCATTCTCAAGGACTAAAAATGTATATGGTCAAATTATTAAATAAATTAATGTATAAATTCACTTACATTATCTAAATGAGGATGTTGGTATAATAGTAAAAAATTGTATAAAAAATTGATATAAAATTCATAATGCAACTCAAAAAACAATATCCATAACATTCAATATGACATTAAACAAATTAACAAAACATACAATAACATGATATTGCCACCGAACTATGTTCTTTTAAGTTTAGATGTAGTATCACTTTTTAGTAATGTTCACTTAAGTATATGTTTAACTGCTCTTGATTGCAAATGGAATGATATAAGTAAAAACTGCAAACTAAACAAAGAAACATTTTTAGAATTAATATCATTTATCTTTAATAATACATATTTTTCTTATAATAATAAAAATAACCAACAGACTTTTGGAACTACCATGGGATCTTCAATATCACCAATACTAGCAGACTACGTAATGAATTATATCTTAGACTTTGTTATATTTGTTTTACCATTCCAGTTGTTTTTCATAAAAAAGTACGTCGATGATATAATTTTATCTCTTCCTTGCGATGAAATAGATAATATACTATTCTACTTTAATACATTTGATCCTTATATACAATTCACTATTGAAAAGGAAAATTCAGAACAATCTTTACCTTTTCTTGACACCAAATTCATCAGAGATAATAATAATAAAATTTCCATTGACTGGTATAGAAAACCAATAAGTTCAGGAAGATATATAAATTACCATTCATATCATCCTCGCAACACAAAAATCAACTTGATCAAACAGATGAAAAGTAGAGTCCTTCAAATTTCAGATCCAATGTTCCACCAAAAAAACCTAAAAATATTGTACAATCTTTTCCACGATAACTCATATCCTCCATATCTTTTGAGACGAATATTATATAATACTTTTGACAGAAACTCTGACATTACTAATAATAGATCAAATAATATTAAAACTGACAATATTAACCCTCCAATTTATATGTCTTTACCATATATGAAAACAGTAACACCTAAACTTTCAGGAATCTTTAATAAACATAATATCAAAATTGCAAACAAACAACAACTCACGATAAAATCAATTTTCAGTAAAATCAAAGATAAAACACCGATTAATAAATTAACTAACATAGTTTATGAAATTCCTTGCTTCAACTGTGATAAAAAATACATTGGTCACACTAAAAGAACATTAACCAATCGAATCTCCTCTCACAAAAGCGATAGTAAATTGTATCCTGATAGATGTGCCCTTGCTGAGCACGCATTTTATGAAGGTCATTCAATTGATTATCAATCAGCCAAAGTATTAATCACAGAAAAAAATTATAAAAAACGTCTATTTCTAGAAACCGCATTTATTTCACAAGAAAATAATTGCATTAATAAAAAAACTGACCTGAATAACCTTAGTGTGATGTATGCTTATCTCTTAGATTTTGAAAAACAATCTTTACAAAATTTTAATTTCAATCAAAATTAATTAACCTTATTCGAATAGACCTTAATATCAGAAATAAAAAAATGAAAGAAAATTGTATGTTTTGTTAATTTGTTTAATGTCATATTGAATGTCATAGATATTGTTTTTTGAGTTGCATTATGAATTTTATATCAATTTTTTATACAATTTTTTACTATTATACCAACATCGTCATTTAGATAATGTAAGTGAATTTATACATTAATTTATTTAATAATTTGACCATATACATTTTTAGTCCTTGAGAATGAATATATAATATTCGAAAGCTTGGAATAAATTTTAAAAAGAGTACTCTCTGGTATTTTCTTGCCACATCCCCACATAAATCTTCTATATATATATATATATATATATATATATATATATATGCCTACCGTTGTCTAACGCCACGTAAACTGTCGTACAATGATATTTACCGAATTTTATCGCAACATTTCGACGTTGCCAGATGAATATTACTCCTTGTGTATAGGGAATATTTACTTATATAGTTCAAGGATATGAGTGCTAAAATTTAGGTACATTTTAAATTGTTTTTCATGGAACTATAATGATTTTTGATCAATGATTAAGAGATCAGAAATTTTGGGAAAATTTAAACTTCAATAACAAAACGTGTGATAGTTATTAGTACATCCGAATGCTGGTTCATTAGGAACTCATAATAAGTATCTTTTTAATTACCTTAGTGAAGTCAACTGAAAGTATAAGTTAATATCGACATCAGCAAGACACGATTTATTTTTTCGTTATTATTTTTCAATGGAATTGACCGTTACAGGTTAATTTGCGACTTTTTAACGTGACTATTTCAACCTTGAATTGAACTTTACGTAGGGGTAGAAGTCTTCATTTTTTTTCAATACAAAGAGGTACTTTGAAATTGAATTCTCTCCTATTTGATAATGTACTGAGAGCATAAATTAATTCATGTTCCATGGTCCTGTAGTTTGGAAATTATGTGTACAATCTAAAAATTGCTGCAGATGATGATTTGGCCGATAGTTTGAAAAACATCTACTATTGGATTGTTTCATTTGAAATTTCCGTTCATAAACAATTTCTTTCTTTAATTTCAAGGCATGATACATTAATTTATTCATTTTAGTTGCACAACATTGAAAGAAGAATTCAATTTTCTTTCAATTGAAGTATAATAAGCCTTGCTTCTCTATTGAAAAAGTTGAGGGGACTGGAATAATCCCGATTGAAAGTTTTAAATTGAAAAAAAAAAAATTTCATTCGTTACTTATGCCGCTAATTGTATATGTTTGAATTTGTTTACGTTGACTCACTTTCTCAACACATCCAAAGGTACGAAGCTTAGCGCAATGTCGGTCCAACAAATGGGGCGGTAAATATCATTGGACAACAGAATCCATGGCGTTAAACTACGGTAGGCTTACTAAATGTTGATCGTAGTAATATAGTATTATATTATATTATTCGTTTACACGTGTTCAAGTTAGTTCATGTTTTTGCGTTCATTCTGTTCGTTAGCTTTTTTTGTATTCAATTACAACAGTTCGTTTTTGTTCGTTGATGTTTGCAGTCTTTCGTAGTTTTTCGCCATAATAACACTGTCCTGTTCACGAACAAATGTAAATAAAACAAGTATATACGGGGTTGGCATAAAGTATAGAACCAAGTGAATATCTTTCAAAGGAAAATAATGATATTTATGAAAATTTCCAGGTAGGTGCAATAAAACAAAATGCATCTGATGTACATTTTTTTGTTGATAATATACTTCCGGTTTAACCGGAAATACCATCAACTTCTTCAATTTAAATGGGACACCCTGTATATTTTTATAGATTTTGATAAAGTTTATTCATACCTAATTAAGTTTGAAAAAAAAATGTAAAAACGTGTAATAACTCACTATTAGTTGTACGATAGGTGTACGTATCATTATTTGAGATCGCCGTTTACTCAATTATCAATAATTATTTCTCTGAATTCCTGTAAGTTTGTTGGTCGTCTAGCGTAAACACGTGATTTTAGTAAACCCCTTTGCAAAAAATCTAATGTGCTAATATCTGGAGAACGAGCAGGCCACTCTATGAATCCTGTACGTCCAATCAATCTAATACAATTAAAGTGTGAAATTCACCTCATACTACTCGGAGCAAAGTATTCTGGTTATGAAATGTGTTAGTTGGAATAATATCATTAAAGTTTTTTTTAAATCACTCTCTCGGTTTCTATAGCGACAATCACACTGTTGCTAATTTTCATTACAATTTGGGGCGTTACGTACCTTGAGTTGTGTTGAAAACGTGAGTCGCCGCGAACTCCTTTATACATATATAATGCCTACCGTAGTTTAACGCCACCTAATCTGTCGTAAAATGATACTTACCGCGACATATGAGTGAGTAGCGCGACGTCGCGCTAAATCTTCGATGTTTTTTATAGCTTTATCGCAACATTTCGACGTTGCCAGCTATAGTAGTTTAGCTAACTCACTTCACGACGTGTAAGGTACAATATTTTTTCTACTAGCGTGAGGAAAAAAACCCTAAAGTTGACAATACAGGAACATTTATTATCGAACATATATCAACAAATTGATTATTATTATTACTAATATTGAATTGTGATTTGTAGCACTCTGCGAATTATTTGCACAGGCTATAGTACTTTGTGCAACTAGTGTGGATATGATAGCCATATTGCACATGGACGAAGTTCGTTCGAGTGCGATATGGACAATCCACACGAGTCGAACAGTATATTTTTTCTACGACACACTTTGAAAAATCTAGAAATTAAACAGTTTGTCACACTAAGTATTATATAACTTGAAATTGAAAGTTTTCAACAATTTTATTTATAATTTTACCTTTTCAATTCTACAATTTCATTGATTTTTTTCATGAACGTACAGTTCGTAAATATACAATTTGTATATGTTACTGCTTCCTTTTTCAAATCTGCCATGCTGTTATTTAAGTAGTTGTTTGGAGTTGGCGCACGAAGGGTACAGCACCAATATTTATAATAATAAATATTCCGCTAAATATTTCAAGTGTCCACCTTTTGTCGTTATCAATATAGATCTGAATACTTATTTAGAAATAACATTAAAAAAAATCCCCACTGGGATTTGTACTCTGGCCCACTGCGTGAGGGTCTGGATTGCACATCACTGGGCTACCGAGGCATATTTCATGCTTGTATCTATAACGTTTAATATACAACAGCATTTTATGATAACTGACGTCGGTCAGGAGTCTTCTCAAATATCCATTTCATTTTGCTTTCAGTATTTTTTGTGAATTTTGAGTGATTATTTCACTCAAGCTTGTTATTTTGAATAAATATTTTTGATCCAGTGCTTCTAGAAGAGACTTTTTTGACCAGTTATTCCAACAATTAGTTTATCTAGATAGTTTTTTGCTCTTCTGCCAAAAATTCAAAGGAGGTTAATTAGTGTACTATATTCCTCGTTTTCACAAATTTTCACACTCTTACTCTGTATGTTTGATTTCAAAATAACAAGCTTTTTCAATATCTGTAAAAATATATAGGGTGTCCCATTTAAATTGAGGAAGTTGATGGCATTTCCGGTTAAACCGGAAGTATATTATTAACAAAAAAATGTACATCAGATGCATTTTGTTCCATTGCACTTACCTGCATATTTTCGTGAATATGTTTTTTTTTCGTTTAGAAGATATTTACTCAGTTCCATGCTTTATCCCAGCCCTGTATAAATTAACATACAGGTAAACACTGCAGATGATTGAAGATGCTTCTAATTTGTTTGTAATAACGCAAGTCTGTGTTCTGGACTGATACATATTTGTGATCAGATATTGTGATCTTACTAACCCAATCGAATTTTCATCTGGTAACTCCGAAGGGTTGTAACTTTTTTCGCAAGCACATTTGTACGAGGATAACTTGGGTTAGATCGAGTAATTTCTAGACCCAGAATATGTGGTATGATTTATGACCTGCATTTTTGTTACACCCTGTATAAAATATTTCAAGGTATTACATAATATAAACCATAACCTATAAATTATGCTTGGAAACAATTTGGATGACTGTTTTTCGAAAATGTGTTTATAAGTCTTGTTCTTGTTCTTACTTAATCCTGAGGGCCTAAATTAACTGCTGATCCTTAAGATATATTTTTTGTACTTTCGCTAAAGTTATTATTCGCGCCCATTTCTCGAGATTAACCTCTGTCGCGGTAAAAACCACTACGATTGTGGTGATTTCTGTTTCTAAGCGCATGCGTTCTACGAGTTGGATATATACTAGACTTAAGGAGGTTTTACACCAAACCCTTAGGTATTTGTGTTCTCATTTCTCTGGACACATTACTATATTTTAAAAACCCAATACTTAGTTTCTTCTATAAAAATAATAAAAAATGCCCAATTTTAATAAATATCAGCCTGCAAATATTTTAGTTATTCCGTGAATAAATACCCAACTCTGGTTTTAAGGAACCATCCTGAAGAATAATCCCAAGCTCGAATACAGAGTGTCGTGCTAATTAAACTATGCATGATTGAAACTAGATCGTAGTATACGAAGTACAAAAATGATAGTGAATCAAAACAGAAAATCCTACCATTTCTACTTCGAGTTCGTTAATAGATGAAAACAAATCTATTGCAATCATTCGAATAATGCTATTTGGATTTAAAGTTTTTGGATTTGCGGATTTTTTTTCCATCATTATATAGTTATTTTTGGTTTCTCTTAACTAATATAATAACTTCATTGCATTTTATATTCTCAGGCTAAAGCTCAGGCCAAAAAAATCCGGATCAAAATTATGAATACTAGGTATTGAAGTGTTAAATTCACCTCATACTAGGTACTCGGATCTAAGTATTCTGGTTATAAAATGTGTAAGTTGAAATAATTTCAAAAAACGGTTTTTTTAAATCCTCTCTTGGTTTTTATAGCGACAACTACACTGTTGCCAATTTTTATTTTCATCTTCATTGCAACATTTCGACGTTGCCAGATATAGTAGTTTACGTAACAATTGTGGAAAATTCACTTCACGGCGGGTAAGGTATACTATTTTTCTACTAGCGTGAGGAAAAAACTCAAAAATTGACATAAAGGAACATTAACTATAGAATATATATTATATCAACAAATTGATTATTATCATTAATATTGAATTGTGATTTGTGGCACTCGCGAATTAATTGCAAAGGCTGAAATGTTTTCCAATGAAGTCAGATTTCGGTTTTTCACATCTTTGTCAGCATTGATGAACTATGAATATTTTGATGCAAGATAAATAATAAAAATAAGCTTAAACGTTCAGAAATTTTAAAAAAATTTGAACTTGAATAACAAAACGGGCGATATTTATAGTACATTTTTTGCTTGAAGGTTCATTGTAAACTCAAAATACCTTTTCATGTAATCAAGTGAAGTTAACTTAAAGTATAAGTTTATACCGACTTCAGTAAAAAAATATTCATTTTTGCTTTACTATTTTTTCATGAAATTGGCCGATACAGGGCATGATACAGGGGTGGCTTGTCATTCATTGATTGAAAGGAAATTCAATTATTTTATTTGATGGTGCGGTACATAAATGAATTGTGTCTGAAATTTCAAAAACTAAATTTATTCGTAGTTTACGTTCATTTACATGTTTTTTGAATTACAAAGCCCAACAAACAATTAAATTTATTCGAGGTCCTTACCATCGAGTGAAGAATTAAATTTCTTTTCAAATGATGATTATAAATGAACATAAACGTGCACAAATGTCAACAAACTGAAACTAATGCCACACACACGAAATGGAAACAAACATGAACGATCACATAATGAAATAACTTGAATGGGATGGGAAAACGACGAAAGTTACTGAATGAGCAAACATGAACAAAACGAATAATCGGAAACACGGAAAGGTGCTTACAGAAATAGTCAGCGATTACTAAGCGAATAAAATTTCGTATTTATTAGTACGAAAATTCTGGAATCACACAGCTATTATCCTGAATCAATTCTAACTAAAAATAGAATACTTTTGTTCAAATTGGTCAAATTTCTAAACTATATTCTTTTAACTATAAGAATGATTAGGTAAATACTCCATCGTAAATCTTTCACAGCCTATTTTTGCCATGAATTCCCATTTAAACCGTATTCGTAAGCTGAGCCTTAGCGTATACTTTCGTCTAATTCTTTGTTAAATCAAAATGGAAAACATGCAAACGAAATTGAAAATTTAAAACAATAATCCTTTGGTGGAAAACCACCCTAAGCGTTGGTTAGTAGCACCGTAGAAAACACGTGCGCATATAAAGAGTAGTGGTATTTACCGCGACAAATATTGGCGGGAATTATTTTAGCATGCCAGTTACATAATTTGGTTGAAAATACAAAAAACAAACAAACTTTTTTAATGGTCCACTATAATAGAAAGAGACACAATAATAGCATGTTCACATTTTATAAATTTCACTAACGAACTACTAATTCCAAATTAGTATTGTTCTGCTATTAAAGAAAGATGTATTATCTTGTCCAATTTGAAGATGGGATTTATTATATCTGTAATAAATCTCGAATTGTACTTGAGGAAAATAATGTGAGTGTCAAATATACAGGTGGTGGATGGTATCCCGCAATAATAATTGATTGTCATGGTAAGTACCAATAAATATTTCTTGAATATATAACCACGTGTGTCCATGTGTTTTTGTCCGTGAGTCCATATTTTAAATGTATAAAGATCACAGCCCAACTGATAAATTGGGTTGGGAGAACCAGGATTTTTTTGAATACTAAAAGCAAAAACATTAGCGTTGGTGAAATGCACATTCAAGGTCAAATCGAAAGCTATATTTATAAAGTAGTGATTGGATTTTTTTAAATATTATTTTTTAACCCTTACTCAGATACTCCAGCGGGTCCTAATACCAAAAACTACTGTTATAAATTGTAAATAATTCAATTTATTGTTTGGACCCTTATTTCTAGTACGTAATTCACATAATAGAAATATATGTAATAAAGTAAATATTGTTAAAAAGTTTTTCCTTAAAAAAGATAATTTTCCAAATATGTTATTTTTTAGAAAAAAAATCTCTGTTAATGGATACGAAGGCTAAAATAGAAAATTGCAGCAAAAATTGTTTTCCTGAAACATTAGTTCCAACTGCTTCTTGTAACAACTCCCAAAAAGAAAATGATAATCCAGAATTTGTTGAGCTCACAAATGATAACCCCATGAAAAAAATTGAATCAGTCACAACAATAATGGGGACAGGGGAAGACACACAATTAATATTAACTGCTACTTGTGGAAAACCCGATAATCTAAATGTGTGCGTGAACTCGGATTTTGTTGAAACAGCCTATGATAATACTAAAACAGTTTCAACAGAAATACAGAATATGGAACTGAAAAACACTGAGTCAGAAGTATATACTACTTGTGAAAACCCCGACATTGAAAATATATGCGAATATTCAAAATTTGATAATAATGAAAACACTACGCCGGAAACCAAATCAGCTGCTATAGAAAAGGATTGTATTGAAGGCCGAGATACTGAGCCGAGAGTAATTGCTACTTATGAAAAACCCGATATTGAGAATTCAAACGAAAATTTAGAATTTTTCGAAGCTACTGCTTTACTGAATTTTGATGAAAACCAAGACATTTTTTCGGAAAATTCACGGAACAGTGTAAATAAAGAAGGTATTTATTTATTTCATTTTATTAAAACTTTTGAATATCAATGTTTCAGAATTTCTTAAGTCGACAATTTTTAATACAAGAACTGTATTATTTCATTTCATATAGTGGGTCTAACCTTTAAAAATCCTCAATTGAATGGAACTGAGTTGTATTTTTTCATTTCAATATATCAATCTTAAATCATTATATCTTGAGGAAAAAGTACGAGTGAACAGTTAATTAGGAGATCAAGGCTCAATTTCGTCCTCTTTTAGTGGTAGAATATAAACGTTAAGCACTTTTTTGTTCATCAACTTTTTTGACTGAAGATTAAAAATTTTTTGCATCATTGTCGCACGTGAATATATTTCAAATGTGGCACAAGAACAAAAAAATTTCAGAAATCACCAAAAATGTTTTCAATATTCAGTTTGTGAAATTGGCAAGCGACTATCGAGTTGAATAAAAATTCTCGTTCAACTCATTCAACTTTTGAACAGATACGCTATGCGTTCATAATTTTTTCAAATTTGACTATACAGGATTTTCAAATGATACCACAAATCTATCACCAACTCAAACTATAATTTAAAAATATTTCAAAATATACAGGATGTTCAATAAAGTATGAAGTATCAAAGTTATATTTTTTCCAATGGAACCCTATATTTAATTGCATTTTTTTATTGCCCCTAAAAAAATATCACTCCTTCACCTTAATACAGAGGGTTCCCAGTTATGTTGACTTTCTTTATTGAAAATATGAACATTTAAGAAAATTAATAACTGATTGATATAACAAATTCTAGCAATTTTTTTATACATACATCTGAATAGCTGGACATTCGTTGAATGTATCCCACGATTGAGTACCAAACATCTCTTTAGAGGATGCTCAGAATTTTCAGTTTCAAATCTGCTACAGTCAGATGCAGTCTTCTGCTGGTCATACGATTCAACAAAGACATACTCACAGTTTTTGTTTTCTTTTATTGCGTTTAATTATAACTCCCAAATAAAATCCGTGAGATGAATAAGGGCAATTTGGACGGGAAAAAGAAGGATATGTATTTAGCTTTGAGCGATTCTGAAAAGTCTTTCACCAGCTTAGTTTTTTTGAATACCTTTATCAATTTTGTGACTTTGACAAGAGACAATATGAATAATAAGCAATTTTGGTAACTCAGTGTTTTCTGATTTTGTTGCCTTTGTTGAATCCGCACGATAAGAGTGCTTTTGACTATAGAATTTGTTATATCAATCAGTAATTAATTTTTTTTTTTAAAAGTTAGCATAACTCGAAAGCCTCTAAATTCAGTTATAGGGAATCCGTATATTTTTTGAGCAATCAGAAAATAAATATACATTTAATAAAATTTGAGGTGTTCAAGAACTGAAGCATGTTTTTCCATCAAAATAGGCCCTTTTACGTTTAAAAAACAACCTGTTGAAAGTCATATCAATATATTCATCCATTCTAAGGTTATCAAATTGAAAAATTCAAATGTTCCTAGATTCAACACCATTCATATTTAGAAAAGTTGATGGGTTGGACCCCCCAATCATTTTTTAAATTTTACGAGAGGTGTGTACATTCAAAAGTTGTGTCAATTGAAAATACTCTGCATAATAATTTCCACCACAATGTAAAATTAAATCATTTTCAGGCGAATATGAACGAGTGTTTCCTAAAAAATCAGGGCATAAACAGCATTCATGTATGTACTGTAAAAAAGTAATCTACCAGTTACCAAGACATTGGTTTCAAATTCATTTTAGAGAGCCAGAAGTGAGAGAAATTATGTCTCTCAATATGAAGGATCCAGAGAGAAAAATAAAAATCGATAAATTAAGGAAAAAAGGGGATTATCATTTTAACCAGGAGACAGATAATAGTGAAAATATTGTTTTGAGAAGGGGTATAGGAGAAAATAATGATTATGGACCTTGTCCTTCATGTTTTGGATATTTTAGGAAGGACAATTTACGACATCATCGAAAACGATGCACGCCTAAAAAAGGTGACAGGTCTCTCCAGGGCAATTCCATTAAATTAACCAATTATATTCATAGTCGGGCATCAAATATGTTAAGAAATGAAGTTGCTCCACATATGTTTAAAGATGAAATTAGCAAACATTTTCTTTTTGATGAAATTATTATAATTTATGGAAATTTCCTATGTATTAAATACACAGAATCGCATTTGAAGACGCATATACGTGCTCAATTACGTTTGTTGGGAAAGTTCATGCAACAGTGTAAATTAATTGATCCAAAAATAAAATGTTGCAAGGATTTAATACATCCAGCTTGTATCGATACAATTAGAACGGCAATTGATGCGGTTGCAGAGTTCACTCCTGAATCCGGCGTTTATAAACATCCTACGAATGCTAGGACTTTGGGTACAGAATTAAAAAAAATACTGGAAGTAGTTTAATCAGAAAGCGATAAAAATTTGGACGACCAATTGAGAAAATTAACAAAAGCCTTGACACGTCGATATAACTTAGAATTGGCGCCATATTTAAATCGAGTTTGCAAACTCAGTGAAAACAGATACAAAAGATTAAAACCAATTAATAACCTACCAGAAAATAGGCAGATTGAAAAATACTTGAATTACTTAATAACTAAATCAAGTGATCTTCTCAATAAATTGGAAACTGGCTATAATTTTCATAACTGGAATAAATTATGTGAATGTCTTCTGGTAGCTTTAGCTGTATTCAACCGAAAACGACCAGGTGAAACACAACGAATTGAATTGGAAGACTTCTTTAAAAAAGAATGCGTTAGCCAAGAGGACTTGGTAAATCTGAGTGAAGAAGAAAAAATTCAAGCTGAGAAATACATTCGAGTAACTTTTAGAGGCAAACTTGGCAACAACACTGCTTTACTGATAGATAAGCAGAAATTTATGCCAAGTTTGGAGTTAATGATAAAATATAGAATAAGAGCTGGCGTTCATCCAGATAATCCATTTTTATTTGGTCTTCCATCGAAAGATAAAAATATGACTTACTGCACCTATAGATGCCATCGCCAATTTTTAGAAGAAAGTGGTATGAACTCATCATCTTTAACATTTACCAATTTGAGAAAACATTTCGCTACCCAAGTTGCAAAAGAGGGTACTTCACATCAAGAAGAATTGAGGGTCTCAAATTATATGTCTCATAAATATAGCCTTCACAAAACAGTGTACGATCAAAGTACACCATTAGTAGATATTACGACAGTATCTCAACATCTCGAAAGAAGCGCCAAGAGCGGAACAAAACAGAAACATACATTTGAAAGAGGATTTGAGGATGAGAATATCCTACAGTTGAAGAAAAAGCAAATAACTGAAAGTAATTCAGATGAAGAATATAAACCAGAAAACAAAGAATCTGACGAATCTGAGGAAATTGATCCATATCCAGATTTGTCGATGTCTTATTCAGGTAGATTTTCATTTTACGTTGTATAACAAGTGCCTGCTCAGGAATAAAGCGAGGTAAATGGCCCAAATTGAGACACTTTAACCACACTTTTTAAGCAGAATCGTACTCAAATCAATTCATGGATTTACATTGTTATGTTTCCTGAACAGCTTGAGACTTTTAAGCAGTTTTTTAAATAAATGTAAGAATAATGTACGCTATCTGAATTTTTGTCATTCACAATCACTCAAGATCAGATACAAAGTAACAGAAACGCGTCAGAACGTCTTTACGAATGTTGACGTTTTCCCGTTTCATTATATCTGACAATCATCCCTTTTTTTTTCTCAGTATAAACTTCCACAAATGTTATTGTTTTCTAGGGAAATTTAAAAGACGGAAACTATGGTCGACAAAGGAAAAACATGTAACAAGAACTTATTTTCATAGTGAACTGGAAAATGATGGGTACATCAATCCCGATAAAATTCGCAAGTTGAAGAATGTACATCCCGAAATATTACAGCATAGAAGTATTCCAATGATCAAACAATGGCTGGAAGGAGAAAAACAAAAGAGAAAAACAAAAGCCGACGACATTGAAGGTACACTATTTTGGAATAATTATGAATAAATAATAAAAAATAATTATTTTCAGCGAAACGTTTGTGATACTCAACTCCAGAGAGGGAGTTACTGGAGAAAAGTTTAGAGCACCACTCACTTAATGGAAGTGAACCTTCCATAGAAGAATTGGAGAATTTGATAAAAGAGAATAATACTCTCAAAAGAAGAAGTGCTGATTCCCTTTTGAGAAAATTTAAATACATGCAAGCTTCTAAAAATATATAAATATTAAATATATTTCGGCATAAATTTTGTCTAGAAACCTTTAATTCGACCGATTTAGTTTAGTAATAACGAAGATTTTTATCAAAGAATTTTAGTTTACATTTTTTCAATAACAGACGACCATTCAAAGTATTTTGTGTTTTCCAGTAGGATGTATTTTTTGAAAATGTTACTAGCTTTATATGTATTGTATTAAGAGCATATTCGTTTTGATGATACGGGTTGTCCCAAATAAATGGCACACATCAAAGTTAAGTTTTTAAAATTTTCACAATACTCAAATTTCCTCAATAATATTTATATGCAGTGAGTATACTACAATTGAAGGTTATTCTATGTTTCTTTTTCTGCAAATATGTTGGAGACAAGAATTGGAATCATCAATTAGTATGGCCTTCTAATGGGGCATCAACTTTGTCTCTATTTAACTGGTTTTATTTATCATGCCATTTCCTACATCTCAATGCTACTCATTAAATTTATAATGCTGTGTATAGGTACCTTCAACAATATAGATAGTGCTTATTTTCTGTTTAAGATTTTTCAAATATATTTGTTATAATCATATTTTGTTTTATTTACTTTTTTGTTGAATCAGAAAACTCATTAAAGACAATCTAAAATATATCCAACTATAAAATATATACCGGGTGTCCCAAATTATCGTATACATACAATAACTCGCTTATTTGACAAGATAATTTAAAAATTAAAAAACTGTTTTGAATGGTATTAAAGTCCCTTCATAATGACTTATGAAAAAAGTGGATTGCATTTGTCAGGCTTGTGCACCCACCCATCACTTTTTATTTTAAAATAGTACCCACTGTATATTGTCATTGAAAATTGCGTGTTATTCTATTAGGAATACAACGATACAACATACTTATACTTATTTTTTATTATTAACAACAAAAAATTAACATTTTAGACTTTTTTATAAGTATTACCCAATTATCCTTATAAAAATTATGTTGCCTCCGCTGATGGTTATAAAAATGTCGAAAAGAAGTACATTAATTTTTTGTTGTCAAAAACCGATGCCTCTGTAAAAAAAAAGAACTTGTGAATAGTGGACACAACAAACAATTAAGTCATCGATTAACTACACTAGGTACTGTTTAACAATAAGTATTTGAAGTTCTTTTTTTTGACAGAGGCATCGGTCAACAAAAAATTAATGTACTTCTTTTTGACATTTTCATAACCATCGGCGGAGGCAACATAATTTTTATAAGGATAATAAGGTAATACTTAAAAAAAAGTCTAAAATGTTAATTTTTTGTTGTTAATAATAATAAATAAGTACAAGTATTTTGTATCGTTGTATTCCTAATAGAATAACACGCAATTCTCAATGACAATATACAAAATAAAAGTAATAATAAAAAGTGAGAGGTGGGTGTACAAGCCTGTCAAATGCAATCAAGTTTTTTCATAAGTCATTATGAAGGGACTCTAATACCATTCAAAACAGTTTTTTAATTTTTGAATTATCCTGTCAAATAAGCGAGATATTGTATGTATACGATAATTTGGGACACCCGGTATACTGCTGACCAAATTTTCTGGAAGTAATGAGGTTGGGCTTTCCCAATATGAAGTGGAGAAATTAGATCTCGATACAAGAGTACAGCGACCACTTCAGTGAAAGAAACTCTACAATTTTATGAAGATTGTGTTTTCAATATCTATTTACTTCATTCATAGTTTCCTGCAAATAAATTGACACTTTGGTGGTACATATTATAGTCCAGAAGCTCTGACAGCATAATTCTGGACTAGAGAAATCATTTTTATCGCACAAATACATCAATCTTCTTAGTAAAGAAAATATGAAATATACTTATCAGTGAATAACAAGAATAAAAGTGTTACAATTATCAATAGGTAGTATACCGTGTGACACTGCGGGATGATACCTCACTTATTTCTCACATTGACTTTTTTGTACTGAAAAATATTCGAATGAAAGTGAATCCCCCACTTCTCAAATATGAAGGAATGAATATTTTCATGGGTAATAAAATAAAAGTTGTTTTTACAAAAGGTATTACATGATATAAAGCATTACTAGACGCTTGAAAAAAAGGTATTTCTGATGATTTCGTGTTTTTTTTTTCGAAAATGTGTTTATAAGTATTTCTTGTTGATTTTTTCTCTTTTTGGGAATCAAACCACCAAATTTTATGTTTTTTCATCTTGACGTTTCGGTGGCGTTCCGGCTACCGTTTTGTCAAGATAATTTGCAGTCCCTATCTGACACAACGAGAAAAATTTGACAACTAGACATTATTGTGGTTTGATTCCCAAAAAAATAGGAGGAAAATGAATAGATAATATAGAATAGAATAGAATCTTTATTTAATATTTAATATAGGAGGTCCTAATACATAGTTGTAAATATCACATATTGTAGTCAGTATACGCACAAATTCAACTATATGAAATAAAAATAAAATAAAATCATGATAAAATTAGTGGATAATAAAAGTAAAAAATTCTATAGTTTGAATAAATATATTACAAAATTAGCGTACAAAATTACAAAGTTAATTTAAGAGTTGGAAATAAATTCTAGCAAATATTTTTCAAACTAAGGTAGAGAGGTACTCGTTTCAATTTCATTAAATTCACATAATCCATATATGAAAATAGATTTTGTTGCTATGGCTAGTCTTGCCACAAGGAATATATAGAAGTCTTTCTTGATCTCACTCAAAATGTTTCAGAACCTTTAATGCTGATCTTTGGAATATATTTTTGTACTCCAATTAAAGTTATGATTCGCGCCAGTTTTCTTAGATCAGCGTCTGTCGCGGTAAAAACCGCTACGATTATTGTATGTAGACAATACTAAAAGGTTTTACGCTAAAAACGATAGGTATTCCTGTTCTTTTGCATTCTTCCGCATAGTTTTGCAATAGTTACTTTTAAGTACCTAACTTAGTTTCTTCTACAAATAAAATTACTTAATATTATCATATACTTATTTTTGGTCTCTCTTAAATAACAAAAGTAATTTCTCTAATTTAATTATCATGAATATTTAAAGGCTCTAGCTCAGGCCAAAAAATCTGGGGATCAGAATTATGAATACTATTATAGTGTTAAATTCACCTCATACTACTCCGGGAAAGGTATTTTGGTTGTAAATTGTGTTGGTTGAACTAATTTTGATAAAGGTTTTTTTAAATTAACTCTCTCGGTTTTTAAAGCGACAATTACATTGTTGCCAATTTTCAATACAATTTGGGGCGTTTCGTACCTCTAGATGTGTTAATAAAGTGGGTCGCGGTGAGCACCTTTAAACATATATATATATATATATATATATATATATATATATATATATATATATATATATATATATATATATATATTTATTCTTAATACAATATCCAACGGGACACGCCCAATTCCAGGATAAGGTGACAAACACAAATATGTTCTACATAACAAAATCTATGATATACAAAATTACAAACTAACAATGTTATAATGTTATAACCCCACTATGAGAATTAGATTTAAGCAGTTAAAAATGCACGTTTAATTGTGGACAATTGACAGTTTAAAATATCTATTTTTGTTTCGATAATTGAATAGTTATAAATCATCTTATATAAAGGAGACGACTTATATACGTTTGTCCTGTAATTGTTCTGATAAAATAACTGGTTTTGACGAGAGTTGACTCTAGGAACACGAAGATATAATAAATCATTAATATAAATGCAGTTAACCTTATAATTGATAATTTTAAACAAAAATATTACAGAATGCATTACTCGTCTTTTAATTAGGCTCTGTGCGTGAAAGCGGTCATAAAAGTATTCCTGATCGATACCTCTTGCTGGATAAACACCATCTATCATGAAGCAAGCTGATTTGAAAAATCGTCTTTGAATACGTTCCAGTAACGTTATGTGATTATTATATATAGGACTCCAAATTACATTTCCATATTCAAGTTTGGATCTTACAAATGTCGAAAATAACAAGAACATAGTCGAAAAACTTTTAAACAGTTTCATGTTTCTAATTACAAAACCAAGCATTTTGTATGAGGCTGCAGAGAGTTTTTCAAAATGTGCGACAAAAGTCAGTTTGGAGTCAAAGTAAACACCAAGATCCCTTATTAAATTGGGGCGAGCTAACACGGTATTGTGCAGTTGATAATCAAATCTTATTGAGTTGTCTGTTCTATGGAAAGACATGATGTTGCATTTACTGGCATTTAAGGGTAGTTCGTTTTCTTTGCACCATTTGTCTAATAGGTTTATATTATTTTGAAGTGTAATACAATCATGTAAACTGTCAATGACAGAAATAAATTTGAAATCGTCCGCAAATATTAGACCCGTTGCTTCAATTTCATCGATAATATCATTAATAAAAAGTATAAAGAGGAGTGGTCCCAAGACAGAGCCCTGAGGAACACCAGATGTTTGAATGAATACTACAGACTTATGACCAAGGCATTGAACAAACTGGGGAAAGGTACGACGGTTGGAAAGGTACGACTTAATTAGATTTATTAGTGAGAGGTGAAGACCAATACTGTCTAATTTGCGAATTAAAAGTTTGTGATTAATCCTATCAAAAGCTTTAGAAAAGTCAGTGTAGACGACGTCTATCTGTTTTCTTCTATCTAGAGCCTCAGAAATCATTTGTGTCTTACAAAACAAGTTGGTTATTGTGGACCGTCCTACAACAAAACCGTGTTGATTTGGTATAATAATATTACGTAACTGAAAGGTTATACGGTTGTGGATAACTGTTTCAAATACTTTAGAAAAATTATTTAAAATAGTTATAGGACGGTAGTTGGAAATATCACTTTTGTTCCCTTTTTTAAATATAGGACAGATATATGAAGATTTCCATCAGTCTGAAAAATGACTGGTTTTCAAAATGATGTTAAAAATGACCGTTAATGGTTTAGATAAAACTTGAGCACAATCTCTAATTATAAAGGCGGGAATATTATCAGTACCAGCTGTTGGTTTGGGCTTCAGTTTTTTTAATGCAACAAGTACCTCTTCCTCAGTGATGTAAGATATATTGATTGTAGTATTGTTAGTTAGTTTGTTAACAAAGTTTGTGTCATTAGGTATCGTGTAGTTGTTTGAGAAAAATTCGGCAAATCCATTGACTATGTCTTCATATATATATATATATATATATATATATATATATATAAGAAAGTAGTTCGTTGCCAAAACTAGATAGGTTTCAAATTTTGTGGGGAATGCGGCAATGTAAATGAAGTGTACTCTTTTTAGTTAATTCTGAGCTTTCGGTTTATTATTCTAACCATTTTCAAAGAACTACAAGAAAACTATTCATAGATATTATAAGTCAAGTATAATTGAAAAATAATTAAATAATTGCAAATCATACTTACAACTAATTGAGATTACTAATATCTATAAATTGTATACATGGAGAATATATTCATTTGTAAGAAAATATTGGAAAAAATGTTATATATATATATATATATGTATAGGTATAAATTGAAAATATAAAATTAAAATGACAATTGTGAAAATTTGTCAATTTATATTAGTCATAGTCAAGTTCGACGTCCAATATATGAGATACCGGTATATCATCGGTTATATAATGATGTAGAGTGGTGAGTTTGGCGTCACATGTCTTCATCATATACTGTCAAGTTCGACTACGTAGGGCGTACGTACATTTAAATTTTTAAAGGGGTTAGGTTAGGTGTACCTATATATCAAAATAATTGTCAATTTGTAATTTTCATACTTATAGTTTATATTATTAAAGTAGAATCAGTTCAAAACTTTTAGTTTCATTTGAAATGTATTTTTATGAAAACTGGCTAGGCTGCCTGATAGGTAGGGTACAGTTTTAAAAGTGAAGAAGTATATATTTGCAAAATCTTTAATTGAAATTTGACAGTATCCTTTTGCTTAGTTTTTCGAGAATATATTATATAAACAATAGAATTGAGAAATATAATCGTTAATAATTGAACGATATATGAAAGACAAGCACAGGAAATCTATTTATAATATGAAAAATTCCAAGAAAGGTGTGAGGTATTTTTTATGGATAAACCAAGTAATATAAATGACCATTTAGAGAAGAAAACTTAATAGGGAATTAATGTTAAATTACACCATAGTTACAACACCTTTTATCAGGAAGCAAAGTTAAAAATGGATGAAGCATGTTTAAACTTACAAAAAGAGTTGATGCAGTTGCTTTAAGAAATATTGGGCTAGTATTAAAAACATTAAATAGTGGTTGAAAAAGAGTTAATGAAAGTGATGGGATCTAGGACAAACAACATATTATTGCAATTTTCTTTACAATAGGTACACAAACAATAAACAATAATAATGTTTTGTTTTTTAGAATTGTCTTAAACTTTCAAGACATAAGTAATCAATATTTTAACTGATATATACTTCTCAAAGATGGATATTTGAATTTAACAACAAAAAAGTACTAACTATGAAAGTTTAAGTAGTAAAATTTCACAAGTGTTCTCAATTAGGTATACCATTGATGTAGCTCATTACACAATATTAACAAAAAGTTCAAGGTTTTCATTTTCTTTACAATATAATGTTAGACATAAGGTTGCTAATTGGTTAATTGCTAGTAAACTATCTGGATGTTTTTCAATGATATATATGTATAATAAACCATTTTTATCACAAAAATTCTTTTGAAAGGTAAATGCAGATATGAAAAAATAAATTTGGAAGATAGTAAGTTGGTAGGGTAGGTAAGTACCTACATATATATATCTAATAATTTACTATTAAAACATTATAATAATAACTAATAGTTAAAAAACTGATTAAGTATCATTTAGCTTTTTTATCAATTTCTGATGTGGAAACAAGTGTTCGATTTCAGATTTTGTATTTGTTATTTATTCAGGTATAATACAAATTAAAAATATTCCATTCAGTTTAGAAATGCTACCTACGAGTAATATTCTTTACTAGTATATATGTAGGTAATTGTGTGAAATTTTGTTCTGTGGAACCAATTCATCCTTCATATGGTACATAAATGAAATATAGGTAATTTTTGTTTTATTTATTATATGGTTACATATTAGATATATAATCATAGTGTAGTGGATTAAATAAGTAAAAGACTGTTATTATGCTCTGATTATAATGTCAACAACAGCTAAAATAGAGGAAAAAATAAAATTGCAGAATTAGCTGAATGTAATTCTGTATCAGACATTTTTTATGATCTTTATTTTTTCTAAATCAATGTATGTACCTAGATATAAGTAGGTAGGTACATACATGTAATAATATTTCCAAATATGGGTGTGTCTAATAATATAAATAGGTAATTGCGGTTCTTAATTTTTTTAAATATTGAATAGGTACCAAATTGTTTGTTTATGTTGGGGGTATTAAAATATATATTTCATTTTACAACAGCTACTTTACTTAAATACTTTTTCATTGATTCTGTTCAAAATGTGATGAAAAATCTTTATAAAACAAAACTTACATCAAACATAAGAATTTAAACCAATTATTCTAACCTATAACAGAGCGAATATTGAAAGCATCTAATGAAGGAAAAAATTGATATTTAGTTTTCACAAAGAAATAGGAATATCATATGTTTTAGCTTGTTTTTATATAACATAAACTATTCATTGAATCATGGTAAACTCAACCTATGGGGTTTTTAACAATACAAATTGTAAGTATAAACATGTATCCATTGCCAGTGTCCTACTGCTGGTTAGTTTTCTTTTGCAATCAGCTAACTTTCATTATGGTACTGATGCTAATTGGTTTTTATTGTAAGAACGAAACTTATGAAATCAATCCTAAACTCTCGAAATCAAAAATACCTGTTCTACACAATGACCAAAATGTCTGCAGCTTTAGTATTAAAAACTGAACAGTATAGTTTAAAACTGTTTCATAATAATTAACATTTGACATTTCTTGTTTGTATATTAGCAGACCTCGTTAAATGTTCTCTATAAAACTATTGTTTTCCGATCATAATTACCTATGCTTTAAAAGCTTGTATAATACCTGTATGATATGAACATAGTAGGCACTGGACTACTACTAGTGTATGCATGGTTGCATAGCCTGTAGACACTGTATGTCAGCATTAGTGTCATGCGCAGTGCAGAACAGACACTAGGCAGTAACCACGTGCTGAATGTATTTCTTGTAGCATTTACCATCCTAGAAATAGTAAAAGCATATGTACAAAGATATTCGGATGTTTTATTTATGAACCATACAAAACATGGTGTCAGGTGATTAAAAAAAAAAAAAAAAGTTTGGTTCGAGTAGGACGAGTAGGTACTATCTGTGTGGTGATATTGGTTATAAGCACGTCTAGAAGAATGGAGTCATTGTTTAAGCCGCCAGAGGCATTAAGTTTAGATGTAAATGTAGCTGACAACTGGAAGCGATTCAGCCAAAGATTTGATCTCTTCATAGAAGCGACCGACTTGTCCGAAAAAAGTGAGGACAAAAAAATTGCCATTTTTTTGAATCTGATCGGGGATGAAGCACTAGAGCTTTATAATACCTTTAAGCAAGGTGAGTTAAAGACACTTAAAGATGTAAAGACTGCATTTGAGTCCTACTGTTCTCCAAAAAAGAATGTCATCTTTGAAACATATAAATTTAACAGTATTGTCCAGAGGGAAGGTCAACCATTTGATAACTTTGTAACTGAACTAAGAAAAGCAATACAATCAACAGATTATGCACAACAAGATGACATGATAAGAGATAGAATTGTTATGGGAGTATTTGATAAAACGACCCAAGAAAGATTACTGCGGGAATGTAACTTATCACTGACAAAAGCCATAGATTTCTGCAGGGCAGTTGAAATAAGTAAAGACCAGTCAAAGGCACTGCAAAATGAGGCAACAGTACATACTATAAAGTCATATGGCAAAGGAGAAAGATTCAGAGAACGACCTTGTGATTATTGTGGGTTTAAACACCCTCGAAGAAAGTGTCCAGCCTTTATAAAGACATGTGCAAAATGTCAAGGCAAGAATCATTTTGCAAGTGTTTGTAAGCAAGCCAGCAGTTCAGCAGAAAAAGTTTAGCCAGTGAAAGAAAAGGATAAGAGGCGGTTCATGAGAAATGTATATGAAGTAGCAAAAGTGAATGAGCAGGAAGAAGAAAGTGGTAGTGAGAGTGAGTATGAGTTCTACGTAGATACTGTAAGCAAGAAGGAAAGAAGTAAAACAGAAACAGTATGGACAAAGCAGGTATTCATTAATGATAAGTTGATTAGTTTTAAGTTAGACACTGGTGCTGAGGTCAGTGTTTTGCCTTATAAAATTTTAAAGTCATTAGATCTGAATGTGAAAATAAATAAGTCTAATATTTCTCTCTTACCTTATGGAAGTTCAGAATTTAGGTTAAAAACTCTTGGTACAGTTACTTTAAATTGTAAGGTTAAAAGTGATAGCATCAATGTACCATTTGTAGTAGTTGATACTGATAATCAGATGCCTTTGCTAGGACTACAGGAATGCTTGCAATTAAATTTAATTAAACGTATTGATAGTATACAAACAAAGTTTAAAGTAGTTGATGATATATTAGATAAGTATCCGAAAGTATTTGAAGGGCTAGGAAAGTTTCCTGGACAACATCACATAACCTTGAAAGATAATGTTATTCCACAGATTAGTGCTATTAGAAGAGTACCTAAGTCTTTGCATGAAAATCTTAAAGCAAAGTTATGTGATCTTGAAACCAAGGGAATTATTAGAAAAATAGATAAACCTACTGAGTGGGTTCACCCGCTAGTATTAGTAGAAAAACCAAATGGTGATTTGAGACTTTGTTTAGATCCCAAAGAGCTTAATAAAGCCATTAAAAGAGAACACTTTCTAATACCCTCCATTGATGAAATTGCCGGGAAATTGTGTAATAAAGAATTTTTTTACAGTCCTCGATATGAAGGATGGGTATTGGCAGGTGGAACTCGATAATGAGAGTGCTGATCTCTGCACATTTGGCACACCATTTGGTCGGTATCAGTTTAGCAGACTACCTTTTGGAATATGTTCGGCTCCAGAGGTATTTCAAAAGAAAAATATTGAGTTATTTGGTGATCTTGAAGGTGTTGGAGTGTATTTTGATGACCTGATTGTGACAGGCTCTTCAGAAGCTGAACATGATAAAAATTTAAAAATTGTTTTGGAGAGAGCATCAAAATACAACATTAAATTGAATAAAAATAAAATACAGTTCAAAAATGATAACGTTAAATTTATGGGTCAGATATTTTCAAAAAGTGGTATAAAAACAAACAGAAACTATATTAATGCTTTTTTAGATATGCCACTTCCTCAATCAAAACCTGATGTGTTACGCTTCTTAGGCATGGTGAAATATGTAAGTAAATTTATACCAAACTTGTCAAAAATCTCAGCACCTCTTCGGCATCTGACTAGACTTGATGTTGAGTGGAACTGGACCCATGAACATCAAATTGCTGTAGACCAACTCAAACATATACTAACAAATTCTCCTGTATTAGCATTTTTTGATCCGAGTAAAAAAATTGAAATTGAAACAGATGCGTCCAAGGATGGGCTTGGTGCTTGCCTTATACAAGACAATAAGCCTATTGCTTTCGCATCCAGAAGCCTAACTCTCACAGAACAAAAATACGCCCAAATCGAGAAAGAAACCCTCGCAATTTTATTTGCTTGCCAAAAATTCCATTATTTTATATATGGATTTGATGTTAAGGTACACAGTGACCATAAGCCGTTAGAATCTATTTTCAGGAAAGATCTTCATTCAATCTCGCCAAGACTCCAAAGAATGCGTCTAAAATTGCTAAATTATAACTTAATGGTTTGTTACAAACCTGGGAAGCACATGTATGTGTCCGATGCTCTGTCAAGGGCATTTTTGAAACAAACTGGTTTAAAATCTGACTGTGAAATAGATTATGCTGTTCACTGTCTTACAAATAATTTACCTAAGTCAAATGAAAGACAAAATCAGTTTAAAGTTGAAACTTTAAGTGATCCACAGTTGAAAATAGTTACAAACCTTATTAATAATGGTTGGCCTGAACAAAATAATAATGTGCCAGTTAGTGTTAAAAACTATGCAAAATTCAAAGACCAGCTTTATATAAATAACGATTTAGTATTCTTTGCAAATAAAATTATTGTGCCAAGTAGCCTTAGAAATGAAATGCTTAGACTTTTACATGAGGGCCATTTGGGCATTGAAAAAATAAAAGCGCGTGCACGACAAATTTTCTACTGGCCAGGTATGACATCTGACATAGAGTCTTATGTGAAAAATTGTAAAATCTGTGAAAAGTTTATGCGCAAAAATCCCAAAGAAAACTTGTTACCATATCCTTTACCAACAAGACCTTGGGAGAGAATTGGGTCTGACATTTTTACCTACGCAAATAAGAGTTATGTTGTACTGTTTGATGCTTTTTCTAATTGGTTGGAGTTGATTCCAATTAAAGACAAAAGTGCAAACTCAGTTATTAAACAAATAAGGTCTGTTTTCGCACGGTTGGGTCCTCCAGATACACTTGTAGCCGATAATGTACCATATAATAGTGACTCATTTAGAAAATTTGCTCGAGAGTGGAACTTTAATATTGCATTGAGAAGTCCTTATTTTCCGAGATCAAATGGATTAGCAGAAAAAGCTGTCTCCATTTCAAAAAATTTACTTAAAAAATCAATGGAGGAAGGAAAGGACATAGAAAGTGCATTACTAAGTTATAGGAATACACCTCTAAAATATATGGATTATTCACCTTCTCAATTAATCAACAGTCGAAGATGCAAAACTAAAGTACCCACTCATAATCATTTGTTGCAACCTGAACTGTGTAGAAATGTTAGTCAGAAATTAGAAGCAAAGAGAGATTATAATGTTAAGTATTTTAATAAAACTGCTAAGTGTTTTAAACCGCTTGACAAAAATAATGATGTAACGGTTTTCAATCATTTAACAAATTCATGGGACTCAGGCAAAGTAGTAGAGTTAGATAAATCACCACGATCATATATCATCCAAGATTCATATGGAAATACTGTTAGAAGAAACAGACACGACTTAAGAATATCTAAAAATCCTTACAGACAATTGTGTAATGACACTGATAATGTAGTTAGTGATACAAATTCTGACAGTTTATTTGTTTCTTCCGATAGTAGTGCTGCTAATGCCTCAGTGAATAAACCAGAACCTGAAGCTTCCTCTGAGCTAAGTGAAGAGACCCCAGCTAGAGAGAAAACCTCTCGATATGGACGTCTTATAAAAAGACCTTCACGCTTAGATTTATAAGGGGGGATGTATGATATGAACATAGTAGGCACTGGACTACTACTAGTGTATGCATGGTTGCATAGCCTGTAGACACTGTATGTCAGCATTAGTGTCATGCGCACTAGGCAGTAACCACGTGCTGAATGTATTTCTTGTAGCATTTACCATCCTAGAAATAGTAAAAGCATATGTACAAAGATATTCGGATGTTTTATTTATGAACCATACAAAACAATACCAAAATATATGCAATTAAACCGCAAATATTCCCTATAAATATTTCAATTACAGGTGGATGATTTAATTACATCAACTATTTTGCAATAGAGTAGATTTTCAGAATAGGTGAATAAAATAAAAAGTTCACTGGATATACCTACCAACAATTTTATTTGTTTCTCACAAAAATAGTAACATAAATATAAAGTAGAATAATTTGGATTACAATAGAAAGTGATTGTATATTATCTATTAAAAACTAAACTAACATTTATACTCGAACATTGAATAAAAGTCTGCTGTTTATTGTATACTTACACTAATAGGAAGATGGTGTTTACTGAAAACAAAGTTTAAATTATATCGTTGAGTGATATTATATGAATCAAACATACAAAACATAACTTGAAATTCTACTATATCTCTTCTGTCTTGTCTATCCTGGAGATAGAGACTGGCTATAAAACAATATTATTGATGAAGTTTGAATGTGGTGGAATTTACATTCTATTTGAATTATAATGGACATACTTCACTCGTGGAATTTTCATTTTATTAGACTTTTCACCTTCCAACAAAATGTTATAAACTATATAAACGTTCCAAGGCATGAAAAAATATAAAATACTTTCTGAATTCTTGTTTGGGAATACAGATAAGCAGCTTTTGCTATTTTTATTGTTTATTTTTTAAGCAAAAATTAAATTTTTAATTTCCAGTTTCTTCTTCTGGATTGTTATTATGACATCTAGCATCTCTAGCCAGTTTAAAAACTAATTTTGATCATTAATTAATTGTATATTTTTATAAAAGTAATTGTTTAATGGTCGGCATTATAAACATTTGTGAAGGTTAATTTTGTCAAGTAAACTTTAGCGTTAGAATATCAGTTTTTATAAAAGTAGGATTTCTAAAATAAGAAGAATGCCATAAGGGGGCATGTCCACGACAGTTGACACTTTACAATAATTCAGTCAATTTAGTGGTAAAACAAAAAACAAATAAACACGATCAATAAGTATCAAACAACAAACCACTATCAATCTATATTATATATTATTAAATATGCAGGCTCAGGAATTAAAATAACTTGAAAAAAATTGTAAGCAAAACCAACTAAACTCAAACACGATCTACCATTATCTTAGATCATTATAAATCAGCATAATCTCACTATTAAGTACCATTGTGTTCCTAAGTTTTTTGCAGAATTTCTGAAGCATTTTCAGGTGAGATTAAAGTAAAATGACATACTTCCCTGCATCTTTTGGAAAATATATAACAGGTATACTTAATGCCAATGTAGTTTCCAAATATTTGCAATATAAAAAGTTTTGTGGTATGTGCCAGAGTTATGTCGTTATACATAACGTAAAAACTCTTATTTTTTCCCTGATGTACCTTAACAAACACTGGAGGGTTGTCTCTGCCCCGGACCAAGCTCTACTAAAGAATTTAATTATCTATTGACTCTCAGCCTCTATAGAGATAAGAAAAGAAAATGTGCTAAAGACAAGATAAACAGTTCAAGTGGGCAGGAGGAAAAATATATGTTGGATGTTCACTGCCCTGCACTCAGTAAGAGTAGTGGCACTTTACTCCCAAATATAAAGTTATTGTTAATTTTCTTAAATTGTAACTGCAAAATTTTAACCCCTTCAAATCATCTCCCAAGATGAAAATCAAGCATATGAATTATTGTTATGGATAAGTTGAGATTTTCCACTATATTATTAAAAATTATTCATAATTGCTAAAGTTGATTTTGAAATTTATAATGTATTTTTAAAAAGTGAATATAAAAATATTTGGAAACTTCATTCCTCTTATCGATTCATTCCACATAATGGGTAATTTTTTCCCAGTACATATTCAATGTCACTTGCTTTTTAGGGTATTTTCAAAGCCTTGACCAAGGTTCTACAATGAGAACAATTTCTAGACAGAATAGTATGTCATGATTGACTCCATCTTGATGTAGGTATGCTGGTATTGAAGAACTAGTGTTAACTTAAATATCGAGGAGATGAATATTTAAAAAACATTTGTAATTATTAAAGGTATTTTCGTATTTAAAATAAATAAATGAGTAACACATTTCATAAAATACAACTTTCAATAGAGTTTTATTTCAACTATACAAGAAAATTGAATGTAAATTCAGTCATTTTCCTTTAAAACTACTAACAATTTTTGACCATAAGCTATTTCATAACAAAAAAACTTTTTAAAACTTATTCAACCAATGATTCTGAGTAGGAACGTGCCGTTCTAAGTCATTTACAAAAATCTAATTTTAGGTAAAAAAAATATATCACAATATAATGATTAGTGTTCCGAAATCCTAGTTACAAAAAAAATTCAGAAATAACCACCCGATTCTTCATAATTTGCATGTTTAAAATAATTGCAACTACTAACCTTGTTAATATTTTGATTTCTGATATATAGTGTTTACACTCAAGTAATTCTAATGAAATTATTCATATAAAATTAGCTTTAAAATGAGCAGGTAGAGTAACCTTTACGATGAAGTTTTTTGGACTGATAGGCAACAAACGACTTTATTTGAGGAGGGGGATTTTTAATTCATACACTCAGTGCACTCTTTTTCCTGTTCAACATCCACCATAGCTTTACTCAAAATATTTACCATAGTTGGTATTTCATTGGCTGTTGATTGTCTTTTATACTTCAGGCACCTAAAAAGTAATGATTAAAAAAATCAATGTAGTATTGGTTGCAATATTATAATAATCAATTATGGCTATTTTGTAATGGTTATCCTTCATTCTTAGATTAATCTGAATGTTCTATATTTATAGTTTTTGTAAAATCCACAATTTGACAAATACCTTTTCTTGTATCTTGTGGAATTTTTCTCTTCGAAATGAAGGCCAAGTTTCACCAGAGTTTATATTTGTCATATCTTAGAGTTTTCAAAAGTAAATTTGGGGAATTCAAGCAGTTCACTAGATAATCCAAAAATATTACTTCATTTTTATAATTTGAATAAGCTGTATCTCGAAATCTAAGTAAATTTCATGTTCCTACGTTCCAATTTCCATCAGGGCGGAAAAAATTAGCAATTTCTTCTCAAAACAATAATTGATCACTTATTCAAAAATTAGAATTTTTTTAGATTTAAATGCAGCAACTGGTGACACGAGACACGTGGCCCACGTGGGTACGAATCTTGAAACATCTCAAGCATCCTAGCCAATTTTTAAAATTTCAGCAAGTAAAATAGTGGCTCTGTGTTAAATCAATGATTATTCAACATTATTCAACAAAAATTTTAGTTCTTACTGCATAAAGTGTGGTATAGAATCTAGAGAACATGTAGGCATGCAAATGCAACTTACTCAAACTATTTGAAAAAAAACATCTAGTAAATAGAATGGATGGACAATAATTAACGTATTATAAAACTTACCATTGGGAAGGTTTTGGTGCCATTCCAGAATATCACCGTATTTTGCTCAATATTACCTTGTTAACCAGGAAGTATCCTACATTTCAACATAACATAACATGCTGCGCAAATAACCGTTTTTACCCCCCAGTTCACACCAGCACAGAATACTATTGTTATTGTTATAGTATTGTTAGTATTTGTTATTGTTATTATTCCGTGACACCAGTTTACACCTGGTTTACACTTTTAATTTTTGTCAGTGTTGCCAAGTCTATCTAAAATGAATATTTTCTTATTCAAATAACAATTCTTATCTGCAATAAGTAGGTATCTATGACATACTACCTCGCCAGGATGCATATTCAGATGTAACAGTCAAGATATCCACTTCGGCGAGCCGAACGCGGACGAACGCTTTTTTATATGTAACGTGCACGATAGCACTTAAATGGACATCCATACTTGTTACGTGTTCTTGACTTCTTCGAAGGACCAAAGTAATGATTCACTACTTACAACTTAAATACTTTATTAACAAACTTCAATATTATAGTGTTAAACAACAACGTGAAAATAAAGACGTGACTTGATGCTATGACTGCTATGAGTTCTCTCTCGAGTCTCCCTCTCAGCATTCGCAACGCTGCTCGCACGCATGCGTCTCATACAATTGTCGATCTTGCGCATACGTCTCATACAATTGCCGATCTTGGGCATACGTCTCATACAGAGGCGGCGATATATGATTAAAGCGCTAACATAGCCGCCCGCGTTGAAAAGTCTTTTTCAAAATAAAAATTATTTCTAGTCCATCTAAGGTAAATAAATTGAACATAAGGTAAACATTTTTAAACAATAAAGTAAAAGTTAGTCTATAACTGGCACAACACAAATTTTTGCAATGGATCTCTTGAGTATTTTTCCGGAGGATGTTTTCACTGATACCACTCTGATGACACCGTCGGATCCTGGATGTACGTCTGTTACACGAGCCATGGGCCAATGCAAGGGTGGTGTGTTATCATCCTTCAATATTACTAACGAGTCGACCTTAACACTGTTAGTCAAATCATTTTTCCATTTGTTTCGAGATTGTAGTTGGGTTAAGTAGTCACGTGACCAGCGTCTCCAAAATTGTTGCAGAAGCTGCTGTAGTCTATTATAGCGAGACAATGTATTTTCCTCACGACCAATCAAATCCACTTGGGGAATGGTCTTTAAGGAATCTCCTATTAGGAAATGGGATGGTGTCAATGGTAATAGGTCGTTAGGATCATTTGAGAGAGGTGTAAGAGGTCGGGAGTTAAGACATGCTTCAATCTGTGTCAATATCGTATATAATTCTTCATAAGAAACTGAAGAATTTCCGAGAACTCTACGTAAGTGAAATTTGGTTGATTTTACTGCCGATTCCCATAATCCCCCCATGTGTGGTGTATTTGCTGGAATAAAGTGCCAATTTATTTTTTCTTTAGCCAAAAAATTAGTTACGTTATCATTATGGTTTGAATCAGAAATAAGATTATATAATTCAACAAAATAATTATTCGCACCCACAAAATTTTTACCGTTATCTGAAAAAATGTCATTTGGTTTACCTCGTCGTGAGATAAATCTTTCAAGGGCGTTTAGAAAGCTATTTGTTGTCAGATCCTTAACTAATTCTATGTGAACGGCTTTGACTGCAAAGCACACAAATATGCAGATATAGGTTTTGACTACCTTCGAATTGCGTAACGTTCCATCTTTGACCAAAATAGGACCTGCGTAATCTACTCCACATTGCGCGAATACTCGTTCGGGTTGTGTCACTCGTGATCTGGGTAAGTTTCCCATTAAGAAATTTGTAGTCTTTGGTTTAACCTTAAAACAACATATACAGTTCTTAATAACTCTCTTTACTTGATTTTTTCCGTTAATTGGCCAATATTCGAGACGTATTGTTGACAAAAGCATTTGTACACCGGCGTGCAAATTTTTACAATGTTCTTGCCTTATGATGAGCTCCGTAATTCTGTGCTTATCTGGTAGTATGATAGGATGTTTTTGTGCATAGTCCAGGCTGGAATTAGTTAGTCTTCCACCAACTCTAAGCAGCCCGTCTTTATCTAAAAATGGGTGTAAGTTTAAAAGTCGACTATCTCGTTTCAACGGTAACGATTCGCGTAGTGCATTAATTTCCGAGAAAAATGAGGTAGATTGTGCAATTTTTATTATTAATGTATGCGCGCTCTCAAGTTCCCTAACTGATAATGTTTTTGAATCATATTTTATTTTACGTATACCGTTTATAAACCTGAGTACATAACATACAACATTTTGTAATTTGTTAAACGTAGAAAATTTTTGAAAGTCTTCAAGACTATACTTATTCGTAGCTACAGAGACAAATGTCGAGATTTTTATTTCGGGTACTTCCGCTATCATATCAGGTTCACTATTAGCCTTATGAGTGTTATCTACCAAAAAGGATGGTCCGTACCACCACTGATTAAAATTAATTAGTTCCGGGGGTTCTATACCTCGTGAAATCACATCCGCGGCGTTGTATTCACTTTTAACGTGACTCCAATCCGTTAAATTTGTTAATTCTGTTATTTGAGACACCCTATTGGCAACGAACGTTTTTAGATTGCTTGGATCAATTTTTAACCAAGCTAGTACTATAGTCGAATCCGTGAATTAATTAATTTCTGAAATGTCAATGTCAAGAATTGTTTTTACTGTGGTTACTAATTTTGCCAATAGGTGCGCTGCCATCAATTCAGCTCTAGGTAATGTTACCTTACGAATAGGCAATACCTTTGTTTTTGAACAAAGTAAATGTGAGTATCGTTTACCATTGCGATTTTCTGACACTAAGTAGATGCACGCTCCATATGCACGTTCAGAGCTATCAGCGAAACCACATAGTTTTATTTTAACCGGTGAATCGATTAATACTTGCCGTTTAATATTAATTTCATTGAGAATATGAATTTGCGATAAGAATTTTAAAAATGATTCGCCTTTATCCTCGGGTATAGGTTGATACCATTCTATTTTCAACTTAAATAATTGTTGCATAAACAATTTTGCTTTAATGGTAACTGGACCAATCAACCCTAGAGGATCATATATTTGCGAGATTAGCGATAACACTGCACGTTTTGTTAATATCTGATTTGTAACGATGGTGAGATTAATTGAGTATTTCAAAACATCTAGTTTTGGATTCCAAAGAATACCCAATGTTTTTATTTCCCTTTCATCATGAGCAATTACTAAATGTTTATCCCTTGATTTATCATTCTGTGATATGTATGTTAAAATCGAATTATTATTAGATGACCATTTTCTCAACTCAAATCCTGCCTGAGATAATATATTCGTTAATTCTTCATAAACTGTAATAGCTTCCTCGTAGTTATCTAAACTAACAAGTAAATCGTCCATATAGAAAGAATGTTGAATAATTTTTGATGTACGAGGATATTTATCTTCGTTATCAATCGCGAGTTGTTTGAGACACCGGGTAGAAAGAAAAGGAGCACAAGAAGTTCCATATGTTAACGTATTCAACTGATAAATACCAAGGGGTTGTTGTTCGTTTTCGCGCCACAAGATTTGTTGATAAGGTCTATCATTGGGATGCACCAAAACCTGTCTAAACATCATCTTAACGTCCGCGTTTAATATTATTTTTCTTAATCTCAGTCTCAAGATAATTGAAAATAATTCATCTTGAACTGTAGGACCGGGAATTAACAAATCGTTTAGCGAGTAACCAGTATCAGTTTTTGCGCTTGCGTCGAACACTACTCTTACCTTAGTAGTCGAGCTAGACGGTTTTACTACAGCGTGATGTGGTAAGAAATAAGAGTTTTCAATTTGATCGTTGTTAAGATTGCCCTCAAATTTCATATGACCTAATTCCTTATATTCGCGTAAAAATTCTACGTATTGTTGCCTAAGTGTCGTTACATACTATAAGAAAAACACCCGGCCCGGGTCTTTAACGGTTCGAGTGTTTTTCGTATAAATCGTACCAGGGCATTTAAACATATTAGTCTTTTCACACTATACAAGAAACGGAGTAACGCCCGGGCCGAGACCGAATACCTATCGGATCCCTGCTGCTTCGTCCGAGTCTCGGACCGGGCATTTCACCGTACCGAGACTAAAGTGGGGCATTGGGGTAAATATATCACTACACACTGTTCCTGTAGTACTCGAACGCAGTGATCCGAGAGCATCTGGGTTGTACTACACTATGACGTCCGAACGGGAAATTGACATAGACGTGCTAATAAGTTTGGTAGAAGATTTTCCTGTAATTTGGAACAAAAGTTCGGAGGAATATAAAGACAGGAATAAAACAAGAGATGCTTGGAGAGAGATCTGCATCAAACTGGATGGAAACTTCGACCAATTAGATGCCGTGGAGCGCAAAGAATTTGGTGAGTACATTTGGCTATATTATATTATTATTTTGTTTTATATGTCCACTACAAGTTATTGAAGCTCATATAAGATTTATAAATTTTATTATTATTGTGAAATAAGTATCTATAGTAATATTATGCAATTTATTAATCTAAATTTCCGAGTTTTGCCACGACACAGAGCCTTCATCTGTTACAAAATAGTCAGCTAAAACGTTTCGTATGCCAGTCCCAGCTTTTTGACCATGACTGATTTGATGTGTAGGTATATCATGAAAACCATCGGTTGAAACGGTGTCCTCAAAGTTATAACCGTCCTTTTCCCTTACAAAATTGTGAAGGACGACACATGCTTTAACAATATTAACCGCTAAGTCTGTATGGACATTAAGAGGACGATGAAAAATTCTCCACTTATTTGCCAGTATTCCGAATGTGCATTCCACATACCTTCTTGCTCGACAGAGGCGGTAGTTGAAAATTTTTTTTTTTATAATTTAAGTCTTTCCCTGCAAATGGTCTAAGTAAATGAGTACTCAAGGCGAAACCTTCATCTCCGATAAAAAAGTAAGGTATGTCTGGATTTAATGAACCATAGAGGGGCCTAGGATTTGGTAACTGTAGTTTTTGAGTCTGAATGTTTTTCCACAAAGAACTTTCTTTAAAAACCGTTGAGTCACATTCACTTCCGTATGCACCAACGTCAACATAAATAAATCGATAGTTGCTATCAGCAACAGCCATCAGCACTACCGAAAAATAGCTTTTATAATTAAAGAAGATGGACCCACTACCAATTGGTTTAATCATTCGGATATGCTTGCCGTCAACGGCTCCTATACAATGTGGAAAATTTGCTCTTTCTTCAAAACCTTCGGCTACATTTTGTAATAGTTCGCTATTAAGTTTAGGCAAAAATTCGTCGGTTAACTTCAACCAAATAATATTACAAACTTCTCGCACAATGTTCGCTATTGTAGATATTCCCATTCGATAACTGTAATGTAGATCTGTGAAATAACATCCACTACCGAGGTACCTGAAAAAGAAAGTAGGTAACTGTAATTGATCATAGTTTTAGTAGGAAAATGGCCCTTGGTGAAATTTTCTAAATTATTGATATGTTCACACACACACACGATATGCGAATTGTTAATCTTTAAAATGGACAATTTTGTTGGAATTTTTATTTTCAAACTGATAATTACAACATATCAAAAATTTATAAAATTTCATCAAGGGTCATTTTCCTACTAAAAAGCGCGGGGTCCTTTGACTTGTTCACTATGTTCACCTTGAAGTCACACAAATTTTACACGATTCTCTTATTGCAGGTACATTGGTTTTGAAACGTTGGACAAATATTCGAGACCAATGGATGAAGTGGAAAAAGAGGGTAAACGACGTAAAAAAATCAGGAGCAGGAGCATCAAAAATAAGAAAGTATATTTATTCTGAACAATTGAAGTTTCTGGAGAAAATTCCGACCCACAGACCAACAGAATCTAATATTTCAAATGAAGGCGAAGAACAACACGAAAGTGAAAACGATTCACAACAAAATACGAACCAAGCTACTGGCACCCCTGCAACAGAAGTAGCACCAGAAAAAACAACTACCAAACGTCGTGATGGTGCTCACAGAGTAACCCAAGGTGCAAACAAAAAGCGTAGAATGGACGAGTTTGAATTGCGAATGCTGAAAAGCTTGGAGTCAGATCAGCCGCAAGACCGGCACTTACTCTTTTTTAAAGGCGTCCTACCTTCTATTCAAGGTTTCAATGACTCCCAAACTATTGACTTTCAGATGGGAATTTTACAGTTGGTAAAAAACATTAAATCGGGAAATCCTCATCTGCCGGCTGTCAACCAACAAACGCCTCTCTACAGAACTACGCTACACAATCCATATCCTCCAGCGCACCCTCTACCTCAGCAACATTTTATACCTGGGACACAAGACAACAGTCAAGCTACGGCTTTTAATAATACACAGACACAGTCCAATATGTTAACTGCAGCAACAATACATTACCAAGAAGAGTATACTCGTCAAACGTCAACACCTCTTTCAACAGAAGCAGGTACACCCTCCTCACTTTCTTCATTCTTGGATATGGATTTTTAATACAGTTGTTGTTATTAACTCAATAATAAAGCTTATTTTTTAGTAATAATTAATGAAACTTCCCAACTTACCTCAATGTTACTGCCAACATTTCTATTGGTGGAATACAATTTCTTAAGTGGGTATTTTCTTTCTGGATATGAGGTTCTAGGTACTTTAGTAGTTCATCAAAAGTAGAAATAGACATTCGAAAGTAATTGAAAAATTTCACATTATCTTCCCTTAGCTGGGAAAATAGTGTCTGAAATGTACCAACAATATACCGTTGTGCAACTATTGGATGAACCCAAACAGTTCTCAATTTTTTTGTTTTGCGACGATGTCTTAATAAAGAAATAATAATCATTTTCTTACGTCTGTCCATGAACACTGGATACTGCACTGATACTGAAAATGATGTGGTGAGGTCTCCGGATCGAGAGAAATCGGATAAACAGGTATGCGGTGTGTAAAATTCATACGAAAAACACTCGGACCGTTGAAGACCCGGGCCGGGTGTTTTTCTTATAGTATGTAACGACACTAAGATGATCATTTTTTGCTAAGCGATACTCGAGCGCGTTAAATCGTTTTAAAGAAAGATGTTGAGAGTCACCCAGTAATTCTAATTTATCTTGCCTAAATGGTAATCTGACTATGAAACGATTATCATTGTTACGTGTGGTAGTTTCCGAAAAATAAGTTTCACAATATTTGTCTTCCGGTGATAGGAATTTCTTTTTCGGCAATTCCTCAATTTCCCAAAATTTCATAAGCGTTTTATTTAAATTATCATCATTATTCTCGTGACTTAAATTACAACTAATTTGACCCTTTTGCTTATTAGTTTTTCCATAATTTATATTTAATGAACCTGTAAATATCCACCCAAGTTTTGTTTCTACTAATAATGGCATATTTTTACCTAAACTTATTTTTCCGTCACACAGTAGTTCATAAAATATTCCTGCGCCTATGAGTAATTCAATATTTTTGGGAACGTTGAATCTCTCATCGGCTAAATCTAAATTTTGCGGGTAGCTCAAGACATTCCTAGGAAATTCTAGTAATGGTAAACTGTCACTTATAAATGGAATAACTAAAAACGGAAGATTTACTTCAAATGAGTTAAAACGAGACTTTATATTTGCGTTGGTTTTATGCGTGATATTGGTAATACCTTGATTAATCCCATTAATTCTGACATTAAATTCTGTACCTTTCAAATTTAATTTATCAAACAAAGATTGCGTTATCATATTTGCTTGACTGCCGGAATCTAAAAGTGCGTTACATTCGTGTACATTACCGAGATCGTCTTCAATAAATACAATCGCTGTTGATAATAAAACAACGTTTGTAGAAACCGCCGTTTCAAAAACATTCGAGTGTAAATTTAATACTTCTTGATTATTTTCCGAGTTTTTACAAGTGTGCATTATTGTTTCAGGTACATGACCCTTACCCGTTTTTTCGGGGTCGTTTTTTATTTCTAATTTCGTTTGTACCGCTAAAGCGCTGTTGCCGCTGGAGGTTGAGGGTTGTGAGGTATCAATATTTTGTTTTCGGGAATAATTTTTTGACCGGTTATTATCTGAATGTAATGCGGTGTTGTGTTTGTTTCCACATTTTTTGCAAGACGACGATCTACATTCAAACCTTGCATGTCCTGGTCGTAGGCAATTAATACATAACTTATGAAATTTTATTTTATCATACCGATCGGGGATTGATAATTCTAGAAAACGTTGACACTGAAATATGTAATGAGTACCGCTACAGATTTGGCAATTGATATCACCCGTTTTTTCAGTAGCTGCGTAAGTTTGATAAATTTGATGTGGCTTTCGTGTAACATTAATATCATGTGGTTTTCTGTTATAAACGTTAATTTTCACTTGTTACTTCCAACGAGTTGATCAAGCGCAATGCATCGTCTTTACAACAGGTTTTTAAATATAAAAATTTTTGAATTTCAGAAATATCATTACGTGAGTGTACAACTGAATTAAATACATCAGAAAATCCAAACCACGTTTCATACGTTCCGCAAAATGATGGTAAACCCATATCTGGCAACCTTGGTAACTGTAAATTCAAGCTTTGATTAGCAACAGGCATAGCTGTTATATTTTTACTATCGTAGTGGGCATGAATAATTTCTTTTGCTTCAGAAATAAGACTGAAAAATACTGATTCTATATTCTCTCTTTCCTTACTTTCATCACTATCTAGAAATTCTAATTGTGCCTGGCAATTGTCAAAATTTATAAATTCTTCTTCGATATTTTTTAATCGAGTTTCAATTTGTGCAATTTTAGTTTTGTTAGCTGAATCTTTAATAAACTTTTCAAATCGTGTTAATTTAGCCTTTATTATACCGCGTGTGTGACGTGATTCTGCTATTTGTGTTTCAGTATTTTGAGTTACGCTCATGATTAATCAACACAGATTGAGATATCAAAACGCAAAATATAAGAATAAGGAATAAAGAATAAGGACTTATCTTTGTAATGTCGTGGTCGTGTCGTGTTCTCGTGCAGCTCGGTAACGTCGAACTTCAGCTTGGCGGGGTTTTTCTTCGTGTCCAAAATGGCGGGGAACGTGCTTAGAATTGACTTCCAATTGTTGCTGGCCAAAATCCTGCTCGTATAGGACGAAAATGTTACGTGTTCTTGACTTCTTCGAAGGACCGAAGTAATGATTCACTACTTACAATTTAAATACTTTATTAACAAACTTCAATATTATACTGTTAAACAACAACGTGAAAATAAAGACGTGACTTGATGCTATGACTGCTATGAGTTCTCTCTCGAGTCTCCCTCTCAGCATTCGCAACGCTGCTCGCACGCATGCGTCTCATACAATTGTCGATCTTGCGCATACGTCTCATACAATTGCCGATCTTGCGCATACGTCTCATACAGAGGCGGCGATATATGATTAAAGCGCTAACAATACTGTTACATTAATCGCATTTTTACATTAGTCAAGCGGAAGAAACTTGTGCAGATATTTTGTTTGTTTTTGGCTGAAATGGATATCGATAACATAATGAAAAGTGTTAGTTTTAATTCAAAACTAATTAAACAATCGTTTTATTGGATTAGTGCAAAGGATAAAGAAGAAATTGAGGTATTATACTTAATATCTACTTATTTTATTATTGAAGGTTATGTGATTATGTTGATGTAAATATTGTTTTGGCGCGTAAATCATAACACTACTCCAATAGCGTATAAATATTAAAAGTTTTACCTAATTTTATTCCATCGTCTGACAAAATTAAAATGCAGATATCTCGAAAATAATTTTATGAAATTTAAATAAATGTAGCACCTTTCTCTACTGTAAAAATCACAATTTTTCGTAAAAAAATGCAGGTGGAAAATGTTTTTGATTTTTGTTTCAGAAATTTGTAGATGAAATACAAGAAATTAGTAAAGTGACATGGTCAATAGAAAAAACAATTGAAAAGGATAAGGCTAGAAACAACTTGTTTAAGCGAATTTATTATTGCCATTTTAATACAAGGCGAAGAAAAAGTACCACAGATTTAAATAAAAAAAGGTCAAGAAACATTGATTGTCCAGCAAAATTAATAATAACTTTAAAGAAAGTTATACCTATATCAAAGTCTAAAGCCAATAATTCATTTAATAAAGTGGACAAAGAGTATCCTTGTTTATTAGAATTTCGAAACAATCACAATCATAGATCTGATGTTGGTGAAGCTCTACGTGCCAGACCTTTGGGGGACGATGCAAAAAAAGCTATATTAAATTTATTTGAAAGAGGGCATTCTGTAGCATCGGCTTATCATACGTATTGTACTACAAAAATGGAAGAATTGGGTGATGAGTATTACGATAAAATAGGCGATCGTCATTATTTTCTATCGAAAACTGATGTGCGAACTCTTTGGACTAGGAACTTCAGGCAGCAATATGGCGAGCGTAGTGGCCCAGAAATGCTAAAGAAATTGGAAGATGTATTAATTTCAGAAAATGAAAGAAATGGGACATTATTTAAAATATCTACTTTTGGCGAAAACCATTCAATTTCAATACGCACTAATGCAAACTAAACTACCTCAGGCATCGGAAATGATATTTGTGGATGCAACAGGAAACTGTGATGTTCAAGATCATAAAGTATATTTTTTTGTTACGCAATCTCCTGTGGGAGGTTTGCCAATTGGGTGCATTATAAGTAGTAGTCAAAAAAAGGATATATTTCAAGAAGCGGTACAAGCTCTACTAGATATACTCCCGGTTAAAATACAGCCATCTGTCATAATGACAGATGACGACTTGCGGGAAAGAAATGTCCTACAAAACTGTTTTCCACAATCAAAATAGTTATTTATGTAACTAGTGTGTAAAGTAGCCTTTTTTTGACAAATGTGAATGTTGTCGCATGAGCCGCGGGCGAATGCGACAATCACATGAGTCGAAAAAAAGGCCTTTACACACGAATTGCATACAAAATTTTTTCTACTATCGAAAACTTTATCAAAATACAGAAGTTTAAGTAATATGCCACTAGAACATTTTCGAAACATTTCATTTTATTTTTCCCACACTATTTGCGAAGTAATCTTCTGAGAGATCCCTTTATAATTATAATAATCTAAAATAACATCAGTTTCCTAAAAATATTCAATACTTACATCAAAATGCAATTGATTACCCTAGAATAGTCGGAAAATCTCAATTTAATCTTTAATTGTCAGATTCAATTCACAATTAAAGAAATGTCAGTCACTCACCGCCAACTCATACCTATTCAGATACCTATAACTACATACATAATAATATTGGAACATTTTCTTCACGCACTAGTGCGTAAAGAAAAACTCTTTACGCACTAGTGCGTAAAATAAGGTTTTACGCACTCGAAAGTGTGTCTAAAGTACCTACTTTACACACGGTAGTAGAAAAATGCTTTTATGTACATTCCATGTTTTAAAAGCATGTTGGCGTTGGCTTACTACTGCAAAAAATAAAATTCCAAAGACACATAATCAAGTTTATTACCAGTTATTCCGAAAGATTGTATACTAAGACTCAGAAGATAAGCTTTTTGAAGCCAAAAAAATATTGGGTGAACAATGTCAACATTCCAACTTTCTTAAATATGTGGAAAATATGTATTTACGAATTGAGACTTGGTGTTCGTTTTACAGGCGTAATTTGACTTTACGCGGCTCAGACACAAATAATTATGCAGAAGTAATGTTCCGATTACTCAAGGATATACCTTTAAAACGCACAAAAGCTTTTAATCTTACTCAATTAGCTGATTTTATATGTACTGGATTTGAAAGATATTATCAACAAAGGATTCTTGATATTGTCTTAAACCGTGAGAGTAAAGCAGTTGAACTAAGATATTTGCCAAAAGAATTGGCTGAAAATGTGAATATAAAATACATTGGAAATCTTCAATATGAAGTTGTAAGTTTTAGTGACCCCAATATTACTTATCAGATAGATATGATAACATGTATGTGCAGTTGTCCAGTTGGATATAATGGAAAACACTGCAAACACCAAGCTGCAGTAATTTCAAAATTTGGCATTTTAAAAGTAATTAATACTTTATCAGACGAAAATAAAATATTGTTTTATCAAATTTCTACCGGCAAAGAACCAAAAAAGACATTATTTTATCCATTACAATCACATGAAACTTCAGATACCTGTCATACATCAAACTTAATAAGTCCTAATGAAGTGGATGCTTCTATCACAGGACCAAACACAGAACCAAAGGTACCGGAAGAATTTAACGCGATAGAAGACTTGGATTCGGAAATTGAAGCAACAAAAACAGCATGGTTGGCATATAGTAATGCAATTTTAAAGCACATTGATAATGATCCAGAACAGTTCCTACCAGCTGCCAATCGGCATTTGGATAATTTCAAGAAATATGCTACTTCTGTACCATCCCTATTATCAGGTCTCCACACAGCTTACAAATACAAGGGAGCACTTAAAATCCAATCAGGCAAAGCTGTTAATCCTAAAATTTCAAGAAAAGGAGTAAAAATTAGTGTTCAGCCAACTGCCGTTGCTAGACGAAAATCCAAAATCTCTGGTAAAAGAAAACTCGCAGGAAGACCCTCTTTAAATAGCAAAAAATCATGTGTTACAGCACCACATTCATTAAGTGTATGCGTAAAGAACAACCGTGGTTTGGGATCCAACAAATCAAAAAAATGAATTATTTGTATTTTACTGTTTTCCTTGTCACTTTGTCATTTTCACTTTAATAAAAAATATTATATTACTAAAATATATTTTAGATTAGAGGTGTTTTTTTTATTATAATACATAATAATGTGCAAAAATACTAAATTTAAATAATTAATGAAATAAAAAAATAACAACATTAGGAAACTGAATTTGGATTTATATATTATGTATATTAAAATAAGCTGCTTTAAATAATTAAAGTTTTTTAGACTATAAAGGTATAATCCTCGGTATAATCCAACATAAAACTTAATAAAAATATACTATACCTGCTTCAATCACATCAAAGAATGTGTGTAAATATGCTAATTAATATTGAAAAAAATATAAATTTACTAGTTATATGTAACAGTCTGCATATCTACTTGAGTGCTATCGTGCACGTTACATACAAAAAAAACGTTATTAGCTATTAGGTTATGATTATGTATTTGACGTTTTAAAAGAGATGATTTGATCTATTCATTTTAATTCATTTTAGTTAGAGTGAATTTTGATAATAATAGAATGTGATTGGCTATAGCGGGAGTGAAATATTTTTCGTTATTCACTGGTGTGAAAAATTAATATCATTGTGCAGCTAAATATCTAAAAATAATTTGTGTATTATTTAGTCGTGAGGAAAAAAACATTACCATCAAAAATGAAAGCTAAGAACATTGTCAATACAATTATCATCTCAAACTCATATATGACTTGATTATTTTATATAATATAGGTATTAGGTACCTATGTGGGTATGATGTTTTGTGTTTATTTCTTAAGCTTTATACTAAGGTTCTTTCTGCTCTGTGAAAATATTTTTACAATTTCAGATTGTACTTTTTATAACAGATTAAAAATATTCCTTCCAGTTTAACAATATACATTTGAGAAAACCCACTTTTACTAAAATCTAGGTAAGCACCTAACTAATTGTGTGAAATTATGTTCTGTGCACTGTATAACAAATTTTTGCTTGTTAAATAAATAAAATTTATATTTGTTTCATTCACTTCAGTAACAGTTGATATAGAATGTACCCAGTTATCACAATAAGTAAAGTAATTCTAAAATGGAACTACACATTACACAAGCGGTTTATATTCTAATTCAAAAAGATTTTATACCCTACCTATTAATGTGACAAAAGTATACCCAAATACTTAATTTGGTAGAGGTAGTTGTGATCAAGTGTTCTAGATATCTCCAATATAGCAGCTACTAATGGAAAATTTGTTTAAATTATGAATAAGTATAATACCCATAATTGTTTTGAATTGTTGGGGGTATTCAAGACCAAAGCGTTACATCACACCACCTGCTGATGTCTTAAGAATTAAAGATTATCCTGTATGACTAGCTATTTTCATTAAAATATAGTTACATCAAACAATCTGTAATTGACTCCAGGCATAAAGAAATAAAAAATTTCTATCAGGTATTGTGAAAATTAATATCGTGTAAAAGAATTTAGACAAGTGCACACCTAATATGAATGATCAAATATATATTTGGCATAGGTACCATTAATATCTTCAAATGAATATTTTTAAAGTATTGAGTAAGTATGTATATGTCCTACCTATGTTTTAGTTTGTTCTCCTATGACATGTAGGTACTTATTATCTCTTGATTTGAGTTGTGAAATCTGAGAAAAAAATAAAATTCAGTAGAAGGTAAGTTGGTTGGTGTTCATTTGTAATTATCCAACTTTCATTTTATTATGCGACCCATTGTTTTTTGTTGTAATACAATACCTTAATCCTACATTTTTGTATGGGTACCTAAATTCTTCAAAAAATAAAATTTATAGGTAGGTACCAACAAATTGTTTTGTTGACTTAAATAACCTGCAAATGTTTAATAAACTGAGAATCTTCTGCTACACGTAATGTCACTTTTACTCTTGTATTAAATGTTGGTATTATTTAAGTATGTACTTGAAAAAAGTTAGTTTATTTTGTTTGTGATGTATTATGAAAATTTTATGATTTTTGACCATAGGTAATGCTTTTGTATTACCTATTTTATCAAATAAATTTTGTCTTACAAACTATTACTAGGGATATCATTTTCATTGTCACCCATTTTAAAGTGAAACAATTTGTACAAAACAAAACAAAAATTATTGTGCATATGTATAAAATCAGCATACATTACATCCTACGAATGTAGATAAGCATTTCATAAATAACTATGTAGGAATGTAGGTAGTGTTATATTAATTTTCCGCCGCTTTTTCAACTATTTTGGAGACCACAGGGATAAATTATATTTTAAGCTCATCTACTTTTCTTGTATTCTCAATTATTCTCATTTATGCAGCCAATTTTGTGTATATCTAAAATAATGATGTAATGAAAATTTTATTATAGATAGGTAATTGATGTTTGTTTTGGAAACCAATCTAAAAGCAAATAATATTTATGAATTCTCTATTTGTATCGATTTAACAAATTTTAGTTACAAAAGCATAATGCTACAAAATTATCCACTTCTTCAGTGTATTGGGACCTTAAAGCTTTTGTGACATCTCCCAGTAAATTTTCAGCTTATATATCTTTGTCTAAAGATTTTCTTTTCTTACCAATTGGCTCGGTAGAGGCTGACGATTAAGGGAGAATCAAATTCTCCAGTTGATCTTGATCAGGGTTTGTTGAGGTACGTCAGAGAAAAAACTAAAGGTGTAATACATCACTCTGGCTCAGTTCTAGAAGACTAGAAGCACATAGCACGAAACTTTTGATACCTAGGTATTGCTATATATATTTTCCAAAAGATACAGGAGAGTATTTCATTTTCCTTTTATCTAACCTAAAAAATGCTTCAAAAAAAAAAAAATATATATATATATATATATATATATATATATACATATAGTGGTACTTAGGAGGACCAAAATGGAAATCAAATGGTACATATGGGGACATTTGGCACATACGGGGCCGGTCCTCGTATTTTTCTAGATATAGCGTTTACTGTCGGTACCGGTCCCGGTAATTTTTTATACGTACTGCGTATATTAAGAGGACCTCGTTCATAATACACACAATGTTGAAAAGAAGGACCAGTGTACATAATGACAACCGGTGTGGATGGATTCGGTCCCGGCAGGTCATAGATTAAAATGTGTAAATTTTAATCCCTTTATCTATAGGCGTATTGGGTCCCAATGGTACTTAACTACCTGAAGATATTCTTCGGGGAAATGTACCTCTTTTCGGAAATCCAATCCTCCCTCTTTTTATTGTATCTGAATGTTTAAATTAAATACTATTTCATTCATTGTTTATATTTCATCGAGTGCATTTCATATTTCAGATCAATTTGTCTGTTGTTTTAAACATTTTAAAAATGAATATAAATATTATTTTAAGTGAAAAAGGAAAACAAATGTTAGTGATAAATAACTTTAAATATAGTTTTCAAAAGTGCTTAAAAAGTGGAGAAAGGCGTTGGATATGTACAAATAAAAAGTGTAAATCATATATACTTAGTTTGGGTGAATCGAAAGATATAACTTTGACAAAACATATTGAAGAGCATTGTCATAGCGCAAATATAGAAAAATTGAATCGCCAAATTGTAAGCTCTTCTTGCAAACGCAAGGCAGTTGAAGACTTGTCCGAAAAGCCTGCAAAAATTATTCGTCGTGTACTTCAAGAGAATCTGCCATCAACCATTACAACAAATGACGTAGCAAATATTAGAAGGTATATGTACTGCTCCCGTAGGAAAATGCAGCCGGCATTGCCAAAAAACATCGATGAAACTTTCGATATTTTAAAAAACAAAAACATTGGAACAAATACTGGTGAACCATTTATCTTATTTAGTAATAAAATAGACCAGATCGTTGTATTTTCATGCAAGTCAAATATTGAATTTTTGGGAAAAGTTAATCGAATTTATTTAGACGGCACATTTAATTATTGTCCACAATTTTTTTGCCAATTCTTTACTATACATGGATATTTTAATGGACACTACATTCCCTTAGTGTTTTCATTGTTGCCTAATAAATGTAGTTCAACTTATCAAAAATTATTTAATATTCTCGAAGATATCGCTTTAAAACACTCTACTAGCTTACATATCACTGAGGCAGTTATAGATTTTGAAATAGGTATTCATACTGCTATTCAAAAAGTTTGGCCAAAAGCCCATGTTATTGGCTGTCGATTTCACCTTGCACAGTCATGGTATAAAAAAATACAAAAATGTGGTTTAATATCAATGTACAGCGAGGAATCTTCTGAGGTTGGTAGATGGCTAAGGATGACCTTTGCTTTAACGTATTTACCTCCTAGGGAAGTGAGTGATTGTTTTATTTTTGATTTGCTTTCAATAGCACCAGACCAGGAAAACATAAAAAAATATTGATTGATTATTTAATTGAAAATTATATATCTGAAGAATCTTTATTTCCTCCATCCCTTTGGGCAAAAAATTCAGCGGATCTTACTCGCACTACGAATGCCTGTGAATCCTTTCATAGCCATTTTAATAATTCTTTTTATAAAGCCCACCCGAATATATTTGTTTTTATTGAAAAACTAAAAGAATTTCAAATGGAGACCTATGTTAAAATGCAAAGTACACATATTATGTATAAAACGCGAAATAATAAAATAAAAAATCGCGAAAATTTCATAGCAAAAAAAATTGACGAATATGAAAAAGGAAAAATAAGTCGATTTTTTTTCATTAAATGTATCTCATTTTATTGTTCTATTAATAATTAATTGTATATGTATATATATAATATATCTTATGTATATGTGTTTCTATTTTATTTTTACCTTTTTTTTAAATCCTAAAATGTATACCTTTACAATAATATTTCAATGTAATAAATATATCAAATTTTTAAATTAGTTTTACTACCTGTTTTTCATTTGGTTTAACAACAGGTGGCTGGGACCGAATCCATACATTATTATTCAGGTAGGACTAAAGTTCGGGACCCAATAAGCACGCTATTTTTGAACTACCTGCTACTTGGGACCCAATAAGCATATGCCCATGACAACAGTTTGCATCCTGAATATAGAAAAAAATTCTCGGGCGCAAGAAAAATAGAACAAAATTGAAATGATGATTCTCCTGATATATTAATTTTGTAACATAAATACGATGAATATAATATGTAAATTCAACATTTCTACCTTTGTGAAATTAACTGTTTCGACCATTACTTTGTGGAATCCACTTATCTTGGATGATATTCAACAAACATTTTATTCTATTTTTCTCACTACTGATTCTTGACAAATGAATAATTTATCGTGCATCATTATGAAATAACTTTTTGCGTCTATTGGGTTGGAAGAAAATGTCCCTATTTTGTCCTTAAGTGACTTTCATGTCCTCATAATGACCTTTACTTAATTGTATAATATTCAAGTGTACCTTTTTGATTCTAAATAAATTCGTGTACCACCTACTGAAGCATGAACTTTAATTACAGTTAATTTTGTAAACTCTAATGTCAATTTATGTAATAAATACAGGGTGTCCCACGACGAGTGAAAACTATCTGTATATGGCAAAATACTTATAGTAAAATCATGAAAATTTCTACGTTTGGGTTTTCGGATACGATCTTTTCAACTAAAATATTTTCAAAGATGGCCGACTTCCGGTTCTACCTATTTTAATAACAATTTAAAACCTCAAATATCTCGGACACGACTAAAAGTTGGAATAGGATTGATAAAAACAATTTGATTTGATTTTTTTTAGAGACAGATGAAGAAAAAGACTTTTTTATTTCTTAGTGCTTGTATCAAAATTTAGACCACACCTGCATCTCTAAAAATTTACAGAAAACATTTAATATCTGAATAACTGTAAGGTTGAGGTATAGGAAAGTATACATGAAATTGACCTATTTTTTCCCCTGAATGCATTAAAATAGAAATAACAGGGTGGTTGTATTTAAAAAAATGAAGAAATTTGATATTTATGAAGTTAAACTTTGAACAGTTTTTATACACACCCTGTATAAAATGAAAAATTTTTCAACATAGATTCGAATACGTTTGACATTTTCATATCTTCAAGGGTCTCCTCGTAAAAAAATAATTTATAAGGGTCTTCAACGGTCAAATTTTCTACAAAAAAATCAATAACTCAAAAAGTGTGCATTTTTCGAGAAAAGTTTTCAGACCAAAGTAAGCTAAAATATTACGTAGATTTCAAAAATGTATTAATATACAGGGTGTTCTATTTAAAATATCAAAGTTACAGTCGACTTCCGGTAGAACCGGAAGTCGGCCATCTTTAAAAATATTCCAGTTGAAAAGATCGTATCCGAAAACCCAATCCTAGAAATTTTCATGATTTTACTATAAGTATTTTGCCATATACAGATAGTTTTCACTCGTCGTGGGACACCCTGTATTATTCTTCGATAATTTTGTGAACAATCTAAACATTATCAAACGTACAAATGTCGGTCCTGACATAAACCTCTTCAGACAATGTTCACTTGTTCTTATCTTATAATGACAGATCTCAATTTTACTGAATTCAATGACAATTTTTTAAATGCAGGATACGTATATTATAGCAATAAAGAACATTCTCTTGATAACATGTCCTCACGGATGATTTATAACCAAATGTATCTACATGCACTGAAGATTGAAGAAATATATACACTGGAACTCGAACCTTGGGTACATTGCAATTATTTAGTGAGGTATCGATTCATAAGTATAAGGCATATTTTATATAGAATATGACATATTCTAATCTACCTGATTATTAGCAATCTAAATATTGGTACTCTTAGGCAATGTTTAATTTTTCATATAATTACCGATGGGACAGTAAACATAATGCAGTTTTTGAAAAGTAGGATATATATATTTGTATATATATATATATATATATATCTATATTGGTACTTAGGAGGACCAAAATGAAACTCATATGGTACATGTGGGGACATTTGGCACATACGGGTCCGGCCCTTGTATTTTTCTATGTAGCGTTTATTGTCGGTACCGGTCCCGGTAATTTTTATACGTATTTAAGAGGACCTCGTTCACAATACACACAATGTTTGAACGTGGGACCTGTGTACATAATGACAATAGTTTGCATCCTGAATATAAAAAAAATTTCTCGGACGCGAGAATAAAATTTGAATTATGATTCCCCTGTAGAAGAGTCTCTAATGAAGTTAACGATATATTAATTTTGTATCATAAATACGATGAATATATACCTTGTAGAATCTACTCATCCTGGATGATATTTAATACACATTTCATTCTATTTTTCCCACTACTGATTTTTGACAAATGAATAATTTATCGTGCATCATTATAAAATAACTTGTTATGTCCCTATTTTCTCCTTAAGTGACTTCCATGAACAAGTCCTCATAATAACCCTCACTAAAATGTATACAGGGCTTTTCACGATGAGCGTTAATTAGACGTTTCTGGCAAACCAGACAACGGATCAACCTGAAAATTTGACAGTATGCATGAATGAACATAATCTACACGCCTAAAATATTTTAGACGATGCGGCGTTGCCGCTTCTACTGTAAAGTAGCGGTTACTTTGATTTTTCAAATGGAACACCCTGTATATAATATCATATTATGATTTCTTATTACTTCGTCAACAATTTCATATAGTATTTCCCTATACCTATCTCTTATCGTTTGAGAGATATGAATGAATTTCGATTTTTTTTTCACCAAACATGTACTTTTATAAACGCTGATAATCTTGAATCCTCTGGTACTACAACGATCAAATTCGGCATGGAGTGAAGTGATACCATAAGGATCCTCACTTCGGAGCCATATTTTTTTTGCCACATACAGGGTCGTTAGAAAATGCGGATACTTTGTTCACATGAAAAAATGAGTGGAAGTCAATTTTTTCAAATGGAACACCCTGTATATTTCCACATTTTTGAGCTCTTTATCCAATTTTAGATTGACTTTGTTCGGATAATCCTATTCCGATTTCGATCCGTTTTCGAGATAAACTGTTTCAAACAGAAATTGACGTGGTTCCCTTGAATTCATCAATTATTTTTGAAATTTAACAGGATGCATTCGATGCTCCTTCATGAACACACAGTCACAGATAATGCAATGTATAAATAATCATTAAAATACTCTTCAACCATCAAATGAAACTTCTTTTCAAAAAATAGTTTTATTAACGCACCCGAACTGAAAATGAATTCATGAATTAGTTTGTCAATTCAATTATCATTGTATTTCAGAATATGTTCGAACACATCTCCTCCTCTACTTAAACAAACATGTAATCTCTTCAGAAGATTTTCATGTGTAGCGCTTCTGATTGATTCTGGAGTTAAACTATTGAAAGCAGTTCTAACTCTCGATTTCATATCTTCCATTGTTGTTATTGGGTCGGAGTAAACCATATTTTTAATGAAACCCCATACAAAATAATCTAGTGGATTGCCATCTGGTGTTCTAGGAGGCCAACAAAATGGTCCATTATTACCAATCCATCTGTCTTCGAAAATTTCAGTTAAAGCTTTACTTACTGAACGAGAATTATGGGGTGGAGCACCATCCATTTGGTACCATACACGTTCTCTTCCTGGCCTATGATTTAAAATCATTTGAATTCCATTTCTCAGTAAATCTTCATATTTTGTAGCATTTAAGTTATCATCATAAAACTCAATATAAAAAATTGAGTCATTCTTTATGGCACAAAATACATTAAATTGCCATCTTTCTTGAAAACCCCTTTGGCGAACGACATGGGGATTTTCTGGCGACCAATAATGACTGTTGTGTCTATTGAAAATTCCATTTTTTGTGAACTTGGCCTCATCTGTCCATATGATATTGTCTAGGAAATGTTCATCCTCTTGAGTCTTGACAAGTAACCATTCAAAGAATTCCACTCTACGAGGCAAATCTGTCTCTTTCAGATGTTGGACACAGTAAAATTTATAGGGATGCCATTTGTGCTTATAAAGAATTCGATAAATTGTCACGTAGGGTATACCTATCTCCCTTTCAGCTTCGTGTAGAGAAGCATTTGGAAACGCATGAAAAAATCCCAAAACTGTTATGTTATTGTAATCATCATCCACTTCAGGCTTTCTACGAATAAGTTTTGGATGAAAGGTTCCATTCAACCTACAGTTTCTTAGAAGTCGGTTTATCACATTATTATTTGGCTTCGGAAGTTGAGGATATCTTTCATGAAATACTCGGCATGTTCTACTTGCAATTCTATTGCACTCACCATGAATTATTAATAAATTCAAAAAATCTTCATTACTGTAACCTAATCTTGACATTTTTTGGTTATAATTGGTATCACAATCAGTCAAAACCATCAACTAACGTTTGACGTTTTAAAATTGGATCATTTATATTTCCAAAGCACACTATGAAAAAATACTAATTTGCAATGTTGTACGGTAGAGAGACTCAATACCTCAATGCATACAAATTTTAACTTTTTCTAAGGAGCATATCACTTTCGAATTGACTGATTGGTTACTGTTGAAAAACTAAATCTAAAAGATATATTACATAGCATAAAATAGATGTTAAATCTCAAAAATAAGTGATGAATTCAAGGGAACCACGTCAATTTCTGTTTGAAACAATTTATCTCGAAAACGGATCGAAATCGGAATAGGATTATCCGAACAAAGTCGATCTAAAATTGGATGAAGAGCTCAAAAATGTGGAAATATACAGGGTGTTCCATTTGAAAAAATTGACTTCCACTCATTTTTTCATGTGAACAAAGTATCCGCATTTTCTAACGACCCTGTATGTGGCAAAAAAAATATGGCTCCGAAGTGAGGATCCTTATGGTATCACTTCACTCCATTCCGAATTTGATCGTTGTAGTACCAGAGGATTCAAGATTATCAGCGTTTATAAAAGTACATGTTTGGTGAAAAAAAAATCGAAATTCATTCATATCTCTCAAACGATAAGAGATAGGTATAGGGAAATACTATATGAAATTGTTGACGAAGTAATAAGAATTCATAATATGATATTATATACAGGGTGTTCCATTTGAAAAATCAAAGTAACCGCTACTTTACAGTAGAAGCGGCAACGCCGCATCGTCTAAAATATTTTAGGCGTGTAGATTATGTTCATTCATGCATACTGTCAAATTTTCAGGTTGATCCGTTGTCTGGTTTGCCAGAAACGTCTAATTAACGCTCATCGTGAAAAGCCCTGTATATTTACATGTACCTTTTTGATATCTTAATAAATTCGTGTACCACCTTCTGAAGCATACACTTTAATCCCAATTAATTTTGTCAACTCAGATGTCAATTTATGTAATAAATATCATTCTTTGATAATTTTGTGAACAATCTAAACATTATCAAACCTACAAATTACATCACAATTTTCAAAACAAGGATACGTTTATTCTAGCAAAAAATCACTTTGGATTCTCAGAATTTGAAGCGAACATGTTCTTAATAACATGTCCTCACGAAGGATTTATAACCAAATGTAGCTACATGCACTGAAGATTGAAGAAATATGTATATGCACTTGCATGAACTCGGATCTTGGGTACAATTAATTTAGTGAACTGTTATGTCGATTCATAAGTACCTATAAGAAATAAGAATATAATATAATCTACCTTGCAATTAATTATAAGCTATCTAAATATTGGTACTAATATAAACCTCTTGTGCAATGTTTAATTTTTCATAACATTACCGATAGGACAGCATACATAATGCAGTTTTTCAAATGTAACATATTTATATAAACATATCAACTTTTTTATAATGTATACCTACTATCCAATAGTTTGAAAACCAATATTTTTTTTTCTCCAAGCTTAAGCTTAAGATTATATCTCGGGTTTCGATACAGGTACCTACATAAAATTTAGTTTTCATTTAGTAGAGAAAAAACCTTATAAATTCTAATATATAACAATTATACATTATATGGTTTAAATGAAACTAACTGTTTCTAAATGACTCCACAATATATTTGAAAAAAAAAAAAAAAATGTGTAAATTGAAAGTAAATTGACAATTGTTTCGATAAATAGGTATATCATCGTCAGAATGACAGAAGTTACTTTTGACATGATGTATACTTGATATATATTTGGCTAGTCCAAATAGTGCCTATCTGGTGATTGACTTAATATATATGAATAGAAAAAAGAAGAATTTTCAAATAGTAGCTTTGATATTATTAGCCCTATGGGGATATTCTGGATATCTTTGTCCCATTTAAGATCAGTATAACTGTGCAATGATATAGGAAACCAGGAAAACTATATCTGCTGATCTTTACAATTATTACTTAAGAAGACAGTTTAATAATGGAGAACTTCCTAGATTCAGCTGTTCATTGAGGACTTCATATTGTGGGTCTGCTAAGTGTCTTCTAATTTCTAATTCTTCTAGGAAGTCCAGTTCTTGCTTCCTATCACAAACATGTAGTATTTCTGGTTCTGTGTTAGGTGTTACTGAATGTTTAGTGTCAAGTAGGTGTTTTGCATAATGTGATTTATCTGGTTGTTTTAATCTGTATGCTCGTATGTGTTCACTGTACCTAATTTCAAAATTACGAATGGTTTGACCAAGATATACAGCATTACAATCCGGACATTTAAGTTTGTATATCCCAGATTTTCTTAATGGGGTTATTTTTGTTTTTACATTTAGCAAACTTCTACCTACATTGTTTTCTGTTTTAAAAGAAATTGTTGTATTTGTTGCTGAAGATATTATCTTTGAAATATTATTGGAAATATTACCAGCATAAGTGATGGTTTTGTAATTTGTTACTTCTTTAGTTTGTTTAGGAAATATTAGTTGTAACGCCATCTTTTTCTCTTTTTTATTAAGTAATTTATTTATTAAATGTAAAGGATAACCATTGGATGTGGCTATTTGTTTAATTGTATTAATTTCTCTATCAAAATTAAATTTGTTCATAGGAACCGAAAATGCTCTATGAATCATCGAATTGTATGCTGCTAGTTTATGTGACATGGGGTGGTTGGAATCATATGGTATAGTCACATCAGTATGTGTTGGTTTTCTGTAAATTGAAAAGTCCAGTACATTATTGACTTTTTGAATTTTTAAATCAAGAAAATTAATTGAGTTATTTTCTTCAACTTCTAGTGTGAATTTAATTTTTGGGTGTAAATTATTAATATAATTGAAAAACATATTTAATTGTCGTTCACTACCTACAAAACACGTTAATATGTCATCCACATACCTATACCAAAATAAAATATTTTTTGAAATATCACATTCAAAGATCTTTCTTTCCAAACTGTCCATAAAAATGTTTGCCAAAATTGGTGATATAGGGCTTCCCATTGATTTAAAAATTCAAAAAGTCAATAATGTACTGGACTTTTCAATTTACAGAAAACCAACACATACTGATGTGACTATACCATATGATTCCAACCACCCCATGTCACATAAACTAGCAGCATACAATTCGATGATTCATAGAGCATTTTCGGTTCCTATGAACAAATTTAATTTTGATAGAGAAATTAATACAATTAAACAAATAGCCACATCCAATGGTTATCCTTTACATTTAATAAATAAATTACTTAATAAAAAAGAGAAAAAGATGGCGTTACAACTAATATTTTCTAAACAAACTAAAGAAGTAACAAATTACAAAACCATCACTTATGCTGGTAATATTTCCAATAATATTTCAAAGATAATATCTTCAGCAACAAATACAACAATTTCTTTTAAAACAGAAAACAATGTAGGTAGAAGTTTGCTAAATGTAAAAACAAAAATAACCCCATTAAGAAAATCTGGGATATACAAACTTAAATGTCCGGATTGTAATGCTGTATATCTTGGTCAAACCATTCGTAATTTTGAAATTAGGTACAGTGAACACATACGAGCATACAGATTAAAACAACCAGATAAATCACATTATGCAAAACACCTACTTGACACTAAACATTCAGTAACACCTAACACAGAACCAGAAATACTACATGTTTGTGATAGGAAGCAAGAACTGGACTTCCTAGAAGAATTAGAAATTAGAAGACACTTAGCAGACCCACAATATGAAGTCCTCAATGAACAGCTGAATCTAGGAAGTTCTCCATTATTAAACTGTCTTCTTAAGTAATAATTGTAAAGATCAGCAGATATAGTTTTCCTGGTTTCCTATATCATTGCACAGTTATACTGATCTTAAATGGGACAAAGATATCCAGAATATCCCCATAGGGCTAATAATATCAAAGCTACTATTTGAAAATTCTTCTTTTTTCTATTCATATATATTAAGTCAATCACCAGATAGGCACTATTTGGACTAGCCAAATATATATCAAGTATACATCATGTCAAAAGTAACTTCTGTCATTCTGACGATGATATACCTATTTATCGAAACAATTGTCAATTTACTTTCAATTTACACATTTTTTTTTTTCAAATATATTGTGGAGTCATTTAGAAACAGTTAGTTTCATTTAAACCATATGATGAGTAGATTCCACGAAGTGAGGGTTTATACAGTTAACTCAATTATACATTAAATAATGATGATTAACTCATAATGCATAAATAATTTCTATTATTAGGTAATATGGTACAAATATACAAATTTATGTAATTTAATAATGGGGAATTGAAGCCGGTCTTCGTAATGACCCATGAAATGTATGTACATAATACATATTTATACCTGCAATTACGATAGAAGTAAATTCGTGTTACGAGATGTCAGTGTATAAAATAAATGTTTTCACTAATGATATTCCGAATATCTCAGACATTCTGGACTAGTTCCCAACATGAACCTAATTATCAACGTCAACGTTCAAAAATTGTTCCCATAATCACCGATACGATAATGTACATACGGTTGTCTCTGGTACATACGAGAAATTAACAAAGCCCGCATGCGCATGGAAGCAAAGCTTATTGTTAGACAAGACATTCCATAAGCGTACTCGAAGAAAAAAATTATTTCCAATATTCACACTTTTTCATTAATTTGATAATATATTTTTCCATAACTCATCTATACAAAATTGGCTTTGTGATGTCCAAAACAGTTTAACGAAATATACATTTGAGTATCCTTTTTGGTAAACAGCTGGATTCACTGTTCAACTTATTGATTACAGTCCACAACGCATTTTAATTGACTGGACATACAACATAAGGTATACCAGCCAGCCAGCAGAAGAAATTCTTATTTATTATTAGCGACAATCAACAAAACTCTCAAATTGTCCCTATAGGTGTTATTTTACCACGTCCAAGACTCTAAGCATTCTCTTCTCGTGCCGATTGCCGATTTGCATCGCATTCCCTCATAGAGGTCCAAATCATACCAGCCAATTAGGACTAAGATTCGGAAATATGTCCTTATTTGGTATAAGAATCCGTTGCGGTTTTATATTACCCTTACAAAGTGCGGGGTCGTTGTTTTGACTTCTTTTTTTTGTACTAGCCAGAAATAAAAACACCTTTCGGCGTCAAGTGCCGGCAAAGAAAAATGGACTAGGGCGGTTCGGGGAGCGGTGAGGTTCTTGTCGGCTTTTGTTCATGTTTTCGACACCCTTCCAAGTGTAAATTTCTTTTGTCATGGGCGGCGGAATGAGGGTTTGCCTGATGTAATTAGCAGTAAATATTGCTAGCGAAATGGGGATTTAGTCGTTCGCTTTGAACGTTATTAGTTCAATTATATATTAATTGAACACTTATGGATGACCGAACATTTCTTGTGTGATTTTTCACATTGTTTTCTTTAATGTTCATATAATTTTTCACATTTTTGTTCAGATTTTGGAGGTAGTAAATCGTTAACTGCATTATTAGCAAGATTGTGAAGTTCTAGTAGAGTGAATGATAATGCGCTATATAGTTCCATACTTATAAATTCTAAATTATGTATTAGCAACTTAATGAATATACTTTTTTAAACTCCCCAATTGCAATTCAATTTTTATTAGAAACATGTTTACAGGTTTATTATGAAAAATGACTTTTTTTACAAAATGAAACTCTTGTGATTCTTGTTTGACAATATACTATTTCCCTTCTAAAAAGAAGTTAATTTTGGCATGGTTACAGTAAAAATCAATTCCAAAATTAGATAAATACAGACACTCCTAACTCAACCTTTTACCTGTCTCATGTTACGTGTATGTCCATAACCAACCTGCCCCTTCCTATTATTATGAATAGAGAATTATTTAAAATTCAGTCCTATATTCGTTATTTAGTAAATTAGCTTCTGCTATCATAGATTTCCATGCTATTTCCAATTTTAGTGAAAAATGTATTCACTAGTGCTATTTTTGGATGGAGTTTATTACATTTGTAAACAAAATAGTATTAAGAAACACGTTGGTAAGAATGCTAGTGTTCGTTATAAAAGTAATGGCTGGTTCGAAGCTGAAATAATTGCGGAAAACGGTAAGTAGTTATTACATTGTTTTTATTAACCAATGGTGATATATTTTATAGGTAATTATATTGAATGTTATGTGATGAAATAAAATAATTCAATTCGCAAAAATCTACATAATATTTAAACTTAATTGTGACACACAGAAGCTTTATGGAATGGAGGTATGATGAGAAATTTTCAATTTATACAGTGCCTTAACACTAAATTTTACGGATATAAGTTGTTGATTGTTTTAATTTATCTCCAAAGCTTCTAAAAGATTTGAAGAATTTAGGTTCTATATGCAAAATTTTAATCGAAAGAGTGTTGGTTTGCTAATAAATGATTTGAGTAGCTGGAATCTAATTTTTGGTTGTCATAGCTACGTTTGTATCCTGAATTTTCAGTTTTAAATTTCCAAAAATTTCTACCTAGGTATATAAATTTTAGCACAGTTGTCATTATCACATTTTAATTTATAAACTCCTGATTTATCCAGTTTTGAAGATTTGGAATTGTTGTTTTCAATGAATTTGGATAAATTGTTATTGGGTTTGAAGCAAATATTCGAGTTTCTAGAAATGATTTGATTTTCAAGGACGGTATTCTGGAATATATGTTAAGTTTCTTAATTTGTTATTTTTGTTTTTGAACTTTTAGGAATTTAAAATTTTGAAGTTTTGCATATATATAGAACCTAAATCCTCCAAATTGAATCTTTAAGAAGCACTTGAGATAAAGAAAAAACAAATATTCAGATAATCTTCTCAACGACCAAATAGATATCAACAATTCTTCTGTATTAAACCTTGTAACACTTGTTCTCTCCTTAAGAGACAGATCCCGGCTAGAGACTCTCTCAAGGGTGGATCGACTCCATGTTGATGCCACACTAGGTATGCCAGAGGGTTGACAGACTATAAGAACTTTAGGGCGCCACTACCTTTTTAGACGAAAAAAATAATTTAATTGCACAAAAGAGAACTAAGGTGAGAAAGGTAGAAACACCTTGTAGAATTTACTGAACGTTAAAAATAGAAAAAAAAAATAACAAATTTACATAAACCCGGAGTCCCTACAGCTCTTACAGCCGGGTATAAGAAATAAAAAAAAAGATATTTAAATATTAAATTTATTCTGCCACTAAAGGAAGATAATGTAAAGAGGAAAAGAAAAAATCCTGTACTTCTTCAAAGGTACTTAGCTTTTCACAGTGGTAGAATCAGCTGTCGAAGTTGAAGAAGATGTCTGGAAGTTGAAGTAGATGTCTGGAAGTTGAAGTAGAAGTCTAGAAGTTGAAGTAGAAGTCTAGAAGTTGAAGTAGAAGTCTAGAAGTTGAAGTAGGAGTCTTGCAGTGTTAACCTGGCAGTAAGCCTGTCAGGGATATCCTGGCAGTGAAAAACGTGTAACGGTAACCTGGCTGTAACTTGCAGGGGTATCCTGGCCGTAACTTGCAGAGGTAACCTGACCGTAACTTGCCGGGGTAACCTGGCTGTAACTTGCCGGGGTAACCTGGCTGCTGTGCTTACCTAGAAGTTCAGGTGGATTAGGGATATATAGGAATTTGAATGTAATGGGGCACATAATGTTGGTTTAGCTTTTCAGGTAAAAAAGGAAGGCAGTTGTTTAAAATAATGAAATTTAACTTTACTGAAAGCTTTCCAACATATATGTCCCATTTAAAACAGTAAAAATTATAAGCCAAAACAAATAAAAAAAGTGCTAATGACCTTGAAATATTAATTAAAGTAAAAGTTATGAATAAACAATTTCTAAATGAGTAAAATGTTTAATGAAATGTAAAACCAGCACTGGCAGAATATTTGAAAAGGTTAAATATAAAAGTTATCTATTTTTGAAAATAATTAGGTATTTTACAACAGAGAATCTAGCAAATATTTGCATTAAAAAAGGTAACAGCTATTAACGATTAAGTTTAAAAGTAATGTACAAGTATAAAATGAAAAGAAATGTAGTTGACCACGTGGTATGTGTATATTCGTCTATCTATCTCTGTAAAAACATAAGAAATGCACAAAAAAATTATATCAGCCACTACTTAGAAAAAGCTTGATAAATATAAATTATAATTTTGGACTTACCACAGCAATTTAAGATAAAAACTGTTAAAAATTAAGAGACGGTGAAGAGATAGGTCCTTACTTCACAAGGGTCGGTAACGAAAAGAAGGAAAATCGAGAATAAGAATCGAGCGTTGACATCATATGTCAATTGTCGCAACGATCAACGATCAGAGAAATTTACATCACAGAACTAAATTGGAAGTGGTTACTATGACGGCAAGCGGTAAAATTGAAATTATTTCGTTAAAATCGAAACAGGTCGATAGACATGTTACACCCCCTCTCCTCCGGGAAAAAAAATGATTCGAAGAATTATTTTTTTATTTAAAGGGTTAATAAGATAAAGGAGGGGTGAAGTATCAATGCAAAATCTATGTATAGTAGGTAGGGAAGGTAATTGTCAAAGGTAAGGTAGTTTTGTCATCTTGTGATTATTGTGTCGTTATGTCATCGGATAAGGCAAAGCATACACTGAGAACGAAAGGTAACGATAGGGTGCGATAATTTCTCAGTGTATATAACTATAAGGTAAGGTACGGTACGGTAGGTAGTGTTTTGATAAAACGCTGGGATCTCAGTCGTCAGATACGCAATTCCAGCAAATACCAAACAAATGTCTCCGTGGAGACACAAAAATAAACACGGGGAGTGATGTCAGCCTAAAATTGATTCAGAATATAATTCCGTCGGAATTCTAATTATTTCATAAATCAGCCTAATTTTCGCCGAGCAAAGAATAACGATTTGTCATAAAGACGTCACCCAAGGTGAAATACTACTTAACCTAGCAAAAATTTTGGCATGACGACAACACTAGTGTTCCATAAGGAACGGTTCTAAAATATCCGATAACGGTAGGTAGCCCACAAATTTCACAATATGGCAACGCAAAAGGTATGTTAAGGAAGAGGGAAAAAAAATTTACATAGATATTTACTTCGAATGGGTAACGGTAAAAATGAATTGACGATATAATGAAAGATGAATCAACGGTAGAAATAAGGGCGTTTGTGGCAGGAATAGTATGTGGCGACATAATGAAAACATAAAATTGATAGACTCATCACATAATTAAACTAAAATAGGTACTAATAATTAAAAAACAGAAAGCACAAATAGAGGCCAGAAATAACAGCGCCCAATCGACAATCGGTGAGGTTGCCAGTTAGCGTCCACAGTAGCCATTGGTCATCGATCCGAAAGTCGATCCAGCTCTATATATTTTGTCCTCTGATATGCCTTCTTCTTAAATTGAAAAGATAATAAAAATAAAATTACACCCATGATTCTGTCAGGAAATACGGTACATATAAAAAAGTGGCCAACCTGGTTAAACAATAAAAACGACTAAAAACTAAGGAAGTATTGCTATTGAAGACAAGGGAAAGGGAAGAGATTGCTATGAAAAAATAGAGACTAAGCAGTCATTTTTTTTTCAAACCTATTAGATTTGTACACCGAGCGCAATCCGCCACTCAGCAAAGGCAAACCCGGTTCAATTGGGGCCTAACGTCTTACGGTACGTCAATCGAGACTCTACGTTAAGTTAAAAAAGCAAAAGTATCATTTTATTATTGAGAAATGATACGAAAAACTCGGGGCAACAAAAAGATATACAACAAAAAGGGGGACCAAAAATTTGAATGACGTAAAATCCATTTCCGCAATGGAGAGCTTTCAGGGTGTCTAGCCGGTATTTTTATTTTTTGTAACAGAATTAATGGAATGCGGGGTAAGAAAAGGAGCCGTTTTGTTCGGAGAACGGTATAAACTCCTACGTAGCTTGGTCTACTTCCTTTTCTACGCGGGGGGATAAAATAATTGTGAACCAAGTTGAGTATGGAATCGGGACGGTAAGTAACACGGTTGTCTAGAAGACAGAAAACGGAAAGAAAGAAGAAAAAACGAAGAAAACTAAAATAATAATGGTAAACTAAAACACAATTGTACCGTTTTTTTAGGAGAACGATATCGAAACTCCAAGTAAGACACGGTTTCTGAGATACGGGACTCTACGTTAAGTTAAAAAAGCAAAAAGAAACATTTTGTTGTTGACAAACGGTAATGAAACAGCAAAAGAAACCAAAAAAATTTAATGACGTAAAATCCATTTCGAGGTAGGAAAAGGAGTTAGTGAGCAATGTCAGCGATATGGTCTTGTTCATGGTCTAAGTCATCCGGAAGGTTTTCGTCAACGTCAATAAATAGGTTTTTAAGATAAAGGAAAGAAAAATAATGAGAAACGGTATCTAAATCAGCAGTACTAATCAAATAGCACTAACGAAAGCAAAGAATCTAAAATCCAAATGAACATAAAAGCCTGGCAGCGAGATATAGATAAAGAAACTGAATGTAAGCGGATGACTATAGATATAAAAACAACATATACACACTACCGATAAATGTCATTCAAAATAAACAATACTGTACGATACTTTCAACAAATTATACGATATTTAAACAATTTATATTTAGTAATGTAACTGTTGCATAATGACTAAATATATAATCAATCAAATCAAAAGTGGAGCATAGATTGTCATAGGAATTATTGTAACACATCACAACTCTCATGCTATTCAAAAAAAATTGGAATGAAAAATGTTCATTTCTAAAGATAAATAGTTAACTTGGCAACACTGCACTTGATTAACAATATTAAAGAATAGGTAAGTAACAGTAAGTTCAAAGATAAATTGTTACTCTGGCAACACTGCACTTGAATAACAATATTGAAAATAGATAAGATGTTTCAGTTTGTGTAACTCGACACAATTCAACTGAACAAAATAAAGAGAGTAAGATATTTCAGTTTGTGTAACTCGACACAATTCAACTGAACAAGATAAAGAAAGTAAGATATTTCAGTTTGTGTAACTAGACACAATTCAACTGAACGAGATAAAGAAAGTGAGATATTTCAGTTTGTGTAACTCGACACAATTCAACTGAACACGATAAAGAAAGTTATTTCAGTTTGTGTAACTAGACACAATTCAACTGAACAAGATAAAGAAAGTAAGATATTTCAGTTTGTGTAACTTGACACAATTCAACTGAACGAGATAAAGAAAAGAGATTAAATCTGACATTAAAAAATGAACATCTTAAGAATTTGCTTTACATGTGACAACACTGCCAAGAAATCAGATGTTATACACCATCTATAAATAATCGATAAAAGAAAATGTAATCCTTTTCAACAACATAAGATTGTGTTAAATGTTACTTGTAGACCCAAAAAATATCAAAACTGAATTTAAAATATATATTAGATAAGGCAGATAATGTAGGTAAAATGTGAATGCAGGGACGTTACGACATTTAATCAAAAGAGTGAGAAGGTAAAAAAATTAATTATTAAAAGTTAGCAAACAGTTTTAAAAAACTAAAAAAAACTCAAAGTTGAAGATAAAAAAATTCAAAAAAGCAAAAAAACTATAGCCCGTTTCAACCCAACTGTCATACAGTGCAACAAAAACAAGGGGCGCCAATTTGTAACACTTGTTCTCTCCTTAAGAGACAGATCCCGGCTAGAGACTCTCTCAAGGGTGGATCGACTCCATGTTGATGCCACACTAGGTATGCCAGAGGGTTGACAGACTATAAGAACTTTAGGGCGCCACTACCTTTTTAGACGAAAAAAATAATTTAATTGCACAAAAGAGAACTAAGGTGAGAAAGGTAGAAACACCTTGTAGAATTTACTGAACGTTAAAAATAGAAAAAAAAAATAACAAATTTACATAAACCCGGAGTCCCTACAGCTCTTACAGCCGGGTATAAGAAATAAAAAAAAAGATATTTAAATATTAAATTTATTCTGCCACTAAAGGAAGATAATGTAAAGAGGAAAAGAAAAAAACCTGTACTTCTTCAAAGGTACTTAGCTTTTCACAGTGGTAGAATCAGCTGTCGAAGTTGAAGAAGATGTCTGGAAGTTGAAGTAGATGTCTGGAAGTTGAAGTAGAAGTCTAGAAGTTGAAGTAGAAGTCTAGAAGTTGAAGTAGGAGTCTTGCAGTGTTAACCTGGCAGTAAGCCTGTCAGGGATATCCTGGCAGTGAAAAACGTGTAACGGTAACCTGGCTGTAACTTGCAGGGGTATCCTGGCCGTAACTTGCAGAGGTAACCTGACCGTAACTTGCCGAGGTAACCTGGCTGCTGTGCTTACCTAGAAGTTCAGGTGGATTAGGGATATATAGGAATTTGAATGTAATGGGGCACATAATGTTGGTTTAGCTTTTCAGGTAAAAAAGGAAGGCAGTTGTTTAAAATAATGAAATTTAACTTTACTGAAAGCTTTCCAACATATATGTCCCATTTAAAACAGTAAAAATTATAAGCCAAAACAAATAAAAAAAGTGCTAATGACCTTGAAATATTAATTAAAGTAAAAGTCATGAATAAACAATTTCTAAATGAGTAAAATGTTTAATGAAATGTAAAACCAGCACTGGCAGAATATTTGAAAAGGTTAAATATAAAAGTTATCTATTTTTGAAAATAATTAGGTATTTTACAACAGAGAATCTAGCAAATATTTGCATTAAAAAAGGTAACAGCTATTAACGATAAAAGATTAAGTTTAAAAGTAATGTACAAGTATAAAATGAAAAGAAATGTAGTTGACCACGTGGTATGTGTATATTCGTCTATCTATCTCTGTAAAAACATAAGAAATGCACAAAAAAATTATATCAGCCACTACTTAGAAAAAGCTTGATAAATATAAATTATAATTTTGGACTTACCACAGCAATTTAAGATAAAAACTGTTAAAAATTAAGAGACGGTAAAGAGATAGGTCCTTGCTTCACAAGGGTCGGTAACGAAAAGAAGGAAAATCGAGAATAAGAATCGAGCGTTGACATCATATGTCAATTGTCGCAACGATCAACGATCAGAGAAATTTACATCACAGAACTAAATTGGAAGTGGTTACTATGACGGCAAGCGGTAAAATTGAAATTATTTCGTTAAAATCGAAACAGGTCGATAGACATGTTACAACCTTTTTACCTAGAAATGTTGCTGTAGGATTGTTGTGAATGAATTTCCAGGTAAACCTGTTGAATACTCCAGTAAATACCGTATTACATTTTAAATACACTTATCTTCCTTTTTTATTTGATTTCCATCTAAATAGATCATAATTTTATTGTTAATGTCCGTAAAATTTTGTAGGTACTAAGGTACTGTATAAATTAAAAATTTCTCATTTTACCTCAATACCTTTGATAAAGCTACTGTGTTAACGAAACGTGTCACAATTTTAGGTTTAAATATAATGTAGATTTTAACAAATTAAATTGTTTTATTCCATCATTCAATATGGATCTACATCAAGTAAAAGCCTCATCTATTCAATTGAATGCTATACATATATAATTCAATTCTAGAAAGCAAGGAAATTCTCACGGCCTTGAAGCTCAAATTAGAACCGAAAATAACTTTTTCATCTGCAATTGTAGGTAAATATGTTAAAAGTAACTAAAAGTATTAACAACAATTTGTATTTCTTATTTTCCCATTTTATTGGTAATTCAGGTATGTTATAAAGTGTTTCTACAATTTTTTTGGTATTTCCAGAAAGGTACTGTTACGCTCTAGGTACTTTCGGCGAAACAGAAGGTAGGTATGCATTTTAGGTATAATTTTTTATCTGTCTCAATACCATGTGGAAGTATGTACCGTGTGCTCCATTAGAATGGATACTGGCTGTATATTAGAAATTAATAATCGTACAGTTTTGGGAAAATGTTTTTTATATAAGAGCGACCAGGAGAAATTGCTGGTAATTATTTTTAAGTTAGTAGGATGGCCGCTATGGAACGCAACGGACATTCAACAACATATTACAATTATCTCCAAAAAAGTCATTGTAAAGTGTCCTAAAATGGTTATTTTCCTAACAAGTGCGGAGTGATACTTTCCCGCACGCGACTGCATTAGACCCAAACACGGAGCGGAGTTCGAGCAAGCGATCAAGGCCGGGAAAGACACTTTACGCAAGAGTTAGGAACATTATTTTCTCTACGATCGTATACCAACCCAGTTTTCAAAAATTATTTTATTTGAACATATATATGTACAAAACTAACTAAAAACTACTAATTATTATAAATATTGATATTAAAAACACAATTTGTTGCATTCTGCGAATTTCCTAAAATTGCCGATCTAATGAAGACGTGATTTTTGGTGTTAACTGGTGAGTAGATGACGTCGATGAGGATGGTATTGGTTGCAGGTCGCATAAAGATGCTGGTGACGGCAACGGTTTCAAGTCATTTGTAGATGATGATGATTTTATTCGATACATTTTTCATTTGATATTATTTTATGGACTATTTCGTAAATATTTATTCACCTGTTGTAACAATACTTATATCGTCCGAAGTAAAAAACTATCTAATAAGGTCAATCTAATAAGCACAAAAATACGTCAGGTTTACGATACGTGGAGAATTAAATCGTACCGTCCCTGTTTTGCTTCATAGAGAAGTTTTGGTCTGTCTGCAGATTTTACTCCATTTTAGATCTAGGGCACATGTTAGTAAACAAAATCCATATTTGTTTGGGATTCCAGGAACATTGAAAGGTGACCACAAGTATCTTAATGCTTGTCGTCTTATGCGAAAATTTGCTAATGATTGCGGTGCAAAAAATCCGGAAACTTTGAGAGGTACCGTTTTGAGGAAGCATGTGGCTACTATGTGCGCAAATTTCAATCTCCAAGAAAATGAGATCACAGATTTGGCGAATTTTATGGGCCACGCCGATAAAATCCATAAAGAAATATACCGTCAACCAATTCTCACGAGAGAAATTCTGCACATCTCCAAACTGTTAGAAGCCGTCCAAGGAAATAACGACGACGATTCCGACAACGACTCTGATAGAGACGAAAAGAACGGTTCAATAGCAGCAAATCTAAATACATTTCAGGAAACTTCACCTGCTTCCCAAGACGAAATTGAAAATGATAGTGAAGAAACAAGTATAGGAAACATATCGAGTAAGAAATATTTTAAAAGAAAATTAACTCATTTTGTAAATCGTGATTAATTGTGGATGTCAAGGGTAATAGTTTAATAATATAACGCAAACACGCCGAAGCCGGTCTGCGAGAATAACATTATCCTTTCGAATCACAAACTAAAATGGTTAGTTATATTTTGCAGATGTACCAACCCCAAAGAATAGTATTAAACTATTATCTTTGACATCTATTGATAACACGCTTGACTAAAATGACAATTTATTTGCAGGAAACTGTAATTAAAGTAGTTAACTACAAAACCGTAGTTAATTGTTCTGTTTTCATACTTCCGCATTATTTTTAGTTAATTTTTATATATTACAGCTTCAAGTTGCGGCAAGTTACGTAGAGTTCGCTGGACAACCGAAGAAAAAAGAATAGCGACAGAAACTTTTAGGGATTGTTTGTCAAACAATAAGCTTCCATCATTCCAAAGAATAAACGATATGATAGCTGCTAATCCAGGTGTTTTTAAAAGAGGCGTTGTAACGATAAAAACTTGGGTGAAAAATGAGCAAATCAAAAAACGAAAACATAAATTATAATTAATAATAAAATGTTCACGCAAATAAAACTTTTTAGCATATTTTAATTTTTTTTTTACTAAATAATTAATAATAAAATGTTCACGCAAATAAAACTTTTTAGCATATTTTAATTTTTTTTTACTAAATAATTAATATTTTGTTGACCTCCACTTTCAATTGAAGACAAATTTCAGTATAATATACATAATCAACAATGCAGGATTTTGTTATCAGTTTTCATGATTTTTAGAGAGGATTGCGAGCAAGTAACTTTATCTGCCTCTCAACGACGCTCATAAAAAAGTGATTGTGATAACTCACATTAAAAAATATGCATTCACATCTATTTAAATTTTGAATAAATTTGTGTACTGATTACTGTAGCTGATCTTAGTTAATTTCGTCAATTGATATGTCAATTCCAGAAATAAATGCTATTCCTTGAATAAATATCCTATTTTCGTGACTTAGTGGAACATTATTTTATCATACAAAACACCAGCGATCTATCATAGGAAAAATCATTAAGTACAGGACAGTAAAAAGCTCACATCCCGCACAGTAGCGATTATTCATGTATTAGGTCATTTTAATTCCAAGATTTACTGTGATGGATGAGTTTTCAATACATTTTTTTTTTTTAATTTCTTGGGAAATCAAACCGCAATGTTTTTAAATTATTTTTTTCTTTGTGTCAGATAGGGTCCAAAAATTATTCAATATTTAGTTCATTTTGACTGGAACGCTACCGAAAAGAAATGAATAATATACCACAAGGAACATACAGAAGATATTCAATAAATTTATTGGGAAATTCCAATGTGCTCTACGAAAACAGCTGTTATTTGTAAATGTTGGTCCTAACATGAACCTATTTGGCAACGTTCAAAAAATGTTATCATATTCACCGATACTACAATGTACATACATGACAATATCAGTTTCTCAGCCCGGAAAAAGATTTACTGTGATGGATGAGTTTTCAATACATTTTTTTCTTTTTAATTTCTTGGGAAATCAAACCGCAATGTTTTTAAATTATTTTTTCCGTTGTGTCAGATAGGGTCCAAAAATTATTTAATATTTAGTTCATCTTGACTGGAACGCTACCGAAACGAAATGAATAATATACCACAAGGAACATATAGAAGATATTCAATAAATTTATTGGGAAATTCCAATATGCTCTACGAAAACAGCTGTTACTTGTAAATGTTGGTCCTAACATGAACCTATTTGGCAACGTTCAAAAAATGTTACCATATTCACCGATACTACAATGTACATACATGACAATATGAGTTTCTCAGCCCGGAAAAAGATTTACTGTGATGGATGAGTTTTCAATACATTTTTTTCTTTTTAATTTCTTGGGAAATCAAACCGCAATGTTTTTAAATTATTTTATTTCGTTGTGTCAGATAGGGTCCAAAAATTATTTAATATTTAGTTCATCTTGACTGGAACGCTACCGAAACGAAATGAATAATATACCACAAGGAACATATAGAAGATATTCAATAAATTTATTGGGAAATTCCAATATGCTCTACGAAAACAGCTGTTACTTGTAAATGTTGGTCCTAACATGAACCTATTTGGCAACGTTCAAAAAATGTTACCATATTCACCGATACTACAATGTACATACATGACAATATGAGTTTCTCAGCCCGGAAAAAGATTTACTGTGATGGATGAGTTTTCAATACATTTTTTTCTTTTTAATTTCTTGGGAAATCAAACCGCAATGTTTTTAAATTATTTTGTTCGTTGTGTCAGATGGGGTCCAAAAATTATCCAATATTTAGTTCATCTTGACTGGAACGCTACCGAAACGAAATGAATAATATACCACAAGGAACATACAGAAGATATTCAATAAATTTATTGGGAAATTCCAATGTGCTCTACGAAAACAGCTGTTATTTGTAAATGTTGTTCCTAACATGAACCTATTTGGCAACGTTCAAAAAATGTTACCATAATCACCGATACTACAATGTACATACATGACAATATGAGTTTCTCAGCCCGGAAAAAAAACTGTTCATATTCACACAAGACTTTATATGTATGAGTATTTTTGAAATCAACCCATCAAGGTAATTTAGAAAATACAGAAATGTTTTATTTCTATTTCATTAGTCAACTTTCACAATCTATTCAGTAAGATGGCCATTTTAAAAGGTCATTGCATAAAACGTACAGAAAACGCTGTTTTCTTAAGCAAAAACAGATTCATCATAAAAATTGCTTAAAAATCAGGATTTTTTGGGTAGAAATCGAAATTTCTCATGTCCAATATCTCAGAAGGGTACACTCATGAAAAACTGAAGAACTCTTCGTTGCGAAATCCGGTCATTTTTCCAATAGGTAGGTTTATTTTGGTATCTATTCGACTTGATATGAATATGAAACTCAATTGATATATAGTATTATTCTGGAAATATTTTTCATTTCTTAGGATGGAATAAATAGCATGTCCTCATAATGACTCATTTGTGAATGTTGTGACGTACAATCTAATCTAATTTAAAATTACCGATACTTATATTGTACTCACGGGATATTTGCCGGTTTGCTCAACAGAGAAGGGGAGGTTCGTAAGGAACTCGCAAAAACAAATTAAATTGATCTCAATCGGGCGCCAGGAAGTCTATGGCCAAATACCCCCTAGATCCACTACTCACGCGACTTACCAAACATAAGCAGGTAAAGTACCAAATAAAACAAAATGATGTAGATTCAGTTCTATTCAAATTTGACCCACAAACAAAAACTATATTAATTAAGGGAGGCGTTATCTATCAGGTAAGCTCGTAACAAATTATAACAAAAAAATAATAATAATAATAAGCGGCGCAGTTTAAGAATGACAAGTCCCTAGATGGGAATGCTATTGATTATCACAGGACATGTACCAACTAATTAACAATATTTACTAATCTAAATACCCCAAGCGTGAGCTCATGCGCAGGTTACAAAAAAAAAGAATGTAATCTAAAACCGAGTTTAACACCTACCAATAGCTATCAATTCACAGCTTCACCTAAACTATGGTTATTAATGAATTCAAAAAAAAATAATCAACTACTAGAGGAAACAAAATATAAGGTGCTGCATGTAACGCAAAACTATTTATAAATAAAGCAGTATCAATAAATATTATTATATGCAATATTATAAGTTATGAAAAGCAGCTAAGCAGTCATATTAAGCAATACTAGTAGCGAAAATAGCGATAGAAAGTAATATAACAAAATAAGGCTAAATATAGGCACTGATAATAAAATTCAAAATAAGCAGCCTTAGCAGTAATGGTAAATGATAGCATAAAAAAAATATAATAAGCAATGACCTTTTTTTCTTTACGGTACCGGCGCAAAGGAAAAAAAATTATAAATGAGTTTATAACATCACCAATACAGTCCTGAGGTATTATTCACTAGGTATTCTAGCGGTAGGTACAGCGATCCAAAGTTTCATATGGGTGACTCAAGTTGCCCCCATCACCGGGACATGTATGCTGCAAAACTTGTAGGAAATCAGCCAAAATTAAACTTCGATTCAGTTCACGAACCAGTCCTCCAAAAAAAGTCCAAGGTAAAACTAGTCCCCATAAAAAAAAACCCTAAACAATGGAAACACCTATTATTGATTCGCTCTAAGCAGAATTAATTTTATTGGAAATAATAATTATAGAAAACCTATTAAAGTTTTCCATAAATAACAATTATTTTCATTGGAATTTTTGATCTCATGGACTTCAAGACTAAATTTTAATTTTAAATTGGAAAAATTAAATTTTATCAATAAGATGCAATTAGATATTGCAATGTGATAAACTAAATGACCAGAGCAATTCCATTAGTTTGTAAAAAAATAAATATACAAATTATATTCCCTAAATAAAATAATAAAGAAACTCACCCTTCTTAAGGGGTTTAACTCCGTTGGAAATAAAAGACCCCAATATTGAATGCCTAGAACATCACGAGAACATCCAGAATCTCTAACTGTGTCTTTGCCAAATTTCCGTTACTTTCAGAATCTATCGTATATAAATTATTTTGAAATACTAGTTTTGTCAACAACAAAGAATCAAAGAAAAGATAAACAACAAGAAGAAACAAAAGTACATACCGATTAAACAGGAACCACAACTTTTGCAATGGTGGTTAGGTGAAGAACAAATCCCTCAGTGGAGGCTAAAAATCCATGTATAACATCAAATAACCATCTCTACTAACATTAAATCACATGGATTTTAATAATATGCGGTGCAGATATATCCCCTATTATGGGTGACTATTTAAAATCAAAATTCTGACCACCACATTTCTTCACAACACCAATTCCCACAACCAAAAAAAAAACCCTCCTTGTCCAACTAGGGCGCTTCTGATCAGCATACCTAGTGGAAACTAAAATTTTTCTCATATAAAGAATCCTACTGTAATCTTATCTACTCAATAGCTAAGTAGCAAGAAACCTAGAGTGCCACCCATTATAGAAATCCAACGAAAAATACAGATCTCGACGTAAACTAGTACGGTCTGCTTTTGGTACTATACCAATAGGTGACCCTATTCGAGATTTCCTGCCGTTCAAATTAAAGTACTGCAGTGTCCGCCACACCTGAATAAGGTATGGTAAAAACAAATACAAAATCAACTAATAATACGTAAATTTATATACATTTTTTTTTCCAAGTTAATGATATACATTTGTTGAACTTTAAATATCAAAATTCTGCGATTGCAAAAATTCAGAATCGGTAGCAAATTAAGAACCAGAACCCAAGTGAGAGGAGGACGAATACAGGGTCATTCCTGATGATGACTGTTATAGAAGTTTTATTGAAAATTGCTAATTTACCAAATTATTTATATATATATATATGTATTAACGGTTTGTGGGATAAAAAAAAACGTAACAATTCCCCCTCTTCCTGGAGAAATTTTCCTCGAAAATTTCTTCACGTGTACTTATTCCGAATCTTCGTCGGAGCTAGGTTTAAGATCTTTCACATGCCAAATCCCCTTTGAGTTACCAACTGCATCTCTCAATTCATACGTCCACGGCGATATACGTTTTTTTATATAGAAAGGCCCCACAAACTTCGGAGCCAACTTTTTTGTGAAATATTTTGACGCATCAGACAAGGCATAATTTCTGCGCCACACCAACTGGTTTGGAAGAAACTCAATATGCCGACGCCGAAGATTGTATCTGTCACAACTTTTATCAGCAGCAACCTCTAAACGTTCCTTGATATCAGCGAACATGGCCCTGAAACGTTCATTACGACTAATACCACCTAGTTGTGTACCATCTTCGACACGTACCAACTCGTTAAAGGTGTAATCACTGCCTGATAGCAACATGTTGCGACCAAAGTTTACAAAATAGGGGGTTAAGCCGGTTCCTTCATGGGTGCTAGTTCGAAGTGCACAACCAATTTCAGATAACCGTTCATCCCAACATCGATGATTGTCGGAAACGTAGATGGAAATCATCGTTTTAATGACCCTATTAACTCTTTCCGTGGGATTTGCCCGAGGATTGTAGAAAGCACTCAACTTAAGATCACAATTGTAACTTTTTACCAACTTCAGGAATTCTTTGCTACGGAATTGAACTCCATTATCACAGATAATTGTTCGGGGCACTCCAAACATGAGGAAAACTTCATTTTCTATTTTACGGCAAACAGCAATGCCAGTCGCTTTCTTAAGTGGCCACATTAGAGTGAATTGGCTCAGATAATCAGTGACAACTAAAAGATAACAATTTCCTCGTTTTGAACTAGGAAAAGGTCCCATAAGATCTGTAGCGATCATCTCCCATGGTCGTCCGGGCTTAGGATGAGATGCCATTTTATCAACCGGTACCGCGTGCGATACCTTATAAGCAGCACACTCCTTGCAACGACGAATATAATGAGCAACGTCACTCCTCATCATGGGCCAGTAGTACCTCTCTGCCACTCTCGCACAAGTCTTGAAAACTCCAACATGTCCGGAAGTTACGGGGTTATGCGCTTCTTGGATTATCATTTTTCGCCCAGCCTTTGGGACTACTAGCTTCCAGGAATCCGACGGTGGTGCTAATTCTGGATAAAGAGGGACGACATGCTTCCACAACAGACCGTTTGACTCACGCCAACTACCAAACTTCTTGGGACTACTCCTCACCTTTTGAAGCATCGATATATACCATTTATCATCATCGATCTTAAACTGGTTCTTCACTGATTCTTCAGATATTGAATCTATCACTGGCCCGTCGCCCGAAGAGTTAGTTGCTATCGGTACAGAACGTGATAACGTGTCTGGGACAACGTTCAATTTTCCCTTCCTGTGCAGTACTTCGAAGTCGTACTGTTGTAGGCGGACCCACCACCTACACAGACGACTTAAGTCTTTTAAATTCTGGAGCCACAATAAGCTAAAATGATCCGTTACCACTGTGAATCTTACACCTTCCAGATACGGTCTTAGTTTTTCTACTGCCCACAAGACTGCCAAACACTCCCGTTCTGTGGTGGAATAGTTGCGTTCCTGCCGTGTCAACGACCTGCTTAGATATGATATGACGCGTTCACCATCGGGATGTGGTTGCGACAAGACCGCTCCAATGCCGTACCCCGACGCATCGGTCTGCACTATAAATGGCAATGAATAATCCGGACAACTAAGTGCCGGAGCTGTCACTAAACATTCTTTTATTGCTTTAAAAGCATTAGCACACTCTTCATTCCATAGAAAATGGACTTTCTTCGTAAGCAGTCTAGTAATTGGGGCAATAATTGTGGAAAATTCAGGAATGAAGCGCCTGTACCATGAGAAGGTTCCCACCAAACGCCGAACTTCACTAACACAAGTCGGAGTTGGTAATTCCAACATCGCCCTTACTTTGTCAGGATCTACGTGTAACCCATTGCGATCAATCACGTACCCAAGGAATTTCATTTCTGGGCGACAGAATTGACATTTTGCCACACTCACAGTAATGTTTGCCTCAAGAAGTCGACGAAACACCTCATCCAGAATAGCCAGATGCTGCTCGAAAGTTTTACTAACTATGACAACGTCGTCCAAGTACACAAATACGTGGGGTTCTAGATCGTGCCCTAAAACATTGTCAATGAGACGCTGCCACGTCGCAGGGGCGTTGTGCAACCCAAAGGGCATGCGGCAAAACTGGAAGAGTCCACGATTGGGTACAGTGAACGCTGTGTATGGCTTGGATTCATCAGCCATCTTAACTTGCCAGTAGGCGCTCTTGACATCTAAACTAGAAAGGTATTTTGCCTCCTTGAGCTTATCTAAGGTGTCAGTTACTGTTGGGAGAGGGTAGCTATCTCGAACAGTCACCGAATTAAGTTTTCGAAAATCGACGCAAAATCGAAATCCACCATCTTTCTTCTTAACGAGTAATATTGGAGACGCCCAAGGACTATTACTTGGCTCCACAATACCCATTTGAAGCATCTCATCTAATTCTTTATCAATCTGTCACTGGACAATGGGATTTACACGGTAATAACGTTGCTTAATGGGAGCACTATTAGTCACAATAACATGTTCTGTTTTATTAGTACATCCCAGTTGTTCACCCATCAAAGCAACATTTCGGTCTATGACTGTCTGTAATCTGGCCTTCTCCAAGGGCGTCAAATGCGTTTGACTCTTAACATGTTCGACCGAGTTGACAGCCACAGGTTTACTAGAGAAACTCCATTCATTGTGTCGAAGGTCTGGTACAATACCCATCCTTCGCCAAAAATCAGCTCCTAGAATTAATAAATGCGGAACTTCTGGCGCTACAATTGCCTCAACCAACTTAAAACGATCCTTTAGAGAGATTGGTAGCTCTACCACTCCAATTGTATTACAACGAGTTCCATTGGCTACTACACAACATGACTTACGGCTACCATCAATCTTTAATCCTAATTCACAAATACCAGACAACCCTTGACGACCAATAATAGTGCGCGATGCCCCAGAGTCTAAAAGTCCCAAAAAAGATTTCCCCAAAATATTCACTGTCAGGTAAGGTCGTTCATCGCCTGTCGCATGCTAAAGGACATAGTCTAGTAAAATCTTATATTTATCGACCGAGTCTAAAACTCCGACACGCGCATCTCGGCCATCTAAGCATGTCGGTTGCCTTTTCCCGAGCTGCTACAATTAGTACAGGTCCTAATGGTGACACCCTCTTTTTTACACCTGTAACAAAATTTATTAGACTTGACTGTACAACCCCTTGCAAAATGACCAGGCTGGTTACACCGGAAGCAAATGACGACCTTCGACTCACCCCTGGGAGAATCACTATTACCTGAAACAGAAGCTTGACAGCTATCAACTTGACTATCTACCACCTGAACGTATGCCAAGTCTGGTTCTAAGGTACCTACCCTTCGAGAAGGTGGAATAAAGTTTTCTACGGCCTCTTTCCTAGCTTCTAATTTTCTCCCTAACTCTCGCAAATGATTCACTGAAGTAACGTCAACCAATGCTAATTGGTTCTGGTAGAAGGGAGCAATATTACGAAGCAGAATTTGAAGTTTCGTCTCCTCAGCAATGTTGCAACTCAATCGATTAAAATATCCCGTCATAACCGCAATGTAGACACCTATGGACTCATCTGGACCTTGAGTTCGCTTGCGTATTTCTTCGAATAACTTCTCGTTGTAGGTGGGCGAAAGATATTCCTCACGTAACAAAGAAACGAATTCGTCCCAACTAGACACCTGGCTCCTATAAGCTAGGTAGAATTGGTATGCCCTACCTCCAAACAGATCAATACCCGATTCTAACAAAATTTCCTTCGATACATGACGTGCCAAGCGAAGCTCCTCCACACGTTCCAGAAATGCACCTAAAGATAATCCCTTTTTGTCCCCAAAAAATTTACAATCTCACTTGTTGGGTAGTATGGTTTTTATATTCTGAGCCGGTGATGTTGCTACAGGAGGTGCCATAGATGTGGATTGACCAGGCGTTTGAGGAGCAACAGTGGACCTTCTACCTCCCATTATGTTAGCATTAAAGATAGCCTGCTCAATGACACTCATCTGCAGAGGAGGGACAGAAGTAGGTTTGAAGTCATCTGCTTTCTGATGTAGATCTCCCAACAAATGTAGAGCTCTTGCTCGAAGGACAGGACGTTCATATTTATCCTCTGGAATATAATCAATTCGATGAAGCACATGACCTAACTTGGACTCATACTTCTTATAATCCCCACTAGTTGCATTGTCATGGAAATTTGCCACCAACGGTTCTAACTCATCTAGCTTCGCTGTAATCGCGTCAATATCCTCTTCGGGTGTATAAGGATAGGAGGGATATTCCACACTATCCCCAGCCTTTTCTAGTCGTCGACCAGTGGCTAAACTCTTCCGCATATCATCCACTGCTCCTGTAGCAACTCCTCTAATTTTAACTTCGTAAGTTAATTCGTCAGCGCTCAGTCTATATATGTCAATCTTATATAAAGACGTGTTTACAAGTTATGTACTACTCCAAGAAAAACAAAAAAAAATGATCTGAATATCGTTATCCTCACTGATACTCGCTTGGTATTATTACTAGTAATAAAATCAACAACACATATAACCAATGATCAACTATTAGAAAAAACACTATAAAAATATTCAAGTTATTTATAATGAATAAACTCAAATGGTATTAGTTTACCTTGACTTTTTATTAAAACCTAACAATAAATCTGTTTCCCTTTGAAACTGAATTGTAAAATCCACCAAACTGCGCCAAACAATGAACAGTTTTTGCCCTAAGATTTTTTACTAGTGCCCCACGTTGGGCGCCAAAAATGTGACGTACAATCTAATCTAATTTAAAATTACCGATACTTATATTGTACTCACGGGATATTTGCCGGTTTGCTCAACAGAGAAGGGGAGGTTCGTAAGGAACTCGCAAAAAAAAATTAAATTGATCTCAATCGGGCGCCAGGAAGTCTATGGCCAAATACCCCCTAGATCCACTACTCACGCGACTTACCAAACATAAGCAGGTAAAGTACCAAATAAAACAAAATGATGTAGATTCAGTTCTATTCAAATTTGACCCACAAACAAAAACTATATTAATTAAGGGAGGCGTTATCTATCAGGTAAGCTCGTAACAAATTATAACAAAAAAATAATAATAATAATAAGCGGCGCAGTTTAAGAATGACAAGTCCCTAGATGGGAATGCTATTGATTATCACAGGACATGTACCAACTAATTAACAATATTTACTAATCTAAATACCCCAAGCGTGAGCTCATGCGCAGGTTACAAAAAAAAAGAATGTAATCTAAAACCGAGTTTAACACCTACCAATAGCTATCAATTCACAGCTTCACCTAAACTATGGTTATTAATGAATTCAAAAAAAATAATCAACTACTAGAGGAAACAAAATATAAGGTGCTGCATGTAACGCAAAACTATTTATAAATAAAGCAGTATCAATAAATATTATTATATGCAATATTATAAGTTATGAAAAGCAGCTAAGCAGTCATATTAAGCAATACTAGTAGCGAAAATAGCGATAGAAAGTAATATAACAAAATAAGGCTAAATATAGGCACTGATAATAAAATTCAAAATAAGCAGCCTTAGCAGTAATGGTAAATGATAGCATAAAAAAAATATAATAAGCAATGACCTTTTTTTCTTTACGGTACCGGCGCAAAGGAAAAAAAATTATAAATGAGTTTATAACATCACCAATACAGTCCTGAGGTATCATTCACTAGGTATTCTAGCGGTAGGTACAGCGATCCAAAGTTTCATATGGGTGACTCAAGTTGCCCCCATCACCGGGACATGTATGCTGCAAAACTTGTAGGAAATCAGCCAAAATTAAACTTCGATTCAGTTCACGAACCAGTCCTCCAAAAAAAGTCCAAGGTAAAACTAGTCCCCATAAAAAAAAACCCTAAACAATGGAAACACCTATTATTGATTCGCTCTAAGCAGAATTAATTTTATTGGAAATAATAATTATAGAAAACCTATTAAAGTTTTCCATAAATAACAATTATTTTCTTTGAAATTTTTGATCTCATGGACTTCAAGACTAAATTTTAATTTTAAATTGGAAAAATTAAATTTTATCAATAAGATCCAATTAGATATTGCAATGTGATAAACTTAATGACCAAAGCAATTCCATTAGTTTGTAAAAAAATAAATATACAAATTATATTCCCTAAATAAAATAATAAAGAAACTCACCCTTCTTAAGGGGTTTAACTCCGTTGGAAATAAAAGACCCCAATATTGAATGCCTAGAACATCACGAGAACATCCAGAATCTCTAACTGTGTCATTGCCAAATTTCCGTTACTTTCAGAATCTATCGTATATAAATTATTTTGAAATACTAGTTTTGTCAACAACAAAGAATCAAAGAAAAGATAAACAACAAGAAGAAACAAAAGTACATACCGATTAAACAGGAACCACAACTTTTGCAATGGCGGTTAGGTGAAGAACAAATCCCTCAGTGGAGGCTAAAAATCCATGTATAACATCAAATAACCATCTCTACTAACACTAAATCACATGGATTTTAATAATATGCGGTGCAGATATATCCCCTATTATGGGTGACTATTTAAAATCAAAATTCTGACCACCACATTTCTTCACAACACCAATTCCCACAACAAAAAAAAAACCCTCCTTGACCAACTAGGTCGCTTCTGATCAGCATACCTAGTGGAAACTAAAATTTTTCTCATATAAAGAATCCTACTGTAATCTTATCTACCCAATAGCTAAGTAGCAAAAAACCTAGAGTGCCACCCATTATAGAAATCCAACGAAAAATACAGATCTCGACGTAAACTAGTACGGTCTGCTTTTGGTACTATACCAATAGGTGACCCTATTCGAGATTTCCTGCCGTTCAAATTAAAGTACTGCAGTGTCCGCCACACCTGAATAAGGTATGGTAAAAACAAATACAAAATCAACTAATAATACGTAAATTTATATACATTTTTTTTTCCAAGTTAATGATAAACATTTGTTGAACTTTAAATATCAAAATTCTGCGATTGCAAAAATTCAGAATCGGCAGCAAGTTAAGAACCAGAACCCAAGTGAGAGGAGGACGAATACAGGGTCATTCCTGATGATGACTGTTATAGAAGTTTTATTGAAAATTGCTAATTTACCAAATTATTTATATATATATATATATATATATATATATATATATATATATATGTATTAACGGTTTGTGGGATAAAAAAAAACGTAACAATGTATATAACTTTATGCAATAATCAAGATTGCAATAACTAATTAATTGGAGCTTGCACTGTGAACGGAATTCACTTCCTTTTTGAACATGTTGACTAGACACTCTTTTCATGAATGTTTTTCAGATTACTTCCCAAAATCAACAAAAAACGGTGGTGTTCATAATTAATAACTCATTGGGCGTTGTCATGTCCCCATAATAATCAATACGAGAATATACATATCTTAAAAATGACCTTCAATGAAAAAGTTAATAATGGTCCTCATAATGAAGTGTGTATCAAATTTAAAGGTCCTCAAATTATACAGGAGACTTATGAAATGAAAAAATCGATATTTTTCAAATTTAACGGTATATATACAGATATGGAAGTTAATGTATACCTTGAAATTCAAATATATACCTATATATACGCTTTCCATAATATGTACATTTGGTACCAATATCTACCCCTATATGTACCGGGTGGTCCAATAAGCCGATCTCTCGGCTATATATAAGAAACTATTCATGTTGTCACTTCAGGAGAAAAAATTCCTTAGTAAAAGTGGCCAAGAGAAATTGCTGGGAATTACTTTCAACTTTCTAGGTTAACCGCTAGGGGGCGTAACCTGTAAAGAAAAATTTAAAAACCAGTTTTCTGTGGAATGTGCCCAATTAAACCAAGTGTTAAATAAGAAAAATAGAAAGAGGACTGAATTCCGCACAAATCTGTTCAAGTGCTTTTTTCTCAATTTTTCCAAATAAAGGGTGGGGGAAAGTGGGAAAGTGTTTTTGGATAAATACATATAACTTTGGTTTGAATCAACCGATTTTAACGAAATTAGTGTCATTAGAAAGAGGGTGGATGCATTAATAACATCTACTATAAAACAATTGCAATTCGTTTCAATTGTCATAGGTATAGGGTAATTTCGAATAAAAAAAATTGAAATTTATTTTTCTTGAAAATGTTTAATGGAAACACCTAATTATTGTGAATTATAATGAAACTGTATTAAATTCTCAACAAAATGGCGCAAACCGCATGTTGATAGCTTTTGTCGAAATCGAGATATAAATAAAAACGCATAAACATAAGTATCTAAGTATAGTATTGACTCACCCTGTATTATAACTTGAATTAAATAATAAGTCAGTACTTCCAAATGTTTTCATAGCTAAAGAATTTTAGTGTCGATATCCATTTCAACCATTGTTATTTCATACTATTCAAAATAGTTTTTTTTCCAAAATAAGTAGGCCACGACAATAAATTTGACGGGACTTCATATTATTTATTTGTTGACAGCAATCAAAACATTGCATTCTATTTAAGTAGTATTATATTAAAATTCAAATTGAAGGCTGCACTTTTCTCAATAGAAATTGATATTGCTAATATTGGTACTCGATTCACGATGAGTATATCGAATGCAGAATTGTATGATATGATTGGAGACGAGGAGGACGAGGCAACGTTTAATAGTGCGGGTAGTGTTGATATGCATAATACGCATTATTGGACTGAAGAAAATCCGCACTGGATGGAGGAAGTGCAGCTACAAGGTAGATAGAGTATCAATGTTTGGTGTGGTATAGTTGATGGAAAGATCGTAGGTCCATATTTCTTTGATGGAACTTTAAATGGCAATACATATTTGGTTTTTCTGGAAAATCAGTTGCCCGTTTTATTAGAAGATATTTCCTTACAAACAAGAAGATGTATGATATTTCAACATGACGGGTGTCCCGCGCATTTCTCCAGACAAGTTGTAGACTATTTGAATGTAAATTATCCAAATAAATGGATTGGAAGGGGGAGTATATTTCAATGGCCAGCTAGATCTCCAGATTTAACATGTCTGGACTTTTATCTGTGGGGATGATTGGAGGATTTAGTGTACCAAACTCGACCAACCACGAGAGACGACATGAAACAGCGCATAAGAAACGCAATAAATACTATATCAACAGCTGAGATTGAAGCAGCTGTTATGTCTAAGCGCGATAGATTGCAGCTTTGTGTAGACAACGATGGAAAACAGTTTGAACATTTAATTGGACATTGAGTTTTAATGATAAATAAAGCTGTATGGTCCTTCTTTCACATATCTAATTTTAAGTTACAATACAGGGTGGGTCAATACTATACTTAGGTATTTATGTTTGTGCGTTTTTATTAATATCTCGATTTCGTCAAAAGCTATCAACATGTGGTTTGCGCTATTTTGTTGAGAATTTAATACAGTTTTATTATAATTCACAATAATTAGGTGTTTTCATTAAACATTTTCAAGAAAAACAAATTTAAATTCCTTTCATTCGAAAGTACCCTATACCTATGACAATTAAAACGAATTACAATTGTTTTATAGTAGATGTAATTAATGCATCCACCCTCTTTCTAATGACACTAATTTCGTTAAAATCGGTTAATTCAAACCAAAGTTATATGTGTTTATCCAAAAACACTCTCCCACTTTCCCCCACCCTTTATTTGGAAAAATTGAGAAAAAAGCACTAAAATATATTTGTGCGGAATTCAGTCCTATTTCTTTTTTTCTTATTTAACACTTGGTTTAATTGGGCACATTCCACAGAAAACTGGTTTTTGAATTTTTCTTTACAGGTTACGCTCCCTAGCGGTTAACCTAGAAACTTGAAAGTAATTTCCAGCCATTTCTCTTGGCCACTTTTACCGAGGAATTTTTTCTCCCGAAGTTATAACATGAATAGTTTCTGATATATAACCGAGAGATCGGCTTATTGGACCACCCGGTACATATATATATATATATATATATATATATATATATTTTTGTGTCATTTTCCGGATTAAATTTAGATCCAAAGGGATATTCGAACTCGGATGTGGCTCAGTTACGCTTGTTCGTTTACCCGGCAGATTGATAACTGTATTCCCTTTAATCAGTAATCAATATATAAACTTTGTGTCATTTTCCGGATTACATTTGGATCCAAAGGGATATTCGAACTCGGATGTGGCTCAGTTACGCTTGTTCGTTTACCCGGCAGATTCATCCGTACTAGTAGTTTGATCGGCTTAGCCTATTAAGTCCACCCCTCTCTTCTCCCCGTTAGTTTGACAGTCCTATAGAATAATAACGACAATAGACCACAGAGTATTATTATTCGTATAGCAAAGCAAAAATTCCTATTTACTCCGTTATTAACTGATTAGTTGAAAATAAACCTATATTTTATTGTAAATTTGAGAATAGTTGATCAAAATAAGTGCAACAAGACCCCTGGAATTATCCGTAACCTCCATCTGAGGCTATCTGGAACTCTTGACGATCAGGGTCAAGGGGCCGTGGAGCAAACCACGTTAAAAATCTGGCGCCCGAGCATTCCGTCGAAAGATTTTCAGCTAAGGGTGTCCATAGTGACGTGTTCGAGTGGTAGAAGACCACGTGTACAGGAAAACGCGTTACAAATTTGGCGCCCGAGCAGGGACCCATTTGTTGCTTAATTAGAAACCTTTGTTTTTTTTTTCGAATACGTATAGAACAGGGGCCCAATTGTTGATTTATTAGTAACCGTTATTATTTTTTTTCTTGTTTCCGTATATCGTATTATAGCTGATTTGTTGATTTAATAGAAACCGTTTTTTTTTGTTCGTTTTGCTTACCGTATTAGTGCAGAGAGCTGATTGTTGAGTTGAACAGGGACCGTTATTCCGGTTTTGTTTTTTTGGTATTGTTTGTTGTTTTGGACAGAGATTTTGTTTTATTCCGTTTCAAGCAAGTTACAGAGAGAGCCGAGTTGATTATAGTTGGAACCATTTTTGATTTTTTAAGTTAAGTGTATTGTTGCTGGACCGTTTTATATTGTTTTTTTCTCTGCCGTATAGTCAAGTTGAGAAGGGACTAGATTATTGATAGTGACCTTTCGAGAGGAAGCGTTTGCCGGTATTAGGTTTTGTTGTTGTTGCTGCCGATTTGAGAATAAGAAGAAGGAAGCGGAAGGAGCTTGAGAGGAGTTGAAAGGCTAATGTCAAGGAGAAACTCCGAAGATCTTGGATTGCCCGTTTTGTTCAGTCAAGACGAAACTGGAGAGCCGGAATTCGTTCCTCCAGTACCGACCGCAGCTTCCGTGGACGAAGTTACAGACCATCGAGTAAGCTGGGTATATTTACTGAGAAACGAGGGTCTTAATACCGAACTAGAAAAGAGAAACTTATCAGTTGCTGGAACAGTTCCGGAGAAAAGAAGGAGGCTTGTAAGATTTTTAAGGAAAGAAAATATTCCTACACGACCCGTTTCTGACCGAACCGATACCAGACCCGTACCAACCGTCATGGCAACTCCTCCAATAAATGTACACGATTGGAAAGTGTCTTTTGGAAACCGGGGAGATCCTGCCTCGTTTATAGAGAGAATTGAGGAGATTTGTACGGCCAAGAATATAGAGAAAGATAGATTACTGCCGGTGTTACCGGAATTACTATCAGGTGAACCCGCATTTTGGTACCGTAACAACCGAAGCAGGTAACAACAATTATGGTTATATAGGATGTACACGACCTGGGAGGAATTTGAAACCGATTTCCGAATTTTCTTCTACCCCGTTAATTACGAAGACGACTTGGAGGCTGAGATAAGCCGTCGGTTACAAAGAAGAAATGAGTCCGCTGCAACATATATAACCGAGCTACAAACTCTAATGCGACGACATGGAGAGCTAACTTCCGAACAACAGTTAGCATGGCTGTACCGCAACCTGTTGCCGGAATACCGTCTGCAGGTCCGAAAAGGGGACTTTCATGATTTTTCTTCATTTTGTCAGGTGGTAAGGGAATATGAGCTCCTCAGGAAGGAACTCCAATCTGTACCCAGCCACAGTGGACCGAACCGTGGACCAAATCCCCGTCCGCAGCCTATAGCAACAAGATACCCGTCCCACAACTCTACTCCTGGTCCGTCCAGAGTACCCGTCGCAAGTTCCAATCAACCGTCACCGTCCGATACTCCTCGCCGTCCGCCTCCGAATACGACACAGCAGCCGTCTGGATCAGCTTCTCGTGAACCGATTTGTTTCCGCTGCGGAGAAGCTGGACATTACCGAAACAACTGCCAAAACCCGCCGAAGATATTCTGTTCCCGTTGCAATAAGGAAGGGGTACTTTCCCGTGATTGTTCCTGCAGGAGGCAGGAAAACTAATCCGAAGCTGTACCGAGGAGAGACCGACACAGCTTCCGCAGATCTTTGTCTCTCATACCGAAACGCCGCCGGCAGAAATGAACGACCCCCGACCGCACATAGACGTCGAAATAGGTAATCACAAATTTCTAGCATTGTTAGATACCGGAGCAGCTAAATCATATATTGGTGATCTAGTAGCTAAGACATTTTCCCAAAGAAAGCAAATTGCCACCCGTCTAGGTACGAAGGCCCGTTTAGCTAATGGAAATGTAGTCTCCATCACCGATACTTATGAGCTCAGTTGGAAAATCGATGACGTCAGTATGAAGGGTTCGTTAGAGCATTTTCCCGGATTAATAACCGATATTGTTTTGGGACACGATGTTCTCCAAAAATATAATTTCCGTTTGGAGTTAGGAACCGGCACTATTTACATTAACAATAAAATAGTAAGGCGTCCGTCACTAGCAAGTCCTGTTGGAATTTTAGGGTTGGTAAATCAATCAATGACAGAAGTCGATGTTCCGATCATCACAGAAAACCGTTATTCTGGAAATCCAACCGTTTCTGAAGTCTCTACGTCTTCCCTGGAGTTAGGGGTTGATAAAGAGCAATCCGTTCTTGAAGTCTCTGAGTCTTCCCTGGAGCTAGGGGTTGACAAGGAGCAGTCTGTCGTTCAAATTTCCGAATCTTCCCCAGTGTTGTTAGGGGTTGATGACGAAAAATTCGTTTCTGAAGTCTCTACGTCTTCCCTGGAGTTAGGGGTTGACAAAGAGCAGTCCGTTCTTGAAGTCTCTGCGTCATCCCTGGTGCTAGGGGTTGACAAGGAGCAATCCGAGCCCGTAGTCTTTTCGTCATCTCTCGTAGAATGGAGAGAGAGAAGAGACGACAATAAATTTGACATATCCGCGTTGTCTCCGGGAGATTTAGGAGATAACAACAATTATGGTTATATAGGATGTCCGGTGGAAACCATAGTTCCACTTACGGAAAGAAATTTATCAAAAGACCAGACAGACAAACTGAATACTTTCCTGGACCGAGAGCTACCGAAATTTGAATCCTTACAAGGTCCGACTGCACTGGTTGAGCATGAAATCCGTTTGCTGCAACCACGTCCGATCAAACAGAGATACCGGCCAATGAACCCAAAAATGCAAGAAATTTGCAATGCTGAGATAGATGCCATGTTGGCAGAGGGAGTGATCGAACCCTCTACAAGTCCGTGGAGTTCTCCCATAGTCATTGTTAGAAAGAAAGATGGGAAAAACCGCTTCTGTATAGACTTCCGGAAAGTTAACGAGGTAACAATGAAAGATGCTTACCCTCTTTCGTTTATTAATGCTATTTTAGATAAATTGCGTAAGGCCAAGTATATTTCCAGTTTGGATCTGAAGAGTGGATACTGGCAAGTTCCGTTAACACCTGAGAGTAAACCCATTACTGCCTTCACCGCACCAGGACATGGATTGTTTCAATTCACGGTTCTTCCATTTGTTTTACACTCCGCACCTGCTACTTTCCAGAGACTGGTTGATAGATTAATAGGTCCAGATCTAGATCCTTACGCTTTTGCGTATCTGGATGATATCATCGTTATAGGAGAAACATTTGATCAACATCTGGAAAACCTGTCCGAAGTGTTCCGCCGATTACGAGGAGCTCAGCTAATCCTCAATCCGGAAAAATGTCATTTCTGTTTACCGTCCATGAAATACTTAGGCCATGTAGTCACTGGAGATGGAATCCGAACCGATCCGGAAAAGGTCGAAAGTATAGTCAAATTTGCAGCACCGAGGAATATCCGGGAATTAAGAAGGTTTTTAGGAGTTGCATCTTGGTATAGAAGGTTTGTGCCATCGTTTTCTCAAAAGGTGGCTCCGTTGACAAAATTGCTCCGTAAGTCTCAGCGATGGAAGTGGGCTGAAGAACAAGAATCCGCTTTTGCTTTGATTAAAACCTGTCTGTCTGAATCACCCGTCTTAAGTTGTCCCGATTTTACCGTACCGTTCACTCTGCAGACCGATGCCTCAGAATATGGTTTGGGAATAGCCCTTACCCAGCAAAAAGATGGCCACGAGCACGTGGTAGCGTATGCTAGTCGCACTCTGAGTCCTACCGAGAAAAACTACTCCGTCACCGAGAAAGAATGTCTTGCCATTGTTTGGGGGATTGAAAAGATGCGTCCTTATTTAGAGGGCTACCATTTCACGGTTGTTACCGATCATCAATCTCTTTGGTGGTTACATTCCATAACTAGTCCGTCTGGACGTTTAGCTAGGTGGAGTATTTTTCTACAACAGTATGATTTCGAGATACAGTACCGTAAAGGTGCTCTAAATCGTGTGGCTGATGCTTTGTCAAGAAACCCGCTACCATTGACCGCCGAGACCGATCCGCCGTCTGCACTCTGTTTGACCGACGTAACTGCCGAATGTTCGTGGTACCGAGTCTTAAGTCATGGACACACCCAAAGACACGGGACAAGACAAAGACACGGTACAAGAGACCAACACTAAGGAGGTGACAGCCTTCAGACCTAGCTTTACTCTGCCGAAAACACCACCCCGACACCGAACAGCAAGCGACAGTAGGGCATACGCACTCACACATGAAGTGGAACACTATAGACTAGAAGAGGAAGCCTTAGCAATAGACAAAAAAAAGGCAAGACAGCAGGAACTAGATATAGACATTGAGGCAGAGGAAACACTGTACAAAAAAACCAGACCAGAGGCAAAGGTAACCAAACCATCAAGCAATATAACCGAGCTGATTATGGACATTATAACGAACACAAATAAAATAAAATCAGGGATAAGGGAAGCGGTACACAGAACAACCCCCGCATCAAACAACAAAATTTCGTTCACAAAGGCAGAACAGAAAATAGTGATGGATAACACGGAAACTCTCACGAATTACATACTGGAACTGATAGGCCATTTGGCAATAAAAGAAAATCAGATAACGGAACTGAAAATGGAACAAGTAAAAACAAGTGGCTCAGAGGAGATCGCGGGAATTAAACAAAAAATGGAAGAACTGACAAAATTAATAAAGGAAGGTACGAAGTCGGTAAACAAAAAAAAAGAAGATAACCAAGCTACATCTATGGAAGTCAAAGACCAATACGAAGCCAGCTACCCTTCTCTACGCCCACAAACTAGAACATTTGCGGAACTCGTCGCAAAACCAACAGAGGCAAGACCCAGGACAGCATGGACTACACCAGAGCACAAAATAAGGTACGAGACTATGATAAGACTGAAAGAAGGGGAGGACAACGAGTCACAGACAAAAACCATGCTGGAATTAAAAAAAGTCATGAAGCCGAGCGAGATGGAAGGTGCCTACATACGGCGCACCAAAACAGCCATCATAGTCACCACAGAATCGACAGAAAAACAAAAAGAAATCATTGAAAAAGCTCAAAAAACCACAAAGCTAGATATTAAAGACGCCACCAGGGTAAATCAACCTGCGATAATTTTAACAGGCATGCCCAAAGATACTAGCCTGGAAGAAGTAATCCAGGGGATGAAATATGAAAATGAAGAGTTGGCAAATTTCTCAACACAAATGGACGAGATAAAAATTCTGACAGGTAGACAGTGTAGAAACCCATGGAAAGTAAACATTATCATACAGGCTCCGTTGGATTTGACAAAGGCCATACTGAGACAAGGTTACATCTTCTACGACCTAACGAAAATATATGTCGAAGAACATACTTCAGCCGCCATGTGCTACCGTTGTTGCAGGTACGGCCACGTCGGAAAATACTGCAAGGAAGACAGAGCCACATGCTACAAGTGTGGTCAGAAACATGATAGCAACCAATGTACCAAGACAGAATACAATTGCATAAACTGCGAGCTCCTAAGGCTGTCACCCAGGAATCACCAAGCAAGAGACACACGATGCCCCATATACCAGAGGAAACTAGAAGAGTTGAGAAGGCAAACAAACTTCAGTCAATAAACAACCAACACAACCACACCACACCTAACCCACACAACCCACACTACACTTAACTACAACACAAACACACGCTAACGCTGACATGAGAATAAAACTACTACAATTCAACGCCGGAAGGGGTACACAAGCCATAGAACAACTACTACATACAATGAACACAGACAACATAGACATAGCACTAATTCAGGAGCCAGGACGCAATGTGTGGAACAGCAGTGAATACACAACGATTGGCGCAAGCCGGACCTCCAAAGCAGTTACACTAATACACAAAAAACTGACACAATACATTACAACACTGACAAACAGAACAGACGAAAACGTAACAACAATACACTTACAAACAACCAACAAAACTATAACTATCACGAACATATACGATGAGCCAGGTGGCACTATAAACAAAAGACTAGACAAGCACAAAAAACACATGGAAAAAGATAATAACCACATGATAATCGCAGGTGACTTCAACGCCAAGCACACTAGTTGGGGGGGGAATCATTACAGACGACAGGGGACAAGACATACTCGAGTGGACAACAAAACATATATATAAACAACAGACACGACAGTAAACCAACCTTCCATAACACCAGGGGGAAGAGTTGGGTAGACCTAACACTCACGAAAGACATTAACATACAAAATTGGTCTGTCCTAGATCAAGACACACTTAGCGACCATCATTACATTCGCTACGACATAAACATACAAAGCACACAACAACAAACAATAAACAAAATACGCATTGACAAAATTGACAAGAGTAAACTGATGAGACTCCTACAGGAAACACAATGGGACACAAATGATGACTGTACAAATAAAATCGAACAAACACAGAACACAATGATACAATTAATACACAAATCAACATCAAAACTCAAAAAACAACAACACAAAAAAACACGAACTTGGTGGACAACAGAACTTAACACACAAAGACAACGCACGAACACACTAAGAAAGAAATTTCAACAACAAAGAGACCCTATAAGCAGAGAAAGAGACCTACTAAATTACAAACTACAACGCAGACATTACAAAAACCTAATAAAACAGACAAAACAAAACTCAATAAGACAATACTTCACTAACACAGAACCCGACAACCCCTGGAACATAGCTTACAAAATCATTAGACAAAAAACACCTGACAACAGAACAATCACAACACTCAGAAAAGACGACGGTACCTGGACACAAGATAGACTAGACACAATACACTATCTACATGATAAATACTTTCCTAAAGACGATGACAACACAGACACAGAAACACACAAAGACATAAGGAAAAGACAACAAGATAATAGTAGCAGACAAAACCAAACACTTTTTACACAAGACGAAATTTCACAAACACTACAAGACATGAAAAACAAAAAAGCCACAAAGAAATACTAGAATTTATACATACGCAACAACCTAAAATACTGACAGACACCTACAATAGCTGCTTGACGGAAGGGAAATTTCCTGATGTATGGAAGAGGGCAGATATGATCTGGTTACCGAAAAAAGACGGGGGAAGGAGACCTATCTGCCTTCTTCCAGCCATGGAAAAGGTTCTAGACAAAATGACAGCAAAAAGACTAGTACACTATCTAGAAACCACAAACAACATAAATGACAAACAATACGGTTTTAGACAGGGACACTCAACAATTGACGCAATTACACAAATCACAGACAGGATAATACAGAACAAAACAAACAAAAAACACACGCTAATTATAGCACTCGACATGAAGAACGCATTTAATTCGGCATGGGTCCCTGCGATTGTCAAAAAACTTATCGACACACAAACACCAAATAACATAAAACAACTGTGCCAAGACTTTTTGACGAACAGACAAATAACCACAGAAGACGTGACGAACAACACACAACGAGGCTGCCCGCAAGGCTCCAGCCTCGGGCCGACACTGTGGAATCTGCTTATGGAGGATTGGTTTACCGCCATACACGCGACAGGACATGCGACGGACGATGACGTGGTACAGGCTTTCGCAGATGACCAGATCATAGCCATTACAGGTCAAAGCTTACGAATAATAGAAGCCAAATGGACTGGGATCTGGGCAGCATGCGAGGACTGGGCAAAACGCAACAAACTGACATACAACAACGACAAAACGGGGTCAATGTTTGTGCCGCACAGGCGAACTAGGCTACCTAGAATAAAAATACAAGACACACAAGTAACCATCACAGAAAATATAAAATATCTTGGTCTCACACTGGACACTGGGCTTTTATGGCTTGATCATATCAAAGCCAACCGGCAAAAAGCATTAGATATCGGACACAAACTATTTACAATAGCAGGGAGGGAGTGGGGACGCAAACCAATGTCGTTGAAACACATCTACGAGGGAGCGGTGAAGCCTATGCTGCTATATGGGGCGGAAGTTTGGGGAGGAAGAGCCAACGACTCGCGCATACAGAGACATCTGGCTGCGTCGGAGAGGCCATTCCTCCTGGCAATAACAAAGGCCTACAAGACGGCACCAAATTCGGCCTTACACGTACTGGCGGGGGTGACGCCGCTTGCCGTAGATGCAAAAACGATACACAAAATATACATTGACAAAAAACACGAACTACGTATGACGAAAATCTTAACCAGACAACTACCTCACCCAACAAACAGAACAATACATCTACTAAACACACAAGAACCAACAACAACACAGATATACACAGACGCAAGTGACAACGACGGGGACAAAACAATAGGGGTTTACATTACAACACAAGGACAAATAATAAAAAAGAAATACAAAATACACACAACACAACACATAAATGAACTGGAAACAATAGCATTCATGATAGGCACAGACTTGATACTTAACAGCATACACAATCACAGAAACACAAACATGAAATTCAACACAGACTCCGACAATACACTACAACTACTAAAAGACGGAAACAGCCGCGACATTAACATAATAAAAACAAAGAAAAATCTGGAAATCCTAACAAATCATCACATATTATACAATATAATGAAACAGCCAAGGACCAATGCTGGCATCAAAGAGGCCCATAAACTTGCAGCAATAGCACACGACGACCCAGATCACACAATTACAATTACCACAAAAACAGACATAAACAGACAAAAAACCGAAGACAGAATGACGACATGGCAAGACAGGTGGGACAAGGACACAAAGGGTAGGAAAACACATGACTTATTAAGAACTGTTAGAATGATTAATCCATCGCTAACATGGAAAACAACACAACTGGTAACGGGACACGGGCACATGAATGACTACTATTTACGTTTTAAACTTAGACAGACGAACGGACACTGCACACACTGCAATACAAGAGAAGATAAAAACACATAGTACTCGACTGCACACTACCTCAAAGACACAATGCCAGACAACTACTAACAAACAGACTAATTACGGAACAAATGACATACCCCCCAGAGGATATCGATCTGAACGACCGAGAGGTCGTCAGTTGGATAAACCAATGGGGGGACGACATGATACTTGATGATGACGAAGACATCTAATACACACATACACCACAACACAACATTTTATACATATCTATTTTGTTATTTTTATTTTATATGCTTTGTATTAGAACACGATTTACGAGTTACTTTATTAACCTTATTCTGATATATATTTTTTAATAATTGTACTAACCATATTGTAAAACATTAATATAGTAATTAAATGAATAAAGAAAAAAAAATAAATTCTGACCCTGCTAATTTTTGGAGTGCGGTTGTTGGGATGGTGTTCATCTTGACAGTGGATTGGCTAGATGGCGTGTGGTAACAGGTCTTATGCCGAAAGGTAGGTGGACCTTTGCACTGCGATTTGGTCCCAGCGCCCTAGTGGGTGTTGGAACCAAATCCAGAGGCATAAACGTTCCTCTCTCTTCTCTCTGTTCGTGGTACCGGAACAGGAAGGAAGAGGTCCTGAAGGACCCAGAGAAGTTTCCGGACTACTGCATTAAAGAAGACCGTCTATACCGTCATTTCTGGGACATAAATGATTTCCGAGAGCCAGAAATGTCCGATCCTTGGAAACTGTGCATAGCCAAGCCCGACCGAACCCGAATCCTGCAAGAAAATCATGATGCTGCAAACGCCGGACACCTAGGGATCGCAAAAACCATCACCCGGATTGCGAAACTGTACTATTGGCCAGGAATGTTTAGGGACATCACCAAATACGTGAGGAGATGTCTGCAATGTCAAAAGTACAAACCGTCGCAACAGAAGCTCCCAGGCAAGATGCAGCCATCAGCAAACCGGCAACCATGGCAAACCGTTAGCTCCGATATAATTGGACCGTTACCCAGGAGTAAGAAAGGGCACTGTTATATAATTATGTTTCAAGACCGATTCACTAAATGGGTACAATGTAAACCGTTAAGGAATGCTACTGCAAGTAGCATAAGTACTGCCTTCTACGAAGAAGTTTTGACAATATTTGGTTGCCCCCGTACCGTGCTGACCGACAATGGAACTCAGTATGACAGTAAACTTTTCAAGGACATGCTGAGTGGATTAGGAATCCAACACCGTTTCACGCCACCGTATACACCGCAGGCAAATCCAGTAGAACGAGCCAACCGCACTCTGAAGACAATGATTGCGCAATACTGCGAAGCGGATCACCGAGATTGGGATGTAAGGTTGTCGGACTTGAAGTTTGCAATGAATAACTCGAGACACGACTCGACTGGATTCACGCCTGCCTTTCTAAATTTTGGTAGAGAACCCGAGACACCGGAATCTTTCCGAAGAGATGCTGAAAGGAATACTGAGGGAAGTCCGGAAGAAGATACTGGAGTAGACCACCCTACCGAAGAAGATCCGAAACAGCACTCTTGCGAGTAGAGAAACTACAAGAGTGTTTCGATTTAGTCCGTTTAAACCTGTCCAGGGCATTTACCAGTCAAAGTCGTAACTATAATCTGCGCCGCCGTGACTGGAAATGTACCATAGGCGATAAAGTTATGAAAAAGGAACATACACTATCATCTGCCGTTGATCATGTAATAAGTACCAAGGGTGGAATGATGGAAAACATCACCCAGTATAACAAATTTAAAGTATATTCATTACAAAATTAATTTCATAAAAATATAGTTTATATTAAAGTAACGTAGCAAAGTTCAATCAGACTAAACAATGCTGATAATGCACAATGACACAATTACAAAGTAACCCAAAAGGAAACCTAGTTTGGAATACACGAGTTCGCTGATGAAGCAAAGCGATCGTGGGTTACAAAGTACACGTGTGTCCAATAAGAAAGTAAGAAACGGAAAAGTGGTGAAAAGCTGACTGGGCAAAAATTGCCCAAAGCTGGACGAGACAGAAAAAACGACGAGGCAGTTGGGTCCCGAGCACGGTTGCGAGCGGTTGCCTCATAGTGTTCGCGATTAGCGGTCATCTGGAAAAATCCAGTTATATTTTGACTTGTAAGACGAAAGTAGCGCGGAGTCAAAATAAGTTTCATTTCGACACCGGAGTAATTTCTTCGAGAGAGCGTCTACTGTAGCGCTTAAAGTGTAATTCGGTAAAGAGGGTAGCGAACGGCCAAATAAGATTTGCTAGAGGCAAACAGGTTCGATAAAAAGTCTACCCTATCCGATACTGTGTTGGTGTCAGTTAATAAGCCGGATAAGAAGTCTCCAGCATCATTGGAGAGCATCCTACCTGCACTTGGTGAGTCTGATTGATCTTATACTAACTGTGAAACAAATATTTTTGTAGTTTGGTTAGCCTGTATTTATTTGCCACCTCATGCATAAATTGGTTATTATATTTTATTTCCTAGTTTTACACATATTTAATTTAATCATATATTTGCTAAAATAATTGATTCAGTCGTAATCCTCAAATTCGAGAAAATTGATAATTTATTAATGTTGGTTATTAAATTCATACCCGTAACCTTTAATTACGTTTTTTTTTCGTATATTTTCAAGTAACTGAATTTATTATCATAGTATTTTTTTTGTATTAATATTATCATTTAATTATTCAATTTATATCAAGTTTTATTATTATATTTTATTACTCATTTTCTATTCTCTTTTTTTAATAAACCCATTTAAATTCGGTAACGTTTAGTTTGCTTTCATACACAGGTACTCCCTAAAAATTACTTAGTAAAATTAGTAGTAATACCTTATCCTGAACCTTATACCAGACGTAACCCTACACACAAAGACCTCTCATTATCAACAACAACTGATAGCAGCGGAGGCCGGATCTATCCTTTCGGACTTTTCTTACAGGAGTCGTTGATTCCTGTTTCCCACGTACTCGTGGGTGGTGACAGCCAGCTACGCTGCCTTCTTGTTATTTTCAGGGACACACCAGGAGAATTTTACTTTTCCAGGTTCCGGCTCGTGAAACTCGGCACCAAGGTGTTCTCTGGAGTAGCAGCTTTTACGGTGGACCAGCAGTTTTTAGTTTCTCTATCACAGGTTATTGATTACAGTGGTTTTTACCGGTTATTATATTGGTGATTAACGGCCGCCGGTATTACATTGGTGACAGCGGTTTTCGGATTTTTTTGTATTTTTCTTTCAGTATAGGAAGAACAAAGGGTTACGTCATTACCACATTCCTCCGCTCCCATAGATAAATTTCAGTTTTAATTTTTGAAATCTATTAATTTTTTTGTAAGAAAATAATATTTGATAAAATAACCGTAACAATACAGTTAAATATAAATAATACATTGCGAAAAAATTTGCTTATACAACGTTATTTCATGAGAAAAATAACTAGCTTTGTTTTGTCACAGTAATTTCGCTTAGTAGATGTTCTTTACTATTCTCTGTGAAATGCTTATGGATGCAAGGTCACTAGAAATATAAAGAGAGTGAAATCATATTAGTAGACAGGGCCGTCTTTTAGAATTTATTTAATTATTAAAATAATTATATGCAATTTTTTTTTATTACATATAAAAGGAAATTTTATTATATTCAAAGTTAAATAATTAGGCACAAATAAATAAGTAATAAATTACTATTTTATTAGCAAAATATTTTTTTTAATCTTAATTAGTTAATTTTATTCTATTTTTTTTGCACAATTGCAAAGGAATAAACTTCCTAGAGGTACATAATCTCAAACCGCAGAATCAAAAACCCAACTCGCAACCATCCCCAGCTCGCAACCAACCCAACTCAACCCCCTCCCTCCCAAGAGTTTTTGTCTGTTTTGATTCTTTTTCAGAAGTTTCTACAAAAGGTAAGCTAGTTTAGTGCTGTGTGCTTATTAGAGTTAAATATACCAAACTACAAAAATGCCTACTAACACTAATATAGGTGCTAATCAACAAACAACAGGAGCAGCCGTCACAATTGCAGCTGAAGCTTCAACGGCTTCTGGACCGTTGGTGGTGCAATTGCCGCCACAACCACTAGGGGTAATTGCGGCAACATTATCTGATTTTAACGGCGAGGTTATTGTCGCATAGTCAAAATATAAATTAAACATAAATTCCGATAGTACAACAAACTATCTAATTAGTCCCCATGTGAATTTAAACACATAGGGAAAACTTGCATAAAGAAGGTAGTTACTTACTGACCTTAAAGTGCATATCAAATATGACAAGTTTCTTTTTATTTTCTTATTTTAATTTCCTTCTATTCAATAAACATAATATGGTTCATACGGACATTTCTAGATGTGCAAATGAGTTAAGAGCGGGAACACACGCGTCTTCAGAAGTCAGTACTGTGGAATGAACGTGTAGACGAGGCTAAAGTGGAAATACTACGAAATACACGGAGCACGACTGTACTATAATATACATTAAAAAAAAAAAAAAAAAAATGAAAATAAATAAAAAAATAAGGCAGCAGAAAACGTTTTATCCCACGTCGAATTATCGCCGGATAAGGTTCCTTGTAGGGTAACTAGAGCACAGGCAAAGCTAGAAAGTGAAAATATTATTGGTAGTCTTGATTCTAATATAGAGAAAAGGACTGATCACCCTGGACTAATAGAATTATGAAGGCGATTAAAGTATTCTTTTCAACTTTGTCCTATGTAACAAAAAGATTTTGAGAAAATAATAAAAAAATAGATGAAATATGTAAGCACCCATAAGTAATACAAGAAAAAGTACATTTTGGGCAACGTGTCAAAATAAAAATTGACAATGATAGATACTAAATTGCAGTACAAGTAACTACAGAGTACAGTATCTGCGAAAAATGTAGTTACAAGGTGATACTCATTTTGCTTCAAACCCGAGGCCAGCAAATAAGCTGAACGTGTAAATACACGTGTTACGAGGTATCAAAGAAGAAATAATAATTGCAAGTTTAATATTGTAATAAATACCCCATGAAGGGAAGTGCTAAACGCAGAAAAAAAGGTAGAATTAAAGGAAATAAAATTGCCAAAATTAGGCAGATAAAGGAATAAATACCCCATAAAGGGAAGTGCTAGATGCAGGAGAAAAAATTATTAAAGGAAATAAAGTTGCCAAACTAGGCAAATAAAGGAGTAATAAACCCAAAAAGGGGATAGGTTAATAAAAAGTTATAGAAAGCGTACAATAAAGGCCAAGCAAGGCTAACAAAATACATTGTACAGGAAATAGTATAAAAGTAGGTAGGAAGAAAAAGAAAAAAAAGAAATTTTATACATTTACACGGCCGGTAAAGTAAAATTTTTTTTTTTCAAGTATTTGAAGCAAAACCTACGACAACAAATGTTTATATATCGCTTGCATACCTATACATGGTGAAGTTCTAGTTCAAGGACACAAAAGCAGCTGATATTTGAATAAACAATTACTGATGCTCCAGTGACAAAATGCGAGATTACGATTAACGTAAGTTCGCCAGGACCGGACTGGAATGAAGGTATACTAATTAAAATGTCGAAAGCGACATAGGTGAATATTTCTATAACGAAATTTCAAAGGAAAAGAGTTTGAAAATAAAACACGGATCAGTGAATCCAAATTAAAAGGAGAAGAATATGGAGAAAACTACTGGGAAAAGTAGTTAAAAAGGAAGATTTATAGCGGAAAGTGCCTGCTACAATAGAGAAACGCATTAACCCACCCTCACGACACAGAAATGGCAATCAAAACAAACGTATCCGTAGTAGGTCGACGCTCTACCTACCAGAATTAAGGGGAACTGTCAAAATGAAGTACGAGGGTTAGTTCAACGTACCTGCGCGATGCCCTATGGTTACTGTGGATACTAACAGGCAACATCCCTGGACCACGTTGAATCGACACTCCACTACATTAAAGCAAGCACCCAAGATAAGGTAACGCTAGTAGCAAGGACAACCGGTTCATTATCTTAATAAGATATTTTGATTACCTGTACAAAGGGTTTTCTCAAAGTGTAAAAGTAGGGTTTCTAGTCAGTTGTCTCTAGTTAGGTTAAATGGTGCAGCTGTTTCCTCGTACAGGGGAAACCAAACAATTTCAGCAACGAACAATTTTTAATTTGTTTTAATTTTGTAAATTATTTACTTGAGGAAAACTAGAAGGGGTTATTCAACTTAGATAAGTAAGGTTACAGAAATAAATGATATTATATTACTATTATTTTAAATTAGTTAGCAAGTGAAATAAGAAGGGAATATTCAACTTAGATAAGGCTACAGGAAGCCAAGAAAATTTTTTTATATATAAATTTTTTTTTGTGTCAGCTATTGACAGTACACAGTAAGGGGATTACTTAATCTATATAAGGCAACAAGAAGCCACTAACAGTTTTAAGGTATTTTTTTCATAATTTTTTTAAGTCAATCATTGACATTACATCCAAAAGATTTTAGGTAATCTGGACAGGGCTACAGGAAGCTATTAACATTTTTTTATTTTTTTTTCTTCCAATGAACATAAAGGGTTCACTTTAGTTAGAGAAAGCTAGAAGCAGCCACAGTTGGTCATAATTCTTTCACTGAAAAAGGAACTTTACTACATTAGGACTTATAAAAACAAATAGTTACAATTATGTAATGTGATTATAAGTACCAAACAACAGAATACAAGTACATTAATAGGTGCATGTACACTGTTAATATCATTAACTTTTATTTTTTTTATATACATTGTTATGGTTATTTTTTTTTATATTTTTGTCACATTTAGAATAAGGAAAGTGCGTAGTGAATCGGAAAACATTGAACTAGAATTTTATCGAACTGAAGAAAACAGAACCAAAATTAAGAGAAGAAAATGGTCAACCGTCACAATACCATGACTACCCTAACGCTGATCTTCGCCATACTACATGGAACACATGGTTTAATAGCCTACGATTGTACGGACGCGAAAACTAACGCAACGGTAATATCGCTAAGAGACATTTAACCGGGCGTGCCCCCAATTAAACATACGTAAATGAAACAGTGTCAGTCCACGTGTTTCAACGAAACACAAATGGTATGGAGCTGCAACGTCGAAGTGACAGAATTAATTTTATGTTGTATATTGAAATCTACATTATTTATGTGGAGTAATAATAAATAGCTTAAGAATTTATCAAACCATAGGCTGCGGAGTAGCTATATTCGCAGGCATATGGTCAAGCTTAACGTCATGGGTACTACACAGAAACGACCTAAAGAAGAAATCCAAAGAAGAGATTGAACTCACTAAACACGACGAGGAAAACCCTCAAGAAACCCATGGACAAGCATCCAGCACTGCTCACTGGACTGACTCGCGCGACAATATAAACTCTCCATAAAAAGTGCGCGTTACAAACTTTTATTACCATAGTTTTAAGTTAATAATTAACAAAAACACTTTAAAGTCAAGTGCAAACAGAGTGCGTGGCAAACAAAAATCGCAATCGTATGGCTAACAACAACTAAAAAGGAGTCAACATTACAAGGAAATGTAAATCCCACCAGAACTTGGTGCAACAAGCAACTTATCATACTTTCGGTCCTTGGACCACCCTAAACTATTCAGACAACTGTTTGTCAAATCTCAAATCGTCCTCGCCCCATTTCACGGGCACAGTATTGGAACCATTATTGGTTTCTCCCCCAATGTTTCCGCCAAACTAGTAATGCACTAGCAGCATTGTTCTTCACTGTACGAATTATTTTTCAACCACAAAAAATGTATATCCCATTACAATATGAAAGATGGATGAGGCCAATGGTAAAATGGCCCAACCACCCAGCAGAGCCGAGGAGCAGCAAAGCGCAACAGGGGAGTCATAGGTATTACATCAAGACAAAAGGAAAAGACTGTGCGGACGAACAATGAAAAAGTGTCTCAGTGCCACGGTGAATTCGCGGTAATATGTAACGCAGTGGCGCAACTTTGTACTTAGATAAGTTTAGCGTAAGGGGAGCACGTAAAAGGTGTTGGACAGGTAAGTCCAACACTTTTTCAAAGGGGGTGGCAATGTAATAAGTACCAAGGGTGGAATGATGGAAAACATCACCCAGTATAACAAATTTAAAGTATATTCATTACAAAATTAATTTCATAAAAATATAGTTTATATTAAAGTAACGTAGCAAAGTTCAATCAGACTAAACAATGCTGATAATGCACAATGACACAATTACAAAGTAACCCAAAAGGAAACCTAGTTTGGAATACACGAGTTCGCTGATGAAGCAAAGCGATCGTGGGTTACAAAGTACACGTGTGTCCAATAAGAAAGTAAGAAACGGAAAAGTGGTGAAAAGCTGACTGGGCAAAAATTGCCCAAAGCTGGACGAGACAGAAAAAACGACGAGGCAGTTGGGTCCCGAGCACGGTTGCGAGCGGTTGCCTCATAGTGTTCGCGATTAGCGGTCATCTGGAAAAATCCAGTTATATTTTGACTTGTAAGACGAAAGTAGCGCGGAGTCAAAATAAGTTTCATTTCGACACCGGAGTAATTTCTTCGAGAGAGCGTCTACTGTAGCGCTTAAAGTGTAATTCGGTAAAGAGGGTAGCGAACGGCCAAACAAGATTTGCTAGAGGCAAACAGGTTCGATAAAAAGTCTACCCTATCCGATACTGTGTTGGTGTCAGTTAATAAGCCGGATAAGAAGTCTCCAGCATCATTGGAGAGCATCCTACCTGCACTTGGTGAGTCTGATTGATCTTATACTAACTGTGAAACAAATATTTTTGTAGTTTGGTTAGCCTGTATTTATTTGCCACCTCATGCATAAATTGGTTATTATATTTTATTTCCTAGTTTTACACATATTTAATTTAATCATATATTTGCTAAAATAATTGATTCAGTCGTAATCCTCAAATTCGAGAAAATTGATAATTTATTAATGTTGGTTATTAAATTCATACCCGTAACCTTTAATTACGTTTTTTTTTCGTATATTTTCAAGTAACTGAATTTATTATCATAGTATTTTTTTTGTATTAATATTATCATTTAATTATTTAATTTATATCAAGTTTTATTATTATATTTTATTACTCATTTTCTATTCTCTTTTTTTAATAAACCCATTTAAATTCGGTAACGTTTAGTTTGCTTTCATACACAGGTACTCCCTAAAAATTACTTAGTAAAATTAGTAGTAATACCTTATCCTGAACCTTATACCAGACGTAACCCTACACACAAAGACCTCTCATTATCAACAACAACTGATAGCAGCGGAGGCCGGATCTATCCTTTCGGACTTTTCTTACAGGAGTCGTTGATTCCTGTTTCCCACGTACTCGTGGGTGGTGACAGCCAGCTACGCTGCCTTCTTGTTATTTTCAGGGACACACCAGGAGAATTTTACTTTTCCAGGTTCCGGCTCGTGAAACTCGGCACCAAGGTGTTCTCTGGAGTAGCAGCTTTTACGGTGGACCAGCAGTTTTTAGTTTCTCTATCACAGGTTATTGATTACAGTGGTTTTTACCGGTTATTATATTGGTGATTAACGGCCGCCGGTATTACAATCACATCGCCGCGAAACTGGCTCCGAAATATTCCGGGCCGTACGAAGTCGTACGTGTCATTTCACCCGTTGTATACGATTTACGAGACGAAAACGAAAAACGGTGTAATCGTATACATGTAAAAGATTTAAAACCTACCAATGAATGAAATGATTTGTTTTTTTTATCCGTAGCATGGATGACCGTGATTTGCCGCCTCCATTATTCCGTTTAGACCCGATCAGCCATGAAGTTATAGACTTAACGGAGGACATTACACCCCCGTGTTCCCCTCCGACAATTGATGAACTCTTCTATGGGGAAGATTGGTGGCGATGGAACGAGGATGCCACTGCCCAGGAGTTCGAGGAGACGTTCGATGAAACGTTCGGCCTATCCAAATATGCCCCCGGACGCACGCCTCCTAGGTCTCCGACACCGCCTATTCCTGGGGTATATACCGAGAAGTTCTTGGTATGTACCCTCTATGAACGAACGACCACCGTTCCAATGGAAGAGGGAGATGCTGAAGGCCAAATGGAAGTTCGTGAGAAAACATCAAAATTCACCTCCGAAGTCTTCCACACTTTCACGCCTCTGGAACAGGACCCTCCTCGGTCGCCTGCGCAGCTGCCGTGGGAAATTTCAGAGACTCCAACTCCATCAGTCTCCACGGAATCAGGACCCTCCGACATGGACTTGAGGATGAGAGACTGGGAAATCATAGAATTCGCTGCCAACCCACCCCGTTTCCAGCTTTGGCCAAAAGCCTGGGCCGAAAAGGCACAATATTTGCGCCCGAAGGATGCCGATCCACAGAAGTGGTATCGGGCCCGACTACGGGACCGCCAGAGACGCAGGGTCTGGGTGATGATCCCGCCAATGCCGTCTACTTCCGAGGAGTTTAGTTCTTAGTGTAAGACTGGTTCTTTGGATGTACGTTTTTTTTTTGTTTTAAAGTTTTCTTCTCCGAATTCTCGTTTACCGTTAAATTCTGTTTCTGATTAGATGAATGCCGAATCACCAAATGACGTACTGGTAGTGGCGGATCCAATATACCTTCAATTGGAAAACCCAAGCAATCCCGATGTTCCGGATACGATCTCCGTCGAAGACAGGCGGAGAATATGGAAATCTGGCAACATTCCGGCTATGATCCGGACAATGGAAGGGATGTTATATTCCAAACACAAGCCAACCGAACACGACAGGCCACCCAGCCATATGGAAACTTCCCGAAAGTTCATCACCCTGACGGATGATACTTGCTGGAGGTGTGGAGCCTCAGGTCACCGTCGGGAGAGCTGTAGCCGACCATTCATCCTTTTCTGCTCCCGCTGTGGACAAGTGGGCCAGATGTCCAGAGAATGCCCATGTGACAGACAAAATCCCCGTACACGAACAAAGGCCGTCCAAGTCCACCTGGTCGCCCGTTCCAGTCAACCCCGACTCATGCAGGATGCAACCACCCAGTGCAACATCAACACCGAACGACCTTCACCCGTTTTAGAAGCGCCACGACGCAGCAGCCGATCATATCGACGTCATTCACCCCGAGGAAGAGGACCTTATCTTCCCGACTGCTCATTCCGATGCCGACGTTCCAGAAGATGAAACCGCTGGATACGAGGATATATATTTTTTTTCTCTCTTAGCTTTGATCATTTTTATGTATAGTTTATAATGAACCACATGGTGAGCTAAAAAAAAAATTTTTACCGAAGAAAAGGGGGTGTGTAACGAGTTATTTTTTTGTGCACCGATTTGGTTTTTTTTTAAATTTCTTTCACTATTTTATTTTACGACTTGTCTTTAAATAACTCGTTACTAACTCTCCGATTCCCTTTTGTTACCGAATTATTTTTTTTATCACCGTTATATTAGTTTCAGTATTTTTTTGTATTAGTCCGGAGGTACGCAAATTCATATTGAATCAAAAAAATTTAGTCATTTCCGAAGTTAAAATTTTTCATTTAAAAAGGACATTTGGTATACTCTGTTCAAGTGTAGTCCGAGATTTTGTTTTTTTTTCCGTTCCGGTTCCCGGAGTGTAAATTGAATCCTGATACCGAAGCCGATTTAGGAAGGTAAAATATTTTTATTAATCACAGTACCTATACTCAACAATTTCCGTACCTCCGTATTCCGTACTTTTGAAATTTTGATTTTGATGATTTTTTTTTGTACCGGTTGATATTTTGGTTTTTGTGTAAACTTTTAATTTGTTCAGTTTGGGTAAATGACCGGCAATATTAAATTATTGTAATTTTCTTTGAGGAAATTTATTTACATCATAGACATTAATTATTATTAGTAAAGAAATTCAATTTTTTTTTTCTGTTTTCCGGATTTTTATTTTAAGTGCTGTCGAGTTGAAACTCGTTTTAGTTATTTGTCATGGGATATTACAAATGTTTAATAAAAGTTAATTTATCCAGGAAATTGTTTTTTTTATTATTGCTAAACAATTAATAGGTATTAATTCGCCGTCTCTTTATTGAATTTACGATTTTATGTGTTTTCTACACCTGACATTTATATATGTTTTCTATAAATATTTCAATTTTCCTTCCAAGTTTTATGCTTACTACTCTGTGTGTCGATAAGTAGAATAATTTGAACTTGATCGAAATAAATCCATTTTCTCGTTTGAAAAGTAGTGTACCGTTAAAATTTTTTTTTTAAATCCAAAGGGATATACGAACTCGGATGTGGCTCAGTTACGCTTGTTCGTTTACCCGGCAGATTTATAACTGTATTCCCTTCAGTCAGTAATCAATATATATATATTTGTGTCATTTTCCGGATTACATTTAGATCCAAAGGGATATTCGAACTCGGATGTGGCTCAGTTACGCTTGTTCGTTTACCCGGCAGATTGATAACTGTATTCCCTTTAATCAGTAATCAATAAATAAATTTCGTATCATTTCCCGGATTACATTTGGATCCAAAGGGATATTCGAACTCGGATGTGGCTCAGTTACGCTTGTTCGTTTACCCGGCAGATTCATCCGTACTAGTAGTTTGATCGGCTTAGCCTATCAAGTCCACCCCTCTCTTCTCCCCGTTAGTTTGACAGTCCTATAGAATAATAACGACAATAGACCACAGCGTATTATTATTCGTATAGCAAAGCAAAAATTCCTATTTACTCCGTTATTAACTGATTAGTTGAAAATAAACCTATATTTTATTGTAAATTTGAGAATAGTTGATCAAAATAAGTGCAACAAGACCCCTGGAATTATCCGTAACCTCCATCTGAGGCTATCTGGAACTCTTGACGATCAGGGTCAAGGGGCCGTGAGGCAAACCACGTTAAAAATCTGGCGCCCGAGCATTCCGTCGAAAGATTTTCAGCTAAGGGTGTCCATAGTGACGTGTTCGAGTGGTAGAAGACCACGTGTACAGGAAAACGCGTTGCAAATCTGATTGAAGTCGAACATGAAGACAAAATTTTTGTAATTAAAATTCATAGTTTCTTATATCTATAAAATAATATTTCTTTCTCTTTATTGACCTGCGTACCATTAATATTTAATAAACAATCTGAAATCATTAGTTGTATTGGACTATGAAAGTTATTTACGAGGGTTTGTGAAATTTTTAGTATGAAGATATTTACAAAATGTATAAAATTTTTCATTTTTTGAAAATTTTGAGAAAAAATATATAGAAAACCCCAACTTTATTACCCATTTAACTCTATCAATGACAAAACCATGGCCCATGCAATGTCTAATCATTACATCCACAAGTTTGTCATTCTTATGAACATAATAACCAAACACCACCTATTTTCCATTGTTCTTAAACATTATCTATCGCACATCTCGAGATCAATTATTTTGCCACCAATAAGGATCTAAAGATATGCGATATCCAATCTGAAAGAAAATGGCCATGTCAAAGACAAAGCCAAAATGAGCATTAACTATTGTAAGTAGTGTTAATCTAAATTGTTACCAAGGTCAATAAATTGTAAAAATGCACTTTAAAATTCGAGATTTTTATTATATCCCAGGACAATACATAACCAAATTAGCTATTCGCAACAATTTTATCAACAAAAAACCATGGCTCATGTGAAATTCAGCATCTAAATTCATCAGTTTGTCACTCTCATGAAGATAGAACCCAAATATCACTCTTATTACCATTATTTTATCTCACTGCCTACCACACATCACATAATCGATTACTTTGCCACCAATAAAGACAATGCAACATGTGATACCAACAAGGAAAAAATTGGTCTTGTTAAAAAGAAGGTTTTAATAACCGGAAACTATTGAAGATGTGATTATGATAAATTCTAAATGAACAAGACTATTAAATTCACTTCATTATATTGACTCTGATGATGTATTATTGAAATTATACTAGTAATAATTTAGGGTAGTCTTGACGGCTAGTTAGAAAACAATCAACTAAATTATTGGGGATTCCGTCACAATCTGGGCTGGTTAAGAAATTAAGCTCTTTTTTACTACTTCCAAGCTTTCGGATTTATTTGCATCCTTTATCAAGGCTAAAATATGAACAAGTTCTTATTACAGGTAAAAATTATAATGAATTTAAACTTACGTGCAAAGTGAGTTTGTACAAATCAAGTAAAACATCATTAAAAAACATGAATAGATTTTCCACTATAAGTGGTAGATAAAAAGGTTACATTTTGAAAAGTAAATTATAAATCTGATTGAAGTCGAACATGAAGACAAAATTTTTGTAATTAAAATTCTTAGTTTCTTATATCTATAGTATAATATTTCTTTTTCTTTATTGACCTGCGTACCATTAATATTTAATAAACAATTTGAAATCATTAGTTGTATTGGACTATGAAAGTTATTTACGAGGGTTTGTGAAATTTTTAGTATGATTTTTTCCAATATTTTTTACAAATGAATATATTCTCCATGTATACAATTTATAGATATTAGTAATCTCAATTAGTTTTCTTTGAAAATGGTTACAATAATAAACCGAAAGCTCAGAATTAACTAAAAAGAGTACACCTCATTTACATTGCCGCATTCCCCACAAAATTTGAAACCTATATATATATATATATATATAGCTCTCGGAAGTTTGTTAATTAAATGTGGGGGGAATCACTTGAAAGAAAAATGTTGCATCCTGGATCATGATCAGTATCACTATCCTCAGAATCTATAAATCTGTAACTTTTACGGGGGTACGTATGTAGTGCATTTACACATGATTCGCTGCTTTTAACTGTAAACAGCACTTCATGATAGCAACTCTGGCACCAATAAAAATGAGCTTAATATTCATCTGTGAGAAGAGAATCTCTATCTGTTAATTCATAAAAATTATCAAATCCCGCTAATAATGATTTATCTTTGCTCTTGTGAGCTTCTAATAAAATTTCAAAACAATGCTTGCAAACGTTAATTTTATAATTGAAGATTCTATAATATGAAACCCATAGACAATATTCATCCTCATCGTGATCATTTTCCCAATTTTTAAGTGACAACACAGTATTTCTTCTAGGTATCGATATATATCTACTACAATCGATATACTCCAAAGGATAAGGGTAAGGCTGATTTTGAGCTAGAACATTTACTGATTTCCATTCCCAGTATGAGAATATTTTTGCAATATTACATGTCATTGACCATGGTAACGGTGACTCAATAAAATAAGCTAATATATTAATATTTTCACAAATTGCTTTTGTGCATAATCGGTGTAATTGGAGATGCTGCTGCTGCTGCGCCATCTACAACAATGGAATTTTATAATGCCCCCAAGGTAGCGTATCGAAAGTATTTGGTATCAAATAGCGTTTATCATCATAAGGACTTAAACCGATTTTTGATTGCTCTACACTATAAACATTATGTCCAAATGACCTAATGCAGCGTTGTGTGGTTATTTTATTTTTCCATTCTTTCAAACATTTCACATAGTCATCAAACGTAATATTATTTTTAACAACATTATATTTAACGCCTTTGGACTTCTTAACAACTTTACCACCCTGAACCTTGTAACTATACATTTTAGAGCGAAGCCCTACGAAATGAGTCATAGTTTTTCCATTATTCTCGTCTTTCATTAAACCTAAAACTTTTTTATGAACTTTAGGAATTCTGTCTGGATTATCATCACTATAATCAGATGTATCAAATTGAGATAAATCTGTCTTTATCATCTCCTCATAAGCATCATTACATCGCAATTCGAGGATAAAACTATCTGTGTCCATATACATTATCTTACAACGATCCGGACCCATTTTTGGTAACATGTAATTATAATGAAAATTATGCATTAATATTTTAGATAAATCTAGTATTGCCTGTCCTATGTACAAGGGTTTATTGAAAATAATTTCTAACTTTTTTAGTTCGATAACCACCAAATTTTCCTCCAAACTTGAAATTAAATTTTTAGCTCCATAACGATCCTCCCATGATTTTACTAGCTGAACTACGCGGTGTTTACGTATATTTTCCATTGTTTTGCCAAACACAGCGTTGTTCATTAACTTGAAAAGGTTTTTTTCAAAGTCATTATTGGCTTCTGTCCTCAATCGCGTATTTAGCTCGATGTAGGGCTTCAACCAAGCCATTGGCCAACATTTGTTTCAAGTTTCTGTAGTGTACTGTATATTCTTTTTCATCAGTTAAAGTTGTCATTAATTTCGGCAATTTAGCTCCCCCAGGTGGTACGCTGTGTTCAGATGCAAATGGAAAGTCCTTGTGTTTGTCGTGCAGTTCTTGTGGATATGATGAATCAACCTGAAGAACGTACCCTTCTTCAGATTCGTCGGGTATTGACACTACGTCAAAATTCGTAAAATCTACCCATTCAAACTTCTCGTAGGGTAGTAGTTCACTCATAGCTCTGCCATATAAATTGTTTATGTCAAAATGCATGAGGTACGTCGAGGGTTTTGTGGGATCATATTCTGACATGTACTTTACCCGTCAATAAATTAAATTTGGCATTATCTAAATTTTGGAACTCTTGCTTTAAAATTTTCTTCTCCGACTGATCTAAAATTGATGTTAACTCGTCGAGAGAAGCTCCCAAGAAACGCAGAGTCTATAAACCGCAATTTAATATTATTTTCATCTGAATGTAGAGTGAAGGAGATGTATTTATCTTTGTTGATTGAAAGTACGCTCAATTGGCCTTTCTTAGATAAATTTGTAATCAAAAAATGGCTGTCATATCCGCTTAAGTTATGAAATATGACGGGTATAACGAATAATTTTTTGAAATTTAAATTGCATGCTTGATGTGCAAATCCCCTGAAAAATGATCGTGATCTCTGATAATCACGTCTTTAATTGCAAATTGTTTATTACATATATGGCAAGCTTTTGCTGCTGCTGCTGCTGTACATTGGTCTTCAATAATAGGAACGATTGTTTTAATTTTTGAATGAACAAATTTGGCAACGTCTGACATTTTATTTGAAAACCAATCCATGCAATCCGCACCGCGATAGCTATCGAAATAAGAAAGACTATTGTCGTAAGAACATTTTACATAGTAGCCAGCACTGTATGGAACATGTTTCTGATATTTATTTGTTGCAGATTGGCAACAAGGGTCAGTAATTTTTTCCAATTGACACTCAAAATCAGCATAAACGACAAACAGAGCCGTTGATATGTGCAGTTTTTAAATTCTACATGGCTATATTTAGGTACACTTATTTTATATTTATTCAATTTACTGCACAATTTTTCATGTTCAGTTAATTTATCTTTTATTTGAAAATAATTCAGACATCTATCACAAATAAATTTTCTGCCATAATGTTTGTTTAACTGTGAGGAAACTAGTCTTGATAAATTTTTAATCCAGCAGTAATGAAATTTGATTTCTTCCTTATTATCATCATAATCATTCAATTTTGGATAATATTTGTTTTGAATTAAAAGTAAATTTACATGTTTATTCACCTTATTTTTCGTCAATCTAGCTGGTACTACTACATAAAATGATTTCTTTTCCATTTCAATAAGTTCTAAAGCGTAAACGTTTACAGAAATATCATTGAGTTTTTCAAATTTGGTTATTTTTGATAATTCCATTGGACAATCTAAATCTTCTGTTTTCAAAACTGTACTATAATATGGATAGGACCTATTAAAGTTTATATTTGTACGTGCAGGATAAAGGGCACTAACAATGGCCCAGTAAAAGCAAAATTGATCGGTATTTTTAATATTTATACAACTGTGTTCCTTCAAAATTTGTTCTGGAAGTTTAATGTAAGACGAGCCGTTTCCAATTTCAAATTTATTTATATTTACTGCTAATGATATAATTTTAAATAATGCGCTACCCGACTCTTTTTCCGAAAATTCCGATAATTTATTCAATAGTTTATCTTTGATGTGGTCTTTAAACCACTAATACATCAATCGATTTATCAATCACATCGTTTTTGGTATTGAAGTACTGACATTTAATTTGCACCGTTTTTTTTTTAAATTCAAGTCAAAAATTCAGTTCAAGTCTTTATGAAGTAGGTTGACTATAACCCCCGTCTTAATCCTACTCTTAAAACTCGATTCTACATTCGCCCATTTAACTCTACTCTGTAATTTGGAACTTACCTGACCCTACATGCCTATTTAAAATTAATTTCCTAAAATGTTTAAAGTGTCCCACGTAAGTTTCTAATTTTCTCAGAGTTCCCATAGATAATTTATTAGGAAACTTTCTACGAATTGCCGCATTACATAATTTTATTTGTCTATGAATTCGTTTTAGCCAAATCTCAGCGTCCCCACTGGTAAATTAATCAGAAAGTATTTTTCTCAATTTTTTCATTGAAATTAACAAACGGTCGGATTGTTCAATTAAAGTGTTAACAGACTTCATTGGAGCGGTAAATATATAAATCAAAAAAATATCACTTACCCTTTTTAATTCTCCTGAATTTCGAAGGATGTTAGGGGGTGTGGCTTCCCCACGTCTATTTGGCCCCTGTATGTGATGTTGAATTTTAGGCTGCTAAACTCCGCTACGTGCGGCCGGTATGTTTTCGTCACCCTCTGGGGTAGAAATACAGTCTTGTAGTAAGAGTACAGCCTCCCCAAATTTGGTTTTCACGATTTGACCCGCTTTAATTTTCACCGGTGTATCTTTAGGCCTATCGGTTAGTTTCACTAAAGATTTTTTTTCTACAAGAGACAAACTATTTAGTTTAGTCAGGTCCATCTATAAAGAAATCAAATTTGATGATAATTGAAAACGCGGAAACATATTACTGTTGTTAATTGGAAAAAAACTCACCTTTTTGATATTTTTGGTGAAAACTCTTGGTCCTTGGTTGGAGCGCTTGTCAGCAAAAACACTGAAATCATATAAAATTTGATGATAATTGAAGATGCGACAACAATTACTGCTTTTATAAAAAGTTGTTGAAGACTCACCTTTGTTTTTCGTCACACACTGGTTTCTCAGCAGAGATTTTTTGATATGCTTCTCAGTAAAACTTGAAATTTTACGGTTGGCTTCTCAGCAAAAACTACTCTCTCTCGCTTGCGTTTGCTTATTTATGTGTCTCTCCCAACCGTGTGCAAAATAACTCGTATCGTGACTTTGAGATAGTGCGATGGGAATTGCGGTGTGATTTCCTGTTATATCTTACTCAAGTTTCCGTTTTGTGTTTAAATTTTACGGCCAGTTTTTCAATTGAATATAAAGTCCTAATGGAAATTTAATTGATGATTAATGCAAAGGAACGGGTTTTCAATGTTTTATTAGAATAAAAGTATCAATTAAACTTCTTGTTAGTTAACGTAGGGATGTGGTGTATTTAAAAAAATTAATACCTACTTAATTTTTCAAATTGGTTGTTAGATTGTAACTACCTATTTACAACGGGTATTGAAGATAAAAATTTCTTATCTGTAGTGTTCGTGGGAATTTCAGAAAAACAATTTTATTATTTGCAAAGTTTATTTTAAAAATATTATTGATAAAAAGAAGGCGAAAACGTTATTAATTTCATTTTCTATATCCTTTTCTGTTCTGTTGAACATAGTGTAGGTTGAATACGTCTTAACGGATAAGTAATTTGCGGCAGTCTACGGGCTAACTAATGGACCTCTTCAGGCACCCAGTTTATACGAAGACTTCTCCACGTCTGTCCTTCCTTATCAGATAAACTAAGATTTTCCAGTTGATTTATAACCTCACTTTTATCTTCGTAAAAAGCAATGTCTTTATTTAATTTACCAATATTCTTAATGAACTCCTCAAAACGATGACTGTACTCTTCTGAAGACATATTACAAAAGAACACTCCGGTGGCACGATTAAATCTGACCGCGCCGCAATCCTAACGGATCTCGACTACGACACACAGCAAGAAGCGTACGGTGCACGCGCTGCAGCAATACCTTTCTTCGCATCTAATACACATGAGAGCTCATGGCAGCATGTGTTGAATGCCTTGCTATAGACCCGTAGGTTGTGGGATCGAATCTCACTGAAGTCGAAGTTTTATTAAAATTAAATTCGCGGACTAAAAATGGCAGCCTAAAATTACAACGCGCAGGAAAAATTGAATTCGCGGACTAATAATGGCGGCCGACGCGCCGCTCTCTCTCACACTCATTGACTCCATGACTCTCTCTCTCTCTAACACACTGTTTTCCCCATACTGATCGCTGAACTCTCTTAGTACATCTACTTCCATCTACTGCAATTTCAACCTCTTGGATATCATCTGTACATTTTGCTTCACTTGATATAACTATGGATGGTTGATAACAAAATATTTCAACTAACACTTCATCGCGGTGTGCCAAAAAACTCTGTACATTCATATAAATCATATCACTTCCAAAAGATATATTAGGACCACTTACTAGTTTTTTTGTTAGTTTTGGGTAGATTCATTGCTATCAACAATTGTTGGAATATTATTAATGTATTTGATAGTTTTGTTTTCATCATTATTTAAATATTCCTGCAGCTTCCTTTTTCATTTTTAACACCTTAAGAGCTTCTTGTGGACTGGGAAAACAAACTTTTAGGGGTCTATTTTTGATTTGGTCTTTGCCCAGTCTGAACACCTTTATATTTGTAATATCAACATCAATATCTTTTAGTACTTCTTTTACTGAGTCTTTATCTTCTCTTATTCTGTTTGCAATTATTTTTTGTCTCCATTCATTTACATTTAATATAATTATATTTTATGGGACACTTGGCAACATTTAAGCCGTTCCCGACATCGAAAATAGAGGAATAAAAGTCATAGGTCTATTCTGTGCACGTCTGTAAGATAATTTATAACTCAACAGCTAAATTGCTATTCTGCGTACAACATTTTACAGAATATTCAAAATAGTTTCAGACACGTTACAGATTTGGTAAATATTTATAATTACATTGAAAGAACCGATGGAATTTTGAAGGGAAAGTTCCGCTGTTTGTTCAAGACGCGTCCACACCGAGTCGACACTGTCTATCGACGTTGTCGATTTGGTGTGTACGTGGCAATCGACTGTGTCGATCGACAAAATTAATCGATCGACATGTCGATTGGTTTTCCGTCGTTTGTCGGTAAACATCAAAGAGCAGTCGATCGACTTTAGTGTGTGGACGTGTTTTCGACGTTTGACATTCGACAAACTGAGTATTCTTGTGACATGTCAGTGACGTCTTGCATTGTTGACATAAAGCTGTGTGTTGAAGAAATGGAATGAGAACAAGACAAAGTCATAGCCTTTATTGAGGCATACAAATTAAAAACAAATCTGTGGGATTCGAAAACCCAAACTTACAAGAGCAGAAGCTTGAGGCACGATGCACTAATGGAAATTGCTAAAGAATTTAGCGTCGATAAGCAAACGGTAGAACAAAAAATTAGAAATCTACAGAGTCAATTTGCAAGAGAAGTGAAAAAATTAAGGACAGCAAGAAATCTGGCTCTGGTACGGAGAATGTATACAAGAGTAAATGGTTTGCTTTTGAAAATATGAAATTCTTACTGGACAAAAATAAGCCCAGGAAGATGTTGGATTCAGGGGTACGTAGACTTTGAGAACTAGCTATTTATTCTTATTTTTCAACCGACTGGGTGTTTAGTACACTGTTAGCCCTTATTTTTGGGAAAATATTTTTTATTTATCGTATCATAACATATAAATAACAAATGATAAATTTTAACATATTTCGTATTGCCAAGGAACTTCTCCTTCGGGTGTCATAAAATAGTCTCGTAATATGTTTCTCACTTGTTGGGAATGCGTTGCACTTCTTCTGGGTATTCTGGGTAAATCTGCTAAGCCAGGCTGATCATTACCATTCCTCCAAGCTCCTGGAATAACGTCTCTTGAATCAGAGCAGTCAGAATCGAATGTACAGGGGGATTATAAATGTACTTGGATGCACTTTTTCTAAGAAAATTGTGCAAGTAACATCCTGCTAAGGTTACCTTGCAAGAGGTTTGGGGTTCCAATAGCAATGGTTTGCGAAATATTCTAAATACGTTAGATATTAAGCCAAACACATTTTCTGATATTCTTCGAGCCCTGCTGAGGCTATAATTGAATACTCTTTCACCAGAACCTTTAGTGTGATTTCCTGCATATGGTTTCATTATGTTTGTTGAAAAAGGAAATGCGTCGTCTGCAACAAAAACATATGGGCTTATTAGTTCACTATATGGGAGTTGATTTTCTTCAGGTAAATGCATGGTATTGTCCTTTAGATTCTTTAGAAGCTTATTAAATGTAGTACTACTAAACACGCCACCATCTGAAATGCGCCCTTGGCATCCCACATCAACATAAATAAAATTGTAGTTTGCGTCGACTACGGCGAATAAAACAATACTAAAAAATCCTTTATAATTATAAAATTCACTGCCGCTGTTTATTGGAGCCTGCAGCGATATGTGTTTTCCATCCAAAGCGCCGACGCAGTTTGGAAAGATCCGACGATTGTAATAGTCCTCAGCAACGGATTTCCATTCTGCTTCGTTTTTAGGCATCTGAAATTAAAAACAAAATATTTTATTTTTTTAACTTTAAGCAATCAACAGTACCAAGAAGTAAAATATTTGCATTATAGATTTCATCGGTGGTGGATGCAGTGGAAGATGCCAAAGGAGTGGATAATACTGCGGATGAGCATGATATTACTCAAAATGCCATTTTAAATAATGAAGAAGGCAACTCTCAAGACTCTACGAGGAGTAATGTGAATGACGGTAATGTTGAAAAAGCAAAGGAAAATGTAACTACAAAAAAACAGTTCAAGTTGCCAACTAGCCATGTACCATCAAGGAAAAGGAGATGCGATGACTCATTGGTCAATGAAGCCTACGAGGCGATGACGCAAACGTTAGCGGCAAAAAAACAAAGGATGTGTTTACCATATTTGGCGAAGAAGTAGCTGTGACATTGCGAAATTTGTCCACTACTTATGCTCAAGCTACAGTGCAACACAAAATAAGCAGACTTCTGTGTGAAGCAAAATTGGGAATGTACAATTGTCCCGTACCACAACAAACTCTACAGCAGGCACAGCAACAACACTATTATCCTCAATATCAGCAATATTTTCCCAGTCCAGCAAATTCTGGTGGCTTACTTACAATTTTACCGGTGCAACATTCCCCGGGATCATATTCCCCAAGCTCTTCTTCAAGCAATCCCCCACTCCAGCACAATCAAATACTGCTCCTTCTACTGATGAAGATGAAGCTGCAGATCGTTTCCTCACCCAACTGCAAACTCCAAGACATCATACGTCGTAAGCAACGATCTGCGCAGCACTACTTTCATTTAGGGTTTAAATATTTGGTTTCAGCTTATTTTTACTACTGTTGTGCTCATTTATTCTTCATGCTTGTTAAAATTTGATTTAAGAAGTATGCATATGCATAATAATTTCGTATTTAAATTAATCTTGTAAATCTTATTAATAAACATCTAAGTACTTACCTTAATATAGTCTTGTAATACATCAATAAGGGCACCGCATACCTCCACAATAATTTTAGAAATTGCCTGTTTTGAAATTTTGAAAAGATACATTAGTGAGTGGTACGAATCTACAGTTGATAAAAATCGTAACGTTACAGCAAGACGCTCCGTTATGGGAATGGCAGGTCTATAATTGGTATCTGCCTTACAAATTTTGGGCCCAATTTTTTGTAATAAATATTCAAATTCACTTTCCGACATCCGAAAAAAATTTCTAAAACCACCGTTGCACCTGTATTCTAGGCTCAATATGTTGACGTCATCTTTTTTTAAATCGTCTATAAAATTACTGGCGTTGTATCTAGTTCTACTTTGAAGACTTGGTCGGATCCAAAATCTTTTTTTTCGTGAAATTTTTCTTTTTTCAGTCGCGATAATAATATATGCGGCACAAGCAACTACTATGTCATCTTCGTCAGACATGTTGATTTCGACTGATCGACAAACATTTCTGTCAACTCGGTGTGGACAGATGCAGTTTTGTCGCTTGTCGATCAACAACCGTCGATCGACAGTGTCGACTCGGTATGGACGCAGCTTTAGACATCGAACACTTATATTATTATATCATCCTATGAGGGCAGGCAATATTATTTATACATGTTTTGTGTTTCACTATATGGCCCTAAATGCAGGTTTGGATTTGGATGAAGGGGAAGTCAGGGTGTAAAAATTTAAAATTCTCAACTTCAAAATCTAGTTGTTGTTTACAAATTTCAATATTTTCTTTCTCTACATTTATAAATGCATCGGTAAATTCTTTAATATGCTTACAAAAATTTTCTGTTGAACTAGTGTTAGTTTTTGTTGCATTAATTAAATTTTCAGCTAGCTTGGATAAGGGCTTAGGTCTTACTCGCTTATGAGGAGTTGTTGTTGAGGGTGTTACACTTTCAACATTTATTATTACTGTTTCTGCTGAAGTATCTTCTTGTTCTGGTTCTTTTTCATAAAATATTTCATTTTCATTTTTTGTTACATCGCCAGCAGTAACTGGAATATCCTCATATGTGGTTACATGTTCATTTCCAGTAACTGTTACCACACACCACGCACTAAGTGCCCTTTCTTCTAACGGAGTTAAAATTACTTCTTAAACAGGACCCCTACCTATTTGAATTCTATGCTGACTAATTTTTTTATATTTCGCTTTGGTGCCATATCTCCAATCTGCAAATCTCTATGATGCAAAATGTAATATTAATAGCTCTTTATATAAATTTACAAACCTTTTTCCACTCTTCAATGGACAATGCAGGGCCTTGTTCAACTGCATTCAATTTGTACACTAATTCTTCCCACTTTTTATGTATATAATTTTGATCCATAGTGGGATTTATTGTATTGCTTCTGAGGGCATAATCATTGTCAATTGCTTTAAAATACATTTCATACTGTTCTGAGGTTATATTTTTCAGTCTTTTCCTTTTTTTATTTTCTTTATTAGACAGACAGTCATTGTTTACAGGATTATGTGACATAGTGAGAAATGGAATATTGTTACACAGTTTGAGGTTGTCTCTGGTTCTGGGCCCGTATTCTTAAGGGACTAGTGAGAATCTCACCAATGAGATAGGTGTATTGCATGGTTGCCTAAAACATGAGAGTGTCAAATTTGTCGTATTTTTAGAGGAAATAGTGAGATCTGCACTGTTGTCAGACTTCTACGTAAATTTGAAAAAGTTAGATGTTCTTAATCGTTTTAGACCAGTTTTACCGGTATCATATATTATTATACAAGCATGCAAGTTATAGTTTTGTGAAGTAGTTATGTATAATAATAAAAAGTAAAATTCAGCCTTCCAGATGGCAACATCGCTAAGCAAACTTAACCACACGTTTCTTGTTGACAGTTGATTAATGCACAATTACACTGTTTACAGTTTACTTGTTTACTAGAGTCTCATATTTATTCGTGTAGTATAATTACCTTGTGTAAGACAATCCTATTCACTCAAATCAATAATGGATTTAAATAATTTGTTGGATCCCCTCAATGTGAACATGATCAACCAAGTTATGGGTTGTTCACATGGTTCCAGTATGTTTTATGGAGTTAGTCAAAGCTCAATGAGTAGAACCATTTTAGAAGTGGCCCTGGCTCTAAATCAGCCAAATATATTTGATGAATGGGTTTCCTTTCCACAAAATATGGAACAATTAAATTCTGTTAGTCGAAGGTTGGTATAATAACTTACTTATATATAATACCAATGGAATTATATATTAGTGAGTTAAATTATGTGTTTGAGTATTAATGTTCTCTTCTTAATTTATTAGGTTTCTTGAAACATATGCTTTTCCTGGCATTGTGGGATGTCTCGACTGCACACATGTTGCCATTGTCACACCTATGGAAGATGAACATGTTTATGTAAATAGAAAGACATATCATTCCATAAATGTGAGTAGCTTGTGAGTATAGTTATTAAACACAAATATAATTAATTAATTAATTTTTTCCCATTTCTATAGATCTGTGATGATAGTTTACGCATTTTAAATATAAATGCCAGGTGGTGCACATGACACTAGAATATGGAATGAATCCAATATTTTAAATTTAATGGAGGAAATACATAACCATCACCCAAATAAATATCATTTATTGGGAGATTCTGGTAAGTATTGTTATTATTATTTAGGATAATAATAATAAATAGAAATAATTTGTTGTTTGAGGATACCCAACTAGACCATGGCTATTAACTCCAATACAGAATCCACATCCAGGCTCACCCGAAGAGCGGTACAGCAATGCTCAGATGAGTATCCGAAGCCTAATTGAAAGGTGCAATGGGGTGCTTAAAAATAGATTTAGATGTCTATTAAAACACCGAGTTCTCCATTATTCCCCAGAACGAGCATCTCTTATTACAAATGCATGTGTGGTACTACATAATATGTGCATTGCACATAACGTACAAATGTTGTATGGTGGTGGAGAGGAGAAAGTTAATGGTGAGGATCTTGGGGTCATTATCTTCAGAAATGATGCCAATGGACAGCCTGCTGCCAATCCAGGTTTAGCTGCTGGTTTGGCTAAAAGAAGGCACATCATTCAAACCTATTTTTAGATATTTTTTTTTACATTATTTTGGTATCACTTCCTCATATCCATGCTATATATTAATTAAAATTATTCAAAATAATATTTAGTTTCATTTTTAATAAAATGAACAACAAAAATGAATTTGTTAGGAAGCAATACAAGTTGATGGAATAAAAAAATATTTCTATTCCATTTATTTGTTAATCTGGAGAAGTGTGAAATAAGAAATAAAGAAATGCAATATAGAGATTAAATATATATATACATATATATATATATATATATATATATATATATATATATATATATATATGTTAAGTTGTGACCTCCGATATACATATGAGGCGTCCTGACATCCGGCTGTTCCCGCGGGATAAGAGCAGATATAAAAAGAGTTTTTTGTTGGGGGAGAGCCCCAAAATCTGAATATCAAAAGAGGGGTAGCAATTTTCTCAAAAATTTCATATTTATATTTTATACAGCCCATGCGGTATGACCTCCGTGTAAACGGAGGCCCCAACGTCGCACCAAGTGGAAATTGGCAACACCGCCTGTAAATGCGTACCATTTACTTAACCGTATTCGTGCCTATTCCAGAAATGGAAATTTCAAGGCGAGAAATTATTTCCTATTTTTTTGTATTTAATTTAATATGTTTACAATAATTGTCCAGAGTACTTTGATGGAAAAAATTAATTATCCAGTAGAAACATACAGTGTGGAAACCTCTTATGGAATAAAGTATAATTCATAATTGACCATACATTATTTAGTTTGTTGAAATCGGTTTATTAGGGGGATTTCAAAAATATACAAATATACAGGGTGTTTCGTTAAAAAAATAGCGACCATGGCGTACTTGCGTGAATCACCCTGTACATTTAAATTTATGTTTACATAACGCACAACTCAATTAAAAGTTGACGTGTCTCGGCATTTTTCATAATTTTCTAAAATAATGACAAATAATTTTATTCCATGAGTAATTTCCACACTGTATAATCAAATCAAAATTCCCTGTTACCATTTGATGTACACCATAAATATTAATGTCTGTTTTGTTAACAATATATTTTACTCCCTGTATACGAATCTTGTCCATGCCTTTTTGATTTTTGTTAGTGCTTTGGCAGCTAACAAGCTTTCGTTTCTTCAATATTCCTTCTAATACTCCATCACATGTTTGCTTCGGTTGTCCTCTTTCCATAGCTCTTTGTACCTTAGATTGACACACCTGTTTGACAGGCCTCTTATCATTCATTCCTATTATTAATTCCAATATCCCGTTTTCCATCCACTTAAATTTCCATTGGAAGCTTTTCACCTGTTTAATATTTGCTCCATCTATCAAAATATTTATTCCATCTATTACAATATTTATTTCCCTACTGTTTCTACATATGTGCATCACTTTTAATTTGTTCTTATTTATTTTCATCCCATTTTCTTTTAAAGTTTTATTCCATGTGTCTGAATTCTATAGGTCCTTCCCTGTCCCTGTCATAATAATAGAATCATCTCCAAAAGCTCCTTTAGCGATGTTCATTATTTGTAAGTTTCTGTAGCCTATGTGTAGCTTTTTCATCTTGGGGGAACATTGTTTCATAATTTCATCCATAAAGGTAATAAATAATAGTGGTGTGAATTCGTGTTCAGGCAAACAGTTGTTTTCCACAACAAATTTAAAGACTTGTCCCATTTCATTCAGATTATTTTTGATTTTTATCGAAAGAGTAGAGCGTAGAGGAAAAATAATGCATGACAAAGTTAATTACATATGTAACACGATAATGTTTTTTGAAGCATTCTAATTTTTCCAACGCAGAGGTAAAACGCAGTAACTTTCGGGAAATTGTTTTGTTCTTGAATGTGGTTATTGAAATATCTATTAGTTGTTTGTGACACACGATTCCGGCACCTTAATCATCTGCCCTAGAGTCGATCGTCTGTATGGGTACATATTCCACAGTTTTCCCCATCTGGTAAAGTTCTGAGGAACGAATCAATAGTACTCAATATTGCATCAGTGGGTTACCCATCAAGTCATCCACTTTTAACTCATGGATAAGCTCTCGATAGTCAGCACTTTGCGTCTGACTTGAGCATTATTTATTTTCAGTTAGTCTGTACTCTGCAGATCCCGCCTTACCTCCAATAAAAATAAGTGGTGGTAGTGGATTCCGCAGGACCTCTATCGCAATTGTGTGCTACAGAATTATGGCTTTCTTTTGTAATTTCTTCACCAAACTACTAATTGGTGAGCTAATATTGGTCTTACGATCCTTGTGTTATAGCCAAAGGATTATTTTTGGATTGAAGACCTATCTGTTTCCACATTTTTGCATCTACCATCAGGGATGATAACTTCTTGTGTGGTTGGACTGAATGTTCCATGGAAGCCTTTAATCAAAATTTATTTTATTTGCTTCAGGCCTGGCAGTGTCATGTTTTTCGTTAAGTTGATAAATTTGTATTTGCTTAGTATTGACTACCAGTCTCTCTTGTATACATACACTCTCGCTCGTGAATCCAATAGTCCTGGGCTGATAAAGCCCATTTTGTGCCCTTATGACACAATATACTGTTTAGAGTTGATCGTTATTTTTATTTGGTACATTTTATACAATGTATTATCATCTGACATAAGATTTTAATCATTCACAATCAACACATACATATTTAATTTTTCAATCAATTCAATCTATCACTTTTCGAAAATAATGCCACAATGCGATTTTTGTTTAAAAATTAATAATTGAAAGAATCGATTCTACCCGATAATACAAAAGATGTAGTTGAATTTATACATTTTAGATTATGTTGTCTAAATACTTGAAATTTATAACATTTGTTCAAATTAATACTTTACTATATACTACAGCCAATTAAAATGTATGATCAATTTGTCAAATCACCCTGTAAATTGATGAAGAAAAGAAGTTGACAGTTTTTAGTAGCCACGTCCCTCTTTGAGAGACTTTACATGTGTAGGTACATATGGTAGAAGTATGTCGAGTTCCTCATGAATCATTCTATATTCAGTATATTTCTCGTTAATTTCTCAGGCCATGAAAATACAATATTTTTCAAAATTCCCATTTCAACGCTCCGGTAGCGCTCCGTTATCAAATTGTTCTAATTACGGTTTTCAAAATTTCATTTCCTATCTGATATTTTCAATAATCAATTTTCCCAGGATAATATTATACTGAGTTTTCATACGCGTCTTCTTATGACTTATTATTGGATTTATTGTTAATCAATTCAAACTTTGATACACTACAGCACAAAACAAAGCAGCACATTTTTTCGAACAAAAGTAATTATTTCCACAGAAAAGAAACAACAAACGCGTTTCATTAGCTAAAAATGTAAGTAAACAAAAAAGTGTTATCCGTCAAAAGCCGTTCCTGGAGCATGCAAGTCACTAAATCCCATGGTGGATTTTATTTCTATTAGAATAGCATTATTAAAAAAATATATATTTCATTTAAAATCCTCTTTCACAAAAATACCACTGTGAATGAACCATGAAAATTTCAAATTGGAAAAAATTAAGTAAAGATGTAATATAATATTGTGGTCTTATTTCCGAAGAATAACGAAAAACATATATCATTGCGAGAAACAATGAATTCGTGTTAAAATTGTAAAATAGTCCCTCGGTATGTGAAAAGGTGGAAAAAGAACACACTAAAAACTGCAGATAAGAATTCGATAAATACGTCTTTGCAGCATCTGTGCATAAGAATACGTTTAATTCTATTTTATTCAAAGCAATTTGCTATGATGCCAGATCGCAAAAGACGCTGTGACATCTGTATATAGTGATATAGTTCGACAGGAAGAGATGTATACTCGTTCATTGAAGTGGAAGGAGGATGGTAACATGCTGGAAGTCACAGCAAGCCAGTGGTATCTCCAATAGAGCGACACCAGCGCCAGTGCCTTATAGCGAAACTACACCACCTCCTTTGCAGATACTGGAAGAGCGTTTTGACCTCCAAACGAATTTTCGGATTTCGACCGATCTGCGCACCAGCATTATATAAATTCACTTACATTATCTAAATGAGGATGTTGGTATAATAGTAAAAAATTGTATAAAAAATTGATATAAAATTCATAATGAAACTCAAAAAACAATATCTATGACATTCAATATGACATTAAACAAAAAAAAAATTTTTTTCTTTCATTTTTTCATTTCTTCTTCCAATAAAGTTAATTAATTTTGATTGAAATTTAAATTTTGTAAAGATTGTTTTTCAAAATCTAAGAGATAGGCATACATCACACTAAGGTTATTCAGGTCAGTTTTTTTATTAATGCAATTATTTTCTTGTGAAATAAATGCGGTTTCTAGAAATAGACGTTTTTTATAATTTTTTTCTGTGATTAATACTTTGGCTGATTGATAATCAATTGAATGACCTTCATAAAATTAATTAATAAATTAACTAACATAGTTTATGAAATTCCTTGCTTCAACTGTGATAAAAAATACATTGGTCACACTAAAAGAACATTAACCAATCGAATCTCCTCTCACAAAAGCGATAGTAAATTGTATCCTGGGAGGCTATTTTTGAACTCGGACGATGTGAACTTTCCCGTAAGAGAACGGAATCATCACATCTCTCGATCGTTCTCTTGGCGCTCAAACGCTGTATTCTCGAAAGTGGTAGATTATGTTCTAGTGAGAGAAACCTTTGTACAGCGTTGCCAGAAGTTTTCGGACATTTAGCCGGGTAGTTCGAAGTTAAAAAGAAGAAGAACTGTCTTTTTTCATTGGGTTGGGATACCTTATTTTGATTTTGTAATAACTGTAACTGGAAGCATTTCGATATACGATATATTTGAGGAATAAAATGGAGAGCAAACAACGAAATGGTCCAATAATACAAATACAAAAGGAGATGCTCACTGAATTTGTAAAAAAAATGAAAATTTGCAAACTGGAAAATTCTCAAAGGATTTTTCCTTCAAGAAAGCCCAAAATTTATGGGAAGAAATATCATTCCAGCTGAATAGCATTCCTGAAGGTGCCAAAAAGGACTGGAGACACTGGAGAAAGGTGGGTACCACTAAGATTAGAGGAAAAAAATGTTTGTTTTTTAAATATTAAATTACTTTCACACTTAAAAAATTGTTTTATATTGTAGACTTGGCAAGATTTAAAAAAAAATGTCAAAGCTGTAAAGGAAAAAACATATAGTTACGGCACAGGTGGTGGACCAGCAGCTGTTAAAGACAAAATGGATGAAGTGGAAAATTCTATTTTAGAAATGTTTTCTCCAAAAGTTACCTTTGGAGATTCTACTGTAGCTCTGTCGAGTGTACAGTTCGAGTTTGAAGAGGTTTGTACCTAACTACAAAAAAAATATTTTCCAAGTAAAAGCTTCTCATTTATTATAGGACATTCAGCAGCAAAGTGGAAGGTGCTCGACCCCAAACAATGTAGAAACACCCACTGTTATAAATTGTCTCAATAACAGTAATACAGTTGATACACCTGCTGCAGTAAGTTTTTTAGAAAGTATTATTGCTCTCAGAAGACTTATAATTACACCAAGTTAATAAGCAATTTTGAAAAGTTGTCCCAATATTGACAGGGCTCAATTTCATTGCACTTGGTGCAAAAAAATGAATTGTTTTTCTTTTCTTCACTGCAAAGAAAATACTTGGAAAATAGGGATAGATATACACAGAGTGCAAAAGTGCTGTCAAACTGAAATCAACATAAATTGTAGAAATTTCTGAGATTTATTTGAAAGAAAACTGTATATTGCAACTATTAGGTACCTAAATATATTTTTCTAGTACCGAAAAGATCATGAATACCACATGAAGCCGATTGATAAAGTGCTTAAGAAAGTCACTAAGACAAGACGCCTTGAAAACTCTTTGAAAATTTCTCAAGAATTGGTAAGGGTTGAAGAGGAAAAGAAAAATATAATGGATAACTATTAACCACAAGGAGAAACTAGAAGCTCTTAAAACTGCCAATTTGTTGAACCAAGAAATTCTGAAAGGAATAACAGAACTGAAAAATAATTTTATGTGATACGGAAAATAAATGAACCTCACAATAACCAAAGAATACCATATTATGTTCTATTTTTTTATATTGTAGATGTACCTACTTATGTGCAATAAATAAAACACTTTTGTGAACAAAGTATTTTAGTTTAATCTTACAAAAACCATATTTTTTTCCAACACAAAACGGAGAAAATGTGATGATTCTAAAAATACATAGTAATATTAATCATCTGTTATTGAAATGGTTGGCAGCTATTTCAGTTCGAATTCTACGAGCGGCAGCAAGGTCAGGATTTACTACTCCTATTGGATCTCCTCTTATTTGTTCATTTTCATCGTCGTACATTCCATAATCTACAACTGCATTGGGATCTATTTCTGGTTCAGGAATATTAGTGTCTAAACACATGTTGTGAAGTACCACACAAGCATTTATGATGCTAGACGCTCTTGCAGGTAAATAATGCAGTACTCGATGCTTCAAAAGACAGCGAAATCTATTTTTTAGGACTCCATTGCAGCGTTCTATCGTACTTCTAATGCTCTTAAACCTATTGTTAAACACTTCTTCAGCACGATTCACTGGCTCATTTTGTAATGGTGTTAAAATCCATGGTCTTAAAGGATAACCTGGGAAAAAATATATACTTATTTGTGTTATTTAATCAGAGTAAATGCCTAACCTGAATCACCCAAAAGAAAAAATAAATTTTGGGGGTTATTTCGGTAGAGTCTCTCCATTACTGGGGCCACATTCGACTGTCTCCAAATATGAGCATCATGGCAGCTACCAGGAAATCGAGCATCAACACTCAAAATGCGTAAATTTTCATCACATATCTTAAAACAAAGTCAAACAAAATTGTTTACTTATGTCAGCAATAACTGAATCTATCTATTTCAAAAGTAACTTACCAACTGTACATTTATAGAATGGTAATTCTTTCTGTTAACATATATGTGTTCTGGATATTCTTGACCATAAGGAGGAACTATTGCAATGTGAGTACAATCAATAATGCCCACTATTCCTGGGAACTGATATTTTCTATAAAACCTAAGGACACAGAAATGTGTAATATTAATTTCATAACATATCTTGTTGCACACTTTTTCACCTATTTCTCATATCTTGCATTTCCTCCAAATTTCTTGGAAAACGAATCCAATGATTCATAATTTCATCTCTATTCAATGCATCGCAAACTTCTTTTACACACCTAGAGACACTAGATTGGCTTATTCCAACAAACAAAGAGTTGCCTGTTATTTCTTGGTAGCTTCCAAAGCCAAAAAATCGTAATGCAACTAGTACCTAAAAGTAATATCATACCAAATGAAAACTTCACATATCTACTTAATTGAGGATTTGAGGTTATTATCTTATACCTATCTAAATTTGTATTTGTATAGCTAATGCACTTCTCACCTTTACTTCAATACTTAAAGCTGATAATCTAGTTGGAGCCTCCAGAAAAGGTGTCAATAAATGAATCAAATTTTGAGCAAGCTCTTTACTCAATCTAAACAGTTTAATAAATTTTTCATTTGTTAACTGAAAAGCATCCTCTCTTGCATAAAATCTTCTAATTGGTCTACCTTCCTGTTCTTCAGCATCAACGAGATCATTTAACACAACTAATCTGCCAAATCCAGCTTCCATTATTTTTTAACAAATTTTTAATATAACAAAAATATTGTTTTATGAAATCCCAATATCGCAAACAAACAAAATCAATTCTAAAATTTGATTGGTATAAACATAATATCAAAGCAAACCATAGGAGAACAATTCTTTCTCTCGGAAACAAGCAGTAGAAATAAATTCGCTTGACTTTTATAGGAAGTGAACGCCGTCTAGTTTCGAGAATACAACATAATCATATTTAGGAGAACCACGCCCACTTTTCCTATGAGAACAGCGCTCTCACAATTCGAGAATCGGCTCCCTGATAGATGTGCCCTTGCTGAGCACGCATTTTATGAAGGTCATTCAATTGATTATCAATCAGCCAAAGTATTAATCACAGAAAAAAATTATAAAAAACGTCTTTTTCTAGAAACCGCATTTATTTCACAAGAAAATAATTGCATTAATAAAAAAACTGACCTGAATAACCTTAGTGTGATGTATGCCTATCTCTTAGATTTTGAAAAACAATCTTTACAAAATTTAAATTTCAATCAAAATTAATTAACTTTATTGGAAGAAGAAATAAAAAAATGAAAGAAAAAATTTTTTTTGTTTAATGTCATATTGAATGTCATAGATATTGTTCTTTGAGTTTCATTATGAATTTTATATCAATTTTTTATACAATTTTTTACTTATACCAACATCCTCATTTAGATAATGTAAGTGAATTTATACATTAATTTATTTAATAATTTGACCATATACATTTTTAGTCCTTGAGAATGAATATATAATATTCGAAAGCTTGGAATAAATTTTAAAAAGAGTACTCTCTGGTATTTTCTTGCCACATCCCCACATAAATCTTCTCCATTACTGAGTTGGCAAATATTTCTAATAATTTATATATATATATATATATATATATATATATACCTCAAGCCGGACTTTTGAGTCCTTCCAAAAGTGGGCGGAGTTATAAATCTCTTTATTCCTAATATCTACAGATTTGGTCCACGCGCTGTTGCCGCATGTCAGTGGTCTAAATGTGCCTATTGCGTATCTCAATTATTGATAAACACAACTTACGAAAACAAGTATAGTTCTTAGACAGTTTTTTCCACGAAGATAACTCTACAATTAGTTTTGGGATTATAGTAATGTGTCTACTTGTCCACTTGTCTCTTGAAATGTGAAAATATTCACGCGGAATTCTGCTATAATTCGTGGTACGGTGGGAATTCTATTCGTTGACCGACTTGTACAAAAATGGTTAAATGGATATTCCTAGTTTTGAGATTGAAATTCAACTTTTATGGAATGATGTGAAATATTTAAGCAGCTTGAGAATAAATCCTTATCTGAGTTTAATGTGACTACAAAAAAGGAAGTATGTTCATATTTTTAAAAAAGCATAACTTGGAACCCTTTGTATTTAGGTATAGTGAACCATTATAAAGGAGTACTCTATTTCTTGGGCAATCAGGAAATGCAATAAAATTTAGGGTGTTCCGTTAAGAAAAATATAACTTTGATACGCCACCACGTTATTGGAACATCCTGTTTATTTCAAGGTAATCTTAAAATGAAGCCTATATGAATGTTCAAACTACTAGAGGAAAAAACATTTTAAAACTTTCACCGTTCTGCTATAAACCTCCATCTCGTTGGTTTTGATTCACCCTGTATATGTCAATTCTGTCAATACTGAAAAATGCTATTATTTGGAACTTGGTATAATCTGATATAATTTCTAACGTAAATTCAAATTACTCTTCCTGGTTTTTCAATGAGGCATATAATTTTAATGAGGTGTGTTCTATTATAGTCTAGATTCATTGATTAACGAATAAAGTGCTATTAAATAAAGACTGGAAAAACTTCAGCTCATTTCATAAGTATCTTTAAGTCCATGGACTCGAAAGTTACAAAAAATAAACTGAAAAAAAAAACAATAATGGACTTGAAGTGTCAATTCAATATATTTATGTCTAATATATATTTAACAGAGTACACATAGGTTTTATGAGATGAGAAGTATCTTCAGGTCCATGGACCCGAAAGTCACAAAAAATGTACTTGAAAAGAAAAAGAATTGACCGAAAGTGTCGATATAAGTAATGCAAGTCTCACATACAGAGCATTTCAATAAAAACCAACCACCTCAAATATTTCTAAATGCGTCACGTTAAAGAAAAAACACGACAAAAATCATCATCGTTTTTTTGCTAATATGTAGACGTTATAGCTTTAACCCCCTTCCTCCTATGGTCACCCAACCGGATTTTTCAAGTGTCACACCCTACATCTTACTTCAAAAATGAAATCTGCTTCACCTCGCCATTAGAACAATATAAGATTGTGATGTTATAAGGGATATTTCCAAAGTTATAACCAATTTTCTGTCAAATTCGTAACAAGTTCAACGCTCTGTATAATTGTATGGTGGATCAGGATGACATTTTATTTTATATCATTGCTCAAAATTACTCTTACCATACTTTTATTTTCATCAAACATCCCTCATATCTAAATATACAGGGTGTCCTAGCCGAGAGTGACCCATTTTAAATGCTTATAACTTTTATACCAGTTGTGTTAGCCACCTGCGGTTTAGGCCATTCCTTTTCTCTTGGCCTAAAGTTTTTTCTAATTGGTAACAAATTTTGTCTACAATTATACAGTGGGGGTAAAAAAATTGCCTTTTTTCGACATTAAAATTTTCAACTATTTTTAATGGAACACCCTGTATATTGCAACGCCATAATTAGGAGCCGTGTCCAAGGTATACATATACCAATAAACATCGGACTTGTACCTTTAGGTTTTAGCAGCAAAAAATTAAAATAGTAGTCTGGATATTTTAGCAAACCTATTTTTTATTAGCATATTTAGAACTATACATTAATAAAGAAATAAATATTAATCTGAAAAAACTGCTGTATATGTTGACCGTTCTGTTCTACGCATTTATGAAGTCGGACCATTAAATGGTTGAATGAATTGTGTAACATATCTTGGGGAACCGCTTCAATTACTGCACGAATATTCCTCTGAAGATCATCCAAATTATGTGGAAGGGGGTTATAGCACCTATCCTTGACATAACCCCAGAGAAAAAAGTCTGGAACTGTCAAGTCAGGAGAGTACGGTGCCCATTCTATAGGGCCAGTTTACTATGGATACCTAGTTACGTTTTTTTTATACGTTTGCTAAAATATCCAGACTACTATTTTAATTTTTTGCTGCTAAAACCTCAAGGTACAAGTCCGATGTTTATAGGTATATGGATACCTTGGACACGGTTCCTAATTATGGCGTTGCAATATACAGGGTGTTCCATTAAAAATAGTTGAAAATGTTAATGCTTAAAAAAGTAATTTTTTACTCCCACTGTATAATTGTAAACAAAATTTGTTACCAACTAGAAAAAACTTTAGGCCAAGAGAAAAGGAATGACGTAAACCGCAGGTGGCTAACACAACTGGTATAAAAGTTATAAGCATTTAAAATGGGTCACTCTCGGCTGGGACACCCTGTATTAGATTTCAAGATATTTTCATTTTTCTAAGCAAATAATATTAATTATTCTATCGCTTCATAAGTATTGGGAAATATTTTTAAATACATTGACCGTCCAACAAAGAAGAAACAACTACTATTATACTACGGTCACGATGCTTAAATTTTGATAAGACCAGGGAATCGTAAGAAACGTCTTCCAATTTTGTGATACACATGGTGGTTTTAAAAGTTTCTCATAAAGATATTATACTCTTCAAATATGTTTGGAATCCAACATAGGAACTAAATTTTAGGAATAACGTTTTACTTGTACTTTTTATTTTTGATACCAGATTTTCGTGGACCACCCTATATGAAACTTTTATGTATCATGTTTTAATGCACACGGCACTCTATTTTAACCGTTGAGAATAATAGATAAATTGGCGCGAAAAACAACGTAGAACAAAGACATTTCACTTTGTCAATACACATTATATAATTATTACTTCAAAATAAAGAATCTTTGAGACCTTCGCCACCCTGATAAAAAATAATTTGAGCACTATCGTGCATTGTTCATCTATCCTTCGTCGTGAACTTGTTAGTGAAGAAAACTGATGGGTAAGTTAATTTTTACTTTAAAATTAATAAAAATCTATGTGTATGTATAATCAATTTTTCCTTTTTACTTCTTTGTATTATTTAAAGAAATTATGTGAATTTTATAAGTTTATTGTTTAAGTTAACAGAATTTTAGCTCGGATCTGAAATTAATCGTACATCGGAGTAATCATAATTTATAAGTATACATGGTAAATAAAATAATGTAGAACTGTCGTTGCTGCTTTTGTATTTATATACAAATACAATTTTTCAATATTTTTGGTGTTAATTCACCATAAGTTGCATGAAGATAATATATAGCATAAATACATTTTATTACTTTCGGAAATGCTATGTGAAAATAATAATTTAAAACTCACCGACAACTTAATGGAAAAAATAGCATGAGAAATGATTTCATTCGTTACAATTCAAAATATGATTAGAATTATTTTAATTGGCTTATTAAATGGAAATATCATTCTATATTCATTTCGATTCAAGCAGTGTTGGCTTCAGAAACCTTTAAAACAATTAATTTAATGATTGTTTGCCTGATAATTGCAAATTTTATTCTTCTGACCTGATTAACAATAACGACTAAATTATTAGATAAAAGTGAATATAAAGTAAAATATTCTTATCATGGTATTATTGAATGATGTAGATTATTCATTGTGTATAAATCTTAGGTTACAGATAAATTTTTTTATTTTCAAATTTTGTCACAATTTGTCACGACTATTTAATTAGATTATTCTTACCACCCTTTTAATTGAAAAATGATACTGAATACCATTTACAATACCCAATTTTTCAAGAATAACATCTTCAATATAAATACTAATATTTATATATTATCAACGTCAGTTAATTTGAAGTAACAGTTTTTATTTTCCAAGTAAAAAAAATGATTTGAATATCTTATAAAAATAATTGAATTACTAAAAATCAACCCAAATAAAGCAAAGTAATTATTAATAAGCGGGAAATATGGATTTGAAATGTAAAAATATGTAAAAAACCCACACAAAGCTTACAGTTTAAATGCTAATTGATAATAAAATTGTAAGTGTTACAATATTTTGGGTTCGAAAATGTCTTTGAAAAATATTTTTCTATAAAATTGAAATACTAACGTTAAAAAAAATTATCCAAACTATGACTTGCCTAGGGTTCAATACAAAAAATTGAAGATGTCATGCAGCTCAGTATAGTTTGCGACCAAGCAATTCAAAGTTCAATTGAAAAAATGTGTTTATAAATACATACAATTCTTATAACGCCAGTTAAAACTTATAAATTGGAAATTGAGTATTACAATCTCCCGCTTTTTTTAGAATATGAAGTATTTTCTAGTGCAATTCGATGATGGTCTTTTACATATAGCAACAAAAAATGAAGTCAAAAACATCAATCAAAATGATGCTACTGTATTGTGGAAACCGAATAGAACTTATTATGCGGCGAAGATTCTGGAAAAAGGAAATAATAAGAATTTATTATTGGATGTGAAGGAACAGTACGAAGAAGGTATATAATTCTTATGTAATTATTCAATCAAATTATCAATAAAAAAAGTTTCATTCTTGCCATTTCTTATATTTCCACAATTTCTATAGGTATACTTTGTCAATAATTTTTTTTGTTTCACAATATTTTATAATTCCATTTTCTCTTTTTTTATTTTGAATTTTTTAATCAGTTGACTTCTAATATGTCATATGCTTTATTATAATCCTCGCCAACTGTCCTTGTTAAACTGGTTAATTTCGCTTCTAGTAGGTAAATACATATACTGAACTACTACATCCAGTTTTTCACTATTTAATTTTTCTTCTTAGTTTATTTTTCCAACATCTAGCACTTCGGTAAAAAAACATACTTAATACTAAATGTTTGAATTTTCAGATAATTCGAAAAGTCTAGAGAATGTGAGAAGCATACCAGATAATAAAGAAAACAATCCAGAAGACGAGGCAACGTTGGGAAAAATAGCGACAAAAAATGAAATAAAAAATATCAAACAAAATGATGCTACTGTATTGTGGAAACCGAATGAAACTAATTATTCGGCGAAGATTCTGGAAAAAGAAAATGATAAGAATTTATTATTGGTAGTGAAGGAAAAGTATGGAGAAGGTATACAATTATTATCATCATCATCATCATTATTATTATTATTATTATTTTTAATAATATATTATTATTCAATCAAATTATCAATGAAAAAGTTTAATTCTTGCAATTTCTTATATTTACAAAATTTCGATATATTTTGCCCAATAATTTTTTTTGTTTCACAATATTTTATAATTCCATTTTCTCTTTTTTTATTGTGAATTTTTGAATCAGTTGACTTCTAATATGTCATATGCTTTATTATAATCCTCGCCAACTGTCCTTGTTAAACTGGTTAATTTCGCTTCTAGTAGGTAAATACATATACTGAACTACTACATCCAGTTTTTCACTATTTAATTTTTCTTCTTAGTTTATTTTTCCAACATCTAGCACTTCGGTAAAAAAACATACTTAATACTAAATGTTTGAATTTTCAGATAATTCGAAAAGCCTAGAGAATGTGAGAAGCATACCAGATAATAAAGAAAACAATCCAGAAGACGAGGCAACGTTCGGAAAAATAGCGACAAAAAATGAAATAAAAAATATCAAACAAAATGATGCTACTGTATTGTGGAGACCGAATGAAACTAATTATTTGGCGAAGATTCTGGAAAAAGAAAATGATCAGAATTTATTATTGGTAGTGAAGGAAAAGTATGGAGAAGGTATACAATTATTATCATCATCATCATTATTATTATTATTATTATTTTTAATAATATATTATTATTCAATCAAATTATCAATGAAAAAGTTTAATTCTTACCATTTCTTATATTTTCAAAATTTCGATATATTTTGCCCATAATTGTTTTTTGTTCCACAATATTTCATAATTCCATTTTATCTGTTTTATTTTTTATTTTCGGATCAGTTGACTTCTAATATGTCATATGCTTTTTTAGTTTTCATCTCCAACTGTCCTTATTATACTGGTTAATTTCGCTTCTAGTAGGTATAAATTTATGTACTACTACATCCAGTTTGTTTTCACTTTTCCATTTTTCTTCTTAGTTTATTTTTCCAACGTCTAGCATTTCGGTGAAAAAGCACTAATCTAAATACTAAATGTTCGAATTTTCAGATAATTCGAAAAGTCTAGAGAATGTGGAAAACATACCAGATAATACAGTAAACAAGCCAGAAGACGAGTCAATGTTAGAAAAAGTAGAAATTGATTTTTCATCATCATTTATTTTAAGCTGTGGCCTTGACACAAATATTTCATTGACCAATTTAGAATCTGCATTGAATGCGTTTGAAATCAATACAGCTATAGAGGGTGCTACTGAAGATTGTGTAGTTCCTACCGAAGGATTAATTCCACTGTATTCATCTTCTCCAACTGAAAATTCAAATAAATCAGATTCTAAAAAGGAAATCATTGTTCATTCCAATGTAGAAGTTAACTCTGCTACTGAACAGAGGCATTTCAAATCATACAGTCCCAAATTACAATATTGTCAGTTTTGCAACAAAACAGTTAAACGATTTTGGAGACATCTTATTTTAATACACAAAAATGAGAATGAAGTAAAAGCTATAACTGCTTTGGAGAAGAAATCGAAGGAACGAAGATGCCTGATAGACACATTAAGAAAAAAAGGAAACTATATTTTCAACCATAAAAATAAATTTGAACAAATTGTTTCAAGGAGAGCTATACATAAACCACTTCCAGTCGAGTATACGGATTGTCCTACATGTTTGGTCCGTATTTCAAAAATTACCCTAAGACGTCACTTCAAACATTGTGACCCGAAGTCTTCTGAATTGAATAAGAGGAAAACTGTTGCTTTAAGTAGAAAAATATCTCTCAAATTACATGAAATGGCTGACCCGATACTCATAGAACATATCTTTCCATTTTTTAAAAATGATGAGGTAAGCAACACATTACGACAATACTATTTGGCAATATTATATGGCAACAAATTGGTTAAGATGCATACATCAACTCACCATTATAAAATGATAAGAGCTCATCTTCGATATGTAGGAAAATTCATTGTCGAAATTAAAAAGATAAGTAACAGCATTACTGATTTCAAATCTTGTTTTAAAACAATTGAGTATGATAATTGTACGATGGCTATAAAAAATGTAGCAAAATTCAATAAGGATGAAGGACAGTTTGCAGCTCCAAACACAGCATTTACATTAGGTACAATCTTAAAGTTTTGCGCAGCCATTTTAGAAACGGATTATATAAAAAAAGGTGATGAGCCAAATAGGATAGAAGTTGAAAATTTCCTCAAACTTCTGCAAAGAGAATTAACAACAGATATTAATAAAACGGCCATTGAAAATCAAAAAGCCATTAGAAGACAACAAAAAGTTACTCTTCCGCTCACTTCAGATTTGAAAAAACTACTCAACTATTTACAAGTGGAACGACAGAAAGCTTACAGCATTTTGAATCAAGAATTCACCTTTGAACGATGGAAACGCTTGGCAAGCTTTACTCTAGTAACGTCTAGCATTTCGGTGAAAAAGCACTAATCTAAATACTAAATGTTCGAATTTTCAGATAATTCGAAAAGTCTAGAGAATGTGGAAAACATACCAGATAATACAGTAAACAAGCCAGAAGACGAGTCAATGTTAGAAAAAGTAGAAATTGATTTTTCATCATCATTCATTTTAAGCTGTGGCCTTGACACAAATATTTCATTGACCAATTTAGAATCTGCATTGAATGCGTTTGAAATCAATACAGCTATAGAGGGTGCTACTGAAGATTGTGTAGTTCCTACCGAAGGATTAATTCCACTGTATTCATCTTCTCCAACTGAAAATTCAAATAAATCAGATTCTAAAAAGGAAATCATTGTTCATTCCAATGTAGAAGTTAACTCTGCTACTGAACAGAGGCATTTCAAATCATACAGTCCCAAATTACAATATTGTCAGTTTTGCAACAAAACAGTTAAACGATTTTGGAGACATCTTATTTTAATACACAAAAATGAGAATGAAGTAAAAGCTATAACTGCTTTGGAGAAGAAATCGAAGGAACGAAGATGCCTGATAGACACATTAAGAAAAAAAGGAAACTATATTTTCAACCATAAAAATAAATTTGAACAAATTGTTTCAAGGAGAGCTATACATAAACCACTTCCAGTCGAGTATACGGATTGTCCTACATGTTTGGTCCGTATTTCAAAAATTACCCTAAGACGTCACTTCAAACATTGTGACCCGAAGTCTTCTGAATTGAATAAGAGGAAAACTGTTGCTTTAAGTAGAAAAATAACTCTCAAATTACATGAAATGGCTGACCCGATACTCATAGAACATATCTTTCCATTTTTTAAAAATGATGAGGTAAGCAACACATTACGACAAGACTATTTGGCAATATTATATGGCAACAAATTGGTTAAGATGCATACATCAACTCACCATTATAAAATGATAAGAGCTCATCTTCGATATGTAGGAAAATTCATTGTCGAAATTAAAAAGATAAGTAACAGCATTACTGATTTCAAATCTTGTTTTAAAACAATTGAGTATGATAATTGTACGATGGCTATAAAAAATGTAGCAAAATTCAATAAGGATGAAGGACAGTTTGCAGCTCCAAACACAGCATTTACATTAGGTACAATCTTAAAGTTTTGCGCAGCCATTTTAGAAACGGATTATATAAAAAAAGGTGATGAGCCAAATAGGATAGAAGTTGAAAATTTCCTCAAACTTCTGCAAAGAGAATTAACAACAGATATTAATAAAACGGCCATTGAAAATCAAAAAGCCATTAGAAGACAACAAAAAGTTACTCTTCCGCTCACTTCAGATTTGAAAAAACTACTCAACTATTTACAAGTGGAACGACAGAAAGCTTACAGCATTTTGAATCAAGAATTCACCTTTGAACGATGGAAACGCTTGGCAAGCTTTACTCTAGTTGGAATATTAGTATATAATGGTAGGAGGCCTGGTGAAATAGAAAGGTTAACTACCGAAGATTTCAAATTATCTTGCCAATCTTTAAGTGATGTTTATGAGCATAGCAAAAATGACCTAGATGAGTAGTATATAAAGCGCCGGTCCTGGCTCAAGTAGTTGGGTCAAGCCTTAAAAAGTTGGGTCAAGCCTTAAAAAGAACCATCTAGCTTCAAAATAAGCCATTTCCAATAATTTTTCATTCGTTTTTTATCAAAATCATCCTAATAAGCGTAAATATTTAATAAAATCCAAGTTTTTAATACGACCCGAGTCAATTCTTGATAAATCATCAAGAAAAAAGAAGAATAGAGAGAGAGAGAGAGAGAAAGAGAGAGAGAGAGAAAGAGAGAGAGATAGAGAGAGCCTTAAACGATCCAATAATAGTACCAAAAAAATAATTTCAAATTTGAACTGAAAAATATTGAGAAAGAATTTGAAAATTAAAATTAAGAAAATTCGATATTGTGCATCTGTTGACCACTATTTAAAGTAGTTATACCTTTATAAGTTATATATACGATTTCTTTTTCGTTTAACTTTTTCAATTCCGTCTTGTTTAGAATTTTACAATATCTATCTGGTAAGAAAATTTTATATTTTTCGTCTAAAATACAAGTAATTTTAATACCATATTTGGTGTCTAAAGTTTCAAAATCTGTAGCTTTATATTTTTTATTAATTTCAAGTTCCTTTAGTTTTGTAAACTCATATGAGCTATTTAACTTTTTGAATAGTGAATCCATTTTGTTTATTTATAAGGAAAAAACTTTTAACCAGTAAACATATGTGAAGAAAAAAAAAAAAAAAAAAAAAATAGAAGTAGTTGTAGTCGCATCGCGACTACAACTACTTCAATACTTTTTACGTATAAAATTTGTATATAAAGAGGGTAAGAAAATAACTTTTAATTTTTATACACTTCCTAAATAATTTTTTTTCCTTATAAATAGAGATGTCTCAAGTAATATTACCAAACTACGACAACATCACTCTTAGAGGGTTAAAACAAATTGTTAGAAATTATAACAATCGATATAATTTTAATTTGACTAGATACTATGAATTAAGAAAACAACCATTGTACAATTTACTAAGAGAGAGAATAAATTTACATAATGAAAATCAAGAAAAACTTTATAATTTAAGAGAGTCTAATAATTTTCTTTCGTCATTTAATAACTATGAATTTGAAGAACCAAGACAAAGAAAACAAATAATTCAAAACAAAGCAAAAGATTTAAAAGAGTTACCAAATCTATATGAAAATGATGACGATGTTCAAGTAATGAGATCAAAAGGTTCTTGGAATAATATGGTTGTTGATTACTCAGTGTATTGTAAATCTAATGAACATGACTTGATAAAATATTTATACAATATTCATGATAAAATATTTGAAACTATTAAGAAGGAACTTGAACGAAAACAATCAATAACAATTCAATTAGTTGCAGTCGTTCAATATCATGAAATAAATCTAACAGGTGATATAATAAATTTAAATAAAATATATTTAAAATCTAATTCACATCAAATTGTAAGTTCTAACGAAAACACTATAAATGGTATTTTAAAATACGCAAAAAATGAAATAGTGAGAAAGTTTGAAGATTTCACAGCAAAGAATACAAAATATAGGTTTGACCGAGTTATTCGATTGGACATTCAATCTGACAAATCCAACCCATTACGAGGTGGAAGTTACATTCTATTACCAAGCTTTATTACCAATAAGCATTGTTGTATCAATGTTAAAAATATAAAAACGAAAAGATTCAAATGTTTAAAACAAGAAGATCTGAGATGTTTTGAATATGCTTTAGAAAGTATACTAAAGCCTGTTGTTAAAAACTCTGATCGTCCATCTCAATATAACATCAAAAAATATGAATGTTTAAATATGACTTACCCAGTTAAACTAATCCCTAATAATATACAAAAATATGAAGATTTTCTCAATATATCTATTAATATTTATAAAGTTGAGAATACTACAATCAATTTGGAATATCAAAGTAATAACTATCAAAAAAGAAATGAACATGTTAATTTATTATTATATCAAGAGCATATAGTTGGAATTAAGAAAATTAGTACTCTATTAAGTGGTCAAATTCACAAGAGAGATCGTCGAATGTATTTATGTATGAAATGTCACGCAAAGTTTGATAATCAACAAAAATTAGATGAACATATTATTCAAATTTGTATTCATGAAAAGGCAATAATAGTTATTCCTAACGAGGAAAATAATATTAGAAAATATAAATCTAATGGAGCAGAACAATTTCATCCTTACACAATAACTCTTGATTTTGAGTGTACTTTAAAGAAAATAGATAAGAAGATAACAAATTCAACAAGATACATTCAGGAACATATTCCAAATAGTTTTTGTTTTCATACAATTGATGGAACAAAATTAATTAGAAGTAGTGAAAAAGAAACTTTAATAAAAAAATTTAATGAAGCGTTAATTTATTATGGAAAACGCTATACAGATATTAGAAAACAAAACAAGAGAATGAAGTGGGATGATGATATATTTGTTGCATATGAGAATGCAAAAATGTGTCACATTTGTAATAAAGAATTTAAAAGTGAAGATAAAAAAGTAATCGATCATGATCACGTCACAGGTCAATTTAGAGGAATAGCATGCAATATTTGTAACTTAAATTTACCACTACCAAAATTCATACCAATTGAGATTCATAATCTTAGGTATGATTCAATGATATTTTTAAGATGGATTCTTGAATTAAGCGACAAATATTCAGATATTAATATAATTCCAAACTCCAAAGAAAATTATATTACATTTTCCAAGAAAGTAATTGTTGATCAATATGAACAACCCTATGACTTTTCCCGGTGTACCAAATGTAATAAAAACCATTATAAGGAAATTATTGAAAGATGTGGTAAATGTGACAATAAGATGGTAATTAAACGAAAAGGAGAAATTCAAGATGTAACTATAGAATTTAAATTTATTGATACGTTCAGATTTATAAGTACAAGCCTTGATAAAGCAATAAACAATCTGGCTGAAGTCAATAACTGTTATTGTGCAAAATGTAAATTAAAACAAGAAATAATTAATGTTAAGTTTCTACCAATTGATGAAAATAGTGTTCTAAAATTAATCGCAAACTGTAAAAAGTGTGATAATAAAATAAGCAAATCAATAGACTACTCGAAATTCAAAAATACTCTGAAAGAATTTAATAAAGAAGATCTCCATATGGTTTTAAGAAAAGGTATTTATCCATACGAATGGGTAGATGATTATCAAAAATTCTATGAAGAACTTCCGTTAAATAAACAGGATTGGTATTCAACTCTAAATGATAAGCATATAAAGGATGTAGATCTTAAATTTGCTAACCAAATGTATAAACATTTCAAATGTGAAAATTTTGGAGAATATCACGATCTTTATTTGAAATTAGATACGGTTTTATTGAAAGATGTATTTGATAATTTCAGAGAAACATGTTATAAAAATTATAAATTGGATCCTGTTTATTATATTTCTGCTCCAAATTTAGCTGATGCAGCATCTCTGAAAGTAACTGGTCAGAAATTAGAATTAATAACAATTGGGGATTTCAATGGGATTTCAATGATTCCTTATAGACATGCAATAGCAAATAATTGTTACTTTTATGATGAAAAACAAGGTAAAACAGTTAACTTAAGTAAAGAAAAAGCTGAGGAAAAAGGAATATTCAATAGTAAAAAACATATTAGTTACATAATGTATTTAGATGCCAATAATTTATATGGAAATGCTTTATCTCAACCACTTCCAATCGCAAGTTTTATAGGATATAATGAGAGAGAAGAAGAAATAAAGGATAATCCAGGACTCAAAACATTGAAAAGGACACCTGACTATTTTACATCTGAACAAATTCTCAAGTTAGAAGATGATGGAAAATATGGATATACATTTATTGTTGATTTAGAAGTTCCACAAGAACTACATGATAAATTTAAGACTATCCACTACTTCCTGAACATTACACACCTGATTACAATGAGTTATCAGATTATCAAAAACAAATGATTGAAAATTGGAACGAGACCTAAAGATGCAAAATTAATTAATACTTTAAAATTAAAGGAAAATTATGTTATTGATTATAGAATGTTGAAGGAATGTTTAAGACAAGGTATCATTTTAAAAGAAGTTAAAAATTACATCAGATTTGAACAAAAAGCTTGGCTTAAACCTTATATTGATAAAAACACAAAACTAAGACAAGAAGCTTCAAATGAATTTGAAAAAGATTTTTACAAGTTAATGAATAATGCTGTATACGGAAAACAGATGGAAAATGTGAGATCCCGATGTGACGTCAAATTGATTAGAACATTAGCTAATTTCAACAAACATAATGAATATGAAACTAGAACAATAATTGATGAAGATAATGTTCTTCTGTATAGACGAAAAACTAAAATTACACTTAATAAACCTGTCTTCGGTGGGTTTGTTGTATTAGAATTATCAAAACTATTAATGTATAAATTTTATTATAATTATTTAAAACCTAAATATGGTGACCAAATTAAACTATTAGGGGCAGATACAGACTCATTAATTATTTATGTAGAAACTGAAGACTTTTATAAAGACATGAAAGAAAATATAAAACACTTTGACACATCTGATTATTTGATAGATTGGATGCCACAAGTAAATAAGAAAGTTCCTGGATTATTTAAAGATGAATATTTAGGTATTCCAATAAGAGAATTTGTTGGTTTAAGATCAAAAATGTATGCATTTAAAAATGATATAAAAGAAAAGAAGGTTTGTAAAGGAATTAAAAAATGTAATATTGAGAAAATAAAATTTGAAATATATAAAGATTGTTTGTTGAATAGTAAAAAAACAACCGAAACAATATATAATATTGTTTCTAAGAATTATCGTCTATATACTGTTGAACTTAGGAAAACAGGTTTATCACCATATGATGATAAGCGATATTTAGTTGATAAAGTCAGTACACTTCCATATGGATATTATAATTTGGATAACTTCAACTTCTCTTCATAAATACTTTCTTCAATATCATTTACTACATAATAATTAACATTTGATTTCAATATCTCAATAACTGTAAATATTTCTTGTGTCCAATTAGTTTTTAATTTATTTCTAAACTGATCTATATAAGATGATAATCTTACTCTATCACCCACTTCGAATTTAGGTTTCAAAATAGAGACAGGATAATTATAAAGAGTTGTTAACAACTGAGTTTCATTTTTTCTATCAACATCTATTGGCTTCATTTTAATCGTTCTATGATATGTGTTATTATAAGTTTTAACAATATTTGGTAGCGCTGTAACCCAACTATTATTTTTATATAAAATTGGTTTTAATTTATCTCCTAAGGTTCTATTAAACCTCTCAACAATAGAAGCTTTATTTTCTGTACCTGTACTGTACATTTTAATGTTATATTTATCTAAAACATGTTTAAGATCTTTATTATAAAATTCTTTTCCTCTATCTACATGTAATAATTTCGGTTTTCTTTCATAAAATATATTTTCAAAAGCATTAGCAATTTCAATTCCAGTTTTTGTTTTTAATGGTATACACCATGCATACTTTGAAAAAGTATCAATCACATTTAAAATATATTTATACCCTTCATTTGCTCTTGTTAATTTTTTATAAAGATTATCTACAGGTTCGTGAATTGTTCTCAAATTATATGCATGATCTTCTAAATTTCCCTTAGACCTATAAAAAGCATATAAATCAGCTTGCCAAGTATCATCAATACCTTTTTGAATATAATTTCTGGTAACGAAATTTTTTCTAGCAGGTTTAAACATTTCTTCAACCTCAATATCCTCTGGCGACTTGGAAATGTTATTTTTATTAGAATTACAAACTCTACATATTGATAATCTTCTCCAACGATTCTTTTTAATAAACTTTGGAACACCAATACTTTTGGTTTGAGTTTTACATTTTTTACAGTAATCCATTTATTTTATAATAATTTTTATTTTAACAATCGCTTGATTTTTAAAATAGTACGTAACAGGTAAAGTAACAGGTAAAGTAATAGTTAATCTCTAAATTTTTAGTTAATTTCTAGATATTCTCTCTTATGGTGCTATTAGCAATGTCGTAAATAAATTCAGAATAGGAAACCATACAAACATAACAAAAAGTATTAGGTGAAGGAGGTACATCAAAATCAACGTGTAGAATAATGTTGTTTCTAGATTCGCTCGTATTTACAGGTTGTCTAGATAAATCAATGACAAAAAAAGACTTTGCGTTTTTGAACTGTTCAGGATTAACATAATTATATTAGTGGTAATTCACCATGACTTTTCACAAAAACTTTCTTGTAGTCGGTCAACATATCATATGCAAGAATATATTTTTCATTATCCCAATCTAAATCCAACAACTCTTCAGGATATCTTTTACTATTAACTTCAAACCAAACATTTTTTACTTTGCAATTCAAAATCGCTACAATTTTTATCTTGGTTATAGTTTGAATCTTTATTTGATTGAAAAGCAACAATACCGAATAACGGATTGTGTACATTTCTATAAGTGTTAGTGATGTCTAAGTTAAGAGTTTTTCCACTAACAGTTTTATTCTGGATGCACTGCCAAGATCTAAAATTAAATAGATATTGATTATTTTGTGATAGAGCTTTCAATTCATTTATTAACTGAACTTTTGATAAATCAGTATATGTTACTATTGGAACTCGAATAATAAATTCCTCAATAACAATTTTAGATCTTGGATCATTTAATTCTTTGTGAAGAGCAAAGTGATCATCATTTCTCGTAAAGCTTAATTCAAAACCTCCTCTATATATTGGATTTTTAACATCTTTGAAGAATCCTAGTCCAAAATTAGACAAGTTACCAACAACTGAAAAGGAATGAACGTTTGCTTTATAGTTCGATTCGAAACCGGAAGCTCTTGTTGGTCCATTACCATTTAAAGAATAAGATACGACTCCTTCAATTGTACTAGCAACTCCTACAAATTCTATTTGATCTATTAATTTATTATGTTTCTTTACATCTATTTGAGAAAATAAAAAAGCAGGGAAATTGTCGATAAGATGCACTGTATGATTTTGCGGTAAATCATGACTATTATCCTCTCGAACAACCTTACCGGATATGTAATATTGAAAATGTGGGCTTATAAAATTATCCCCTACATCAATTTTAAAAACGGTTTTCTTATTAACGGTGTTCAGGTTGAGAGTTGAGGTTGGTTGAAAGTTTTGATATTCATTTCTTATAACATCGGTTGAATACTTTTCAAATATTTGTTCCATTTAATTATATAAAATTTTTAAAAAAAATTGAACATATGTGTCCGCAATTATTATACAAAATTTTTTAAAAAAATTAAACACATGTGTCCGCAAATAGGAGGATCATCATAATTTTGATATCTCTCCTCGTTGTAATATAGATTATCTTTTCCTAAATAATTTACTAGTTCAATTGGTGGATTAGCATCTCCATAAGAATCAAAATAATATTTAAAATCATTATGTTTTATCCAGGCAACCCAGTGAGACCCATTTTGATTAGAATTATTCAAGTTTAATATTCCACATTCCACTTTATGAGGTTTTAATGGTAATTCATCTTTCATAAAACAGCCTCGAAAATGTTTAATGTTTTTTGAATATGATAAGATATCATAATTGGTTAGTGGCATTATTTGCGTCTTCTGTGGCATTATTTGTGTCTCCTTTTTTATTTGCATCTTGTTTTTTTTAAACCTTGACCCTCTCTTTTTTTTAAACCTTGACCCTCGACAGCTTTATTATGTCTTTGTTGTTCTTCTAATTCTTTATCTTTTGCTTTTTTATTAATAACCGTGTTAGCTATTGCGCTTCCTGCTCCAATTAAAGATCCTAGAGCACCAAGTCCTGCTAAAACTAACGATAAAAATCCACCAGATTTTATTTGATCGTAATTAAGTTCTAACCTAATTCCTGTGCCATTAGTCTTGGCTTTTTTTAAATTATTTGTTTGATGTTCAGTTAGCGGAAATTTTTTTCCTTTACCAATTTGTTCGGCTTTTAGTTGAATAGTAACTCCAACTTTCTTTTTATAGGCAGCGGAGATTTTCTTCAATTGATTTTCAGATAGATTTATATTCATTTATTATACAAAAAATTATTATACAAAAAAATTATTTTAATCCCATTCCAAAATATCTTTTCACTTTCATTGCATTTGTAGTAACCCAAGCAGGAACTTTTTCATTTAATGAAGCATTGGAATCTAAAACTCTTTCCCATGCTTTATTTTCCAGAATCTCATCAGCTTTATGTCTATCTTTAAAATTTTTATGATCTCTGTAAAATAGATCGTGCTCCATAGCGGCTTCATCTAATTTATCCACAGGTTTGTCACCTCTAGCTATTCGTTCATTTAATTTAGTACCGGGACCTAGGAAATTTTTACCAAGCCAATGGAGCTCAAATGGTAAATTATTTATGAAGTTGTTTAATAATCCTGTTCCTTTAATTACTTTCTTGGGTAAACTGGATACATAAGAAATTAAATATTCAGTTCCTTTAGGATTATCAATAATCTTTTCCATTTCTCTAGCAATTAAATGAACCACTCCTAACTTTTCATTGTGGAAATTATTATTGCCTGCCTGTTCTTCACTTGCGATAAAATATAACCTTTTCAATAATTCACTCAAATTGTCTATATATTTATATTCGATTTGGTTTTCTGTATATTTCTTTAGACCTTGCCCGCTCTTAGGTGTAGTACCTAAATCTCCAGAATAATCCCATGATAGAGATCTTTCTCTATATGGTGTTATTGGTAAATTAGCTTTGAATTCAGTCCATATAAATTTTATTAAGTTTTGATATTTATTTCCTTGATTTGAACGAACCTTTCCAGTTGATCGGTCATAATTTTGATACAAGCAATCAGTTTCATATAAAATTCTTTTGTAGTTATTGTAGTCACTTATAGTATATGTTTTTTGATTTGGAGCATCGATTGATGTTAGTAATTCCCACAAACCTTTCGTGCCAGTGTAAGTTCTATCACCTAAAGAGATATCATTCTCATTAAAAAACACTTCTTTATTCCCAATCATGTATGAATTTTTAGTTGAATCGTTATAAATCCCATACCGATCAGAAATAGGTTTTCCATCTCTTTTTGTTGGTACTCTCTTTAAATAATGTGAAGCAATTGAACCTAAACTTATCATAGCATTTGTCTGAGTTTCCTTGTCTTTTTTGATTTCTAGTAGAGGTGTTAATGCGGGATTGATTTCTGGTGGAGGTAGTAATGCGGGACGAATCGGAACTATTTTTTTAATATCAACATCTGTGTCTTTAACAGCTTTCTCAACTTTCTCAAGAGCGGTAGTAATCGGCAAAAAATGTTTTTGTAAATCTTCTAATCCGCTCCGTTCTTCTATAATTTCTTTCTTAAATAATTTTTTCAGATTTGTTTGTATATCTTGTACACGTTTAGCTTCTTCAACAGTAATTTCTTTCTTGGAAGTTGGAATTTTAATTAAATCTTCCTTGGTTTGAAATTTTTCAAAATTATTAGGTTTTTTATTCTCGTTGAGTTTTAATTCACGTTGTAATTTTTCTCTAATCTTTTCGGCTTTCTTAACCTCCTGGATAAAACGTTTTTGAATCTTTTCCGTTTCCATTTATTATATAAAAAAATTAACGTGGACAAGAACGTGAACAAGAACGATAACGTGAACGATAACGTGAACAAGAACGTTAACAAGAACGTGAACGATAACGATAATGTAACGATTACATAACGATTTCTTCAAACTTGTTGTAAAATTTGTTGTTGTCGATATCAATAGAAACAAACCCGTGGTTATCATTCCATCCTTGTTTACAAAATTTTTCAAAATCTGAGAAAGGCATTTCTGTTATTAAATCTTTCCAAATCTTTTTAATGTAATGATCTGATTGTTTAAATATAATTAAAAAATTACAATTTGTTCTAATCACTTGTAAATCAACTAAACTGTAGCACTGAGCTAGATAAATACACGAAATATTCCTTGGTCTAGATCTAACGAAATAATCCTTAATTATTTGTTGTTTGTCCAATATGCAATCATCAAAGATAACTAAACTGTGTGGTTGACATTCATCTAGTTTGATTACATCTTCACAACTCTCAAAGAATTTTGCTTCGATATTATCTATAGCTACACCGTCAAATACTTCTTGTAATTTTCGATATATTGGTTGATCCAGTGTTTTAGTAAAAACTGATAATCCTTCGAAAGGAATCCAATATTGTGTGATAATGTTCCATAACACAGTTGTTTTTCCTGAACCCGATTTACCAATAATCAAACATCGCAAAGGCATTGGAAATAAATTTGATACTTTTGGTACATTTTCCTTAAAAGGGATGATCTTATATTTTTTACTCATTTATTATATAAATAATATGATTGAGTGAACAAGGACATACGTTTTAAAGTTCATTAAACTTTAAAAATTTATAGAGAACCACTAAGTAGAAGATGAAAAAGTCATTAAAAGAGGTGGTAGTCAAAACGAAAACAACCTTTAAGAATTCAATCCAAAGTGTACGACAATACAATAGAATACCACTAAGGGAGAGTAAGGTGCCTAAAATCCATTTTACCAATCTTGATCTTTGTGTAAATAATGTTCATGTTTCGCCATGAAATCTGCAGATAATTTTTGATATTTACGAATATATTCCCAGTCCAAATTTTGCTTAAACTCATCAATAAATGTTTCACTTAAAACTTGATATTTGGAAACGATGAACCAATTAACCCTAGTTAAATAAGTTCTCATAAAATCTTCACTTAGTTTTTGATAACGACAAATTAAATCCCAATTTACCTCTTGTTGGTAATAAATTATAAATTCTTCGGTTATAACCGGAGATTTAGAAATATCATTCCAAACGCGTTGACAACTCATTTATTATAAAAAAAAAATATTATTTTAATTCCAATACTACTGTAATATCAGCTCCATTAAAATCGATTAGTTGATCGTTTTCGTCACAAATTCTGAGTTCAACCTTGTAAATGTTGTTGTATTGAATTGAATAATATATTGGGGTAGGTTCATATATAATAGAATTGTTAAAATTGACATTCATTCTAAAACAAGAGATAATGTCAGTTTCTCTGTGTGCAAACATTCCTCCTTGCACTAACATTCCATGAGCTAAATTGCAGTGAACGTTTATTGTTTCTACTGGAATAAATTTTTTTGTAGTGTTCAAAAAATGTGACAAACTATCAGAGCGTTCAGTTATTACATAAGGTGAATTAATCTCTATTTGATTTCCTCTTATAATCAAATCAAATCCATATCTATTTAAATATTCTCGAAGAGTTGCATAATTATAGCGACCTTCCGGAATAGATAAAGAAGTACCATTGTAATGAATTTTATTATTTTTATTGATGATATTATTGATTAAATTTGTTGAATAAAAACCCAATAATCCTACTTTTAATTCGTTTGTGGGAAAGTGTGACTCAAAATGGTAACTTAATACAGCTGTATCACCTTTTAATTTTATTATCATTTATATATTAATCTTTTTTTATAATAAATGGATGTTTATGGATTTGCAACAAGTTCTAATATAGATCTCGCAAATTTAAAAATAGAAATAGACCAATTGAAAAAGCATGAATTGCCCTTAACAGAAATAAATAATTTAAAAAATGAGATTCAAAGTTTGAAGCAGAGTGGTGCTTCTCAAAATAGTGGTGCTTCTCAAAATGCCATCGACAAACTGAAGCAAGATCTCGAAAAGAAAACAAGAGAACTGGAAGAGGCTATCATTGAAATTACTAAAGACGATTTGAAGGAACTAACCAATAGAATCAGAAATCTAGAGAGTAATGGAACAACATTCATTAATAAAATTAGAAACTTGGAACGAATTAACAAAAATAATCTTCAAAAATTGAAACAGATAGATATTGATAAACTTAAACAAGAAATAGATCAATTAAAACAAAAAGGAGCACCTTCTAGCCTAATAGACAAAAAGATTGAAGAACTGGAACTAATAAATACAGACTTAAAAAATCTAATGGTTGATATAACAGATAATGACATTCCTGAAATCGATGATCGAATAACTAAAGTGGAAACCAAACTAAAATCGCTTAATATAACACCTACATATGTTTCTGTAACTGGGAGAATCGTTAAAGCAAAAGATGCAATTGATGACTATGATTTAGTAACGAAAAAACAACTAACCGAATTGGAAATGAAATTAACAAATATCATCCCTAAAGGAAACCGTAACCATTAAGTTCGGCTTGTTTTAAATATTTCTCTCTGGGAAAGAATTGAATGTTCTCTATAAACTCTTTTTCCCTCAAGTTTATTTCTTGATCATTTAATGCCTTCGCTTTGTGCAAGTTTAACATTTGTTTATAAAATCTATAACACACCCTGTATTCAGCTAACCGTTCGTTTTGTTTGATTGATTTTTCAACTATTTCCACAATACCGGAACACAGCGATATAAAACATATTGGAAAATAAAAATACCCGCCAATGCCAGATGCACTGAAGGTCAATTTCATTATTAGTAGTAACATGCTAATCTTTGCATAATAATGATAACTGTTCCGATAAACGTATAATTGTTTTTCTAAATATTCATTCATTTATAAACAACAATGATAATGAATTTATTGTAACAACTACTTGGCTTGTCGGTATAGCACAGTGGATAGAGTGCTTGCCTTCTTATTAAAGGTTCTGGGTTCGATTCCTAGTGCCGGCAGCCACATTTCCTTGGTTTTTTTCTTGAGAAGCGGACCTCGTAAATTTATGTTTGTTGAGTGGCCATTAGACAAATATATAACGAGAAAGCTGATTGAGAATTGATGCATAAAAACCCATTCCTTGTTTTCAACTATTCTGTCTCGCAACTACTAGTGAAACAACACATGGACCGCAAAGATAATTGCCTATAAACGGTGTGCAACTATCATAATCGGACTCTAGTAATGCGAGAGAGATTTAGTATAACGAAAAAGGGTATGTAAAAAAGGAATGTTTTGCTAACTTTTTGTTTTAAAGATATTCTTAACTTTAAAACACTTATTTATTCACTCATACAACAATTGACTCGGAAGGCTTGACCCGACTACTCGAGCCAGGTTTTTCTCAAATTCTTTCTTAATATTTTTCAGTTCAAATTTGAAATTATTTTTTTGGTACTATTATTGGATCGTTTAAGGCTCTCTCTCTCTCTCTCTCTTCCTCTCTTTCTTTCTCTCTCTCTCTCTCTATTCTTCTTTTTTCTTGATGTTTTATCAAGAATTGACTCGGGTCGTATTAAAAACTTGGATTTTATTAAATATTTACGCTTATTAGGATGATTTTGATAAAAAACGAATGAGAAATTATTGGAAATGGCTTATTTTGAAGCTAGATGGTTCTTTTTAAGGCTTGACCCAACTTTTTAAGGCTTGACCCAACTACTTGAGCCAGGACCGGCGCTTTATATACTACTTAGATATGAATCAGGGTTACGAAAGATGCGCTCTTCGCGGTAAAAAGGGACGAAATGTTTCTATAGTCCTCCACTCGCATGAAATAATATGTATCAATAAAGTATTGTTTCACAGAAACGATGCTGAAGTAAATCCCAAAAACCCGTATGTGTTTGGTTTACCAAGCACTAAGCCATTTAAGTACTTGTCATCGAGTATTTTACTGAAAAAGTTTGCTCAGTTAGCTGAACTTGATTTTCCAGAGCGCATTTTTGCAACAAATATTCGTAAGAATTTAGCAACCAAAACAACAGACCTGCAACTCAACTCTGACGAGAGAGAACATATAATGAATTTCATGGGACACTCAGAAACCGTCCATAAGAATATATATAGGCAACCAGATGCAAAAAAAGACATACTAGTAATGCCAAAAATTCTCAACTTTGTGTCGGGAAACTCTGAAGTAGACACTAGAAGCGCAGATGATTCCAAAATGGATGATTCATTGCCAATGCCGAGAAGAAAATTATTTTGCAACGAAAGTATAACTATAAAAAATGATAAAAGTGTTGTTGAAAATCCAGATTCTCGTCCCAATGATTCAGACTTACTAGAATTTGTGTCAGAAGATGATGATAATAGTGTTGAAGATCCAGATTTCCGTCCCAATGATTCTGATATTGAAAACAACTCAGATTCTCAACCCAATTGTTCGGCTGAATCTTATATAGAAAATGAAACACACAAAAAAAAAGGAAACTGATGGGTGAGTGAATTTATCTGAATACTTAGGTTCATTTGATTCACTTGCATATCTTGATATTTAATTGGAAAACATAGCAAACATTTATACTTCGGCAATCTGTTCAAAGTAGAATTTTCCACTAGTTAGATGGCTGGCTTTGGTGAAAACTAATGGCCCAGGCTATTATTGTTACATGTTCACATAACTTCACTTCTTTACCCTTTATTATTGGGGGAAAATACTGAAAACTTGAGATACATTATTGTATCCGTCTACAAGTTCTTACATATATTGTGAATTTTTGCTGCATAGAATAATAATTGCTAGACATTATTTGTTTATTTAGATATTGAATTAGGTCACAACATAATTTCTTTGCTTAATTATAATGTTGATTAGATTTTATTGATATGGTGTGGGTATGTAATAGCAGAGGCATGTATTTAATAGGACTTATTGAAATTTCTCTATGTGTTCCCTGGGTATAATGCAATTTACCCAGCTATTTTGATCAAATATTTCAATTATTATAATGTTCATGTTATTGTGGGGAAGAATAAGATTTTTCCAATTCTTCTTGGTGCTGAAAGATCAGCAAGTAATATGTTTGGTCAATTTCTACTTTTAATTATATCAACTTGATTACTAGAAATATCTCTGGGATATATTCCTCGAAGATCTTGGGAAAGTGAGGAGCGTCGAGCTGCCGAATATTATTTTTTTCAACATATCAAAAAATCTGAGTCACCTAGCCTTGAAGCATGCAAAGACGTTATAAATAAATGTGAAGCACTTAACGGTAGGACTCCAAACCAGCTAAAAGCTTATATTGTGAATAAATTTAAAAGTGGATCCTGCACTGAAGAAAAAACAGGTAATCTCATTCATCAATGTTCTCATTTTTAAAGTGTATCAAAAGTAAATTACCGAGAATATTACATTCATTTCAGGAAAAAGAAGAAGTTGGACAACTCCCGAAAAGAAAATATGCAGAAAGGAATTTGGAGAAGAAATATCCAGAGGGATGTATCCATCTAGTGCTAGAATACAAACTGTATTAAAAGAATATCCTCAATTCAAAGGAAGAACCAGGGAAATGGTTATTGCGCACATACAACATTGTATTAAAAAAAAAGGACCAAACCATTTAAATAAATACTTTTGAATTGAAAACTTTTTATTAATTTATTGAGTCGAAAGTCCCTTTAGTTAACGTAAATTGTATGAAATGTCAATATCTTTTGATATTGTTACTGTGTATTTCGTCAGCTTTTTGGCATTTACTCTCTAAACCTTCTTTCACTTTATACTTTTGGTTCATTGTTTCTCAACACAGTAAATGATTTCGTCTCCCAAATGTTCTCTTGTTACTCTCTGAAATGTATTTTCACACCTCACCTACTTTTAATGTTAGTTTTGCTACCAAATAACTTTGTTTTTGATTTTTCCCGGATTTGATAAGTTGTCCTTGAGAAAAAATGTACATCAATAAGTGCAAAAAACTAATTTTTCGAATTTTCTAGAAATTTTTTGTTTACCAATAACAAAGTGTCATATCATTTCAATCATAAGTACGCATAGTAATAATGGTGTCCCAAATATAAAATATGATGATTGCCAAACGATTTCAGGTGAATACTTCAATAATTTATTTGAAATAGTATAGATACATATTATTGATAACTCCGTATTTGAAGTATTTTGTAGTAGGAAATGTTAATATTGTTCAATTTTATGTTAAATGAATTTGGATATATTAGTTTCCGTGGAGAGAACAAGTTAATAAAACGTTATTTTAAAGAAAATTTCAATCTTTGTTATCTCAACAAAAAATAACGCCATTCATTGATTATTAATAACTGAGTGAAATTACTTCGTAGCCTGTTGATAATAAATATTTTACATATATTATATTTGGTCAATCTAATATATTTGTCACAGCGACTCTCCATTCCTTTGTGTACAATAAATTAATTGCAATACGTAAATTATTCTTATGAATTCATTTTAATTGTATTCAATGGATTCAATTCGAAGAGATTCTATCACAATTTACGCAGTCCTGAAATATTAAAGCTAATAAGAACATTCAAATTATAGTTAAAAGAATAGAACATACTCTTTGTGAGTAGTTCAACTGAAAAGGAAAAAATGGTGTAATTTAAGAATACAATGATTAACGAGAAAATTATTGCCATAGTGGTGAAAGCGTGGGGCGCCACCAATTTTCTTTCCTAAAAGAAAATTAGAAACAAAATCAAATTTAACGGCTAGCTAACTTCAATCTGTTAAGAAAACTTAAAAAAAAATAAAACGTTTCTGTATAGTAAATGAAACTAAAGAAGTAAAAATAATGTATATATTAAATATAACACTTACAAAAAAAGGTTAGTAAGTTATAAAAAAAAATACTTATCTTTAAACCAAATTGCGTAGCTGTAGATGTAAGTCTCAGAAACTTCCGGACTAACAGGAGCTGTTTGACTCGGCCAGAAACTGTTTCTATTCGGTAACTTTAATATCCCATGTAAATTTTGTGAAACATACCGGTATATACCTGAAATGTTAACTAACAAAGTTAACGTTTCACAGCGTTAATTATAATTAACGCTTTACCTTACGCCTACACCACAGGTAACTGTCAATATAAAAATAATGTATAATATGTGTATAATATGTGTGCAACGGAAAACTATATTATAAATCAAGGTGAATCACTACTAGGGGTGGGCCAAATAATCGACTAATCGGAAAATAATCGTTGATCGTGTGGTCGATTGATTGATAATTGTAAATGGATATATGGAAGATCATCAACTAATCGAGAATAATCGATTGATCTAAAATAATCGATCAATCGAAAATAAGTGATGGGTAATGTTAATAACTACCTATGTTATTAACCAGTTTTCAGCGTTGATTAACGCTAAGTTGAAAATTGTTTGAAATTAACCACGTTTAATAATTCAGGAGGCCACTTAAAAAAAGCATTTCTAGCCCGCGGACATCAGGAGTTTGCGCAGTAAATTTTCCAGGTTTATTAAATAGCATTGCGCGAACTCCTAACGTTCGTGACTGTTGATGACTTTTGAATTCTGGAGCTTTTATTTTACATCTCAAATAAGCTTGATTTATGTGAAAAATTTTGTAATGTTGGGCAGAATAAGTACAAATATATAATAAACATTTTTTTGTTTAAAGTTGATAGTTAATAACTAGTTATCAACCAATAACCGGTTAACAACATTATTAACCGATTAATACCCATCTCTGTCGACAATAATCAAATAATCGAAAATAATCGGTAACTCGAAAATTGATTTTTTTTCATAATTCTTGCTAACGGCAGCTGGAAGTGGTAAAATAAAGTTTCAAGTAACATTGTAGTTTGATTCACAGTAAAAACAAACTAAAACTGTACGTTGTGGTATAATGTACATTTACACATTTTAACATGAATATTCATTTTTTTTACTTATTGATTTAGGTATATTAAAAGTGAATTAACACAATTTTTGCAGAATTTATCTGTTATTGATGATTCCCAAAAACGGATGATTATTCAATTGGTAATCGATTATTAACTGATTTTCAATCGATTGATAGTCGATCGTAAATCGATTAACAATCGATCATTATTATCCGATTACCAATCATTATTATTCGAATATTAACCGATTTATAATTGATGAACAGTCCGTTTTTTAGGATTATCAATAACAGAATTAAATTTAATTATCATCCGGTTTGAAGATAGAATCATCCTGTCAATAACTTTCAACTGTTAAGACATAATGAATTCAAATATCTATTCTTATTGTACATACAGAAAAAATGAACATACCACAAGGAGCATAGGAACAGAAGATGGAAAAATTCCATAAATTGACAGAATTTTTGAATATGTCACTGGGTCAGTCGGAAAATGACGTAGATCTATTCTCGCTCCGGAGCGCAAAATAAAATTTATTTTTTAATATTTTTTTGAAATCTAAGACTTCATTAAAATCATTAACTGTCTACTCTCATTTTTCAGAAGTGTCGGCTAGGAAAAAAATATCAAAAAATAAGTAATTCTTGTCAATGACAGCTGGAACGCTACTTTGATACGCCACACTTTATTGGAACATCCTGTATATTTCAAAATAATTCAAAAATGTAGTCCATATAAATATTTAAACTACTAAAGTGAAAAAAAACTTTCGCCGTTGGTCTTGATTCACCCTGTATATGTCAAAACTGTCAATACTAAAAATGCTATTATTTGAGACTGGGTGCTATCGGATAATAATATCCAACGTAAATTCAAATTACTCTTCCTGGTCTTTAAATAAGGCATATATTCTCAATACAGTGTGTTCTATAGTCTAGATTCATTAATTAACGAATGTAGTGCTATTAAATAGAGACTGAAAAAACTTCAGCTTATTACATAATTACCTTCAAGTCCATGGACTCGAAAGTCACAAAAAATGAACTGAAAAAAAAACAATAATGGACTGGAAGTGTCAATACAATATATTTATGTCTAATATATGTAACAGAGTACACATAGGTTTAATGAGATGAGAAGTATCTTCAGGTCCATGGACTCGAAAGTCACAAATAATGTACTTGAAAAGAAAAAGAATTGACCGAAAGTTTCGATATAAGTAATGCAAGTCTCACATACAGAGCATTTCAATAAAAACCAACCACCTCACATATTTCTAAATGCGCCACGTTAAAGAAAAAACACGACAAAAATCATCATCGTTTTTTTGCTAATATGTAGACGTTATAGCTTTAACCCCCTTCCCCCTATGGTCACCCAACCGGATTTTTCAAGTGTCACACCCTACATCTTACTTCAAAAATGAAATCTGCTTCACCTCGCCATTAAAACAATATAAGTTTATGATCTGTTATACGGGATATTTCCAAAGTTATAACCAATTTTCTGTCAAATTCGTAACAAGTTCAACGCTCTGTATAATTGTATGGTGGATCAGGATGACATTTTATTTTATATCATTGTTTAAAATTACTATTACCATACTTTTATGTTTATCAAACATTCCTCATATCTGAAGATATTAGATTTCAAGATGTTTTCATTTTTCTAAGCAAAGTAGTAATTAGGTACCTATGAAATAGATATCTAATAATATTAATTATTCTATCGCTTTATAAGTATATATTTTTTTGAAATCTTAGACTTCATTAAATCATCAACTCTCTAGTCGCATTTTTCAGAAGTGTCGACTAGGGAAAAAATATCAAAACTGAAGTAATTCTTGGTAACGACAGCTGGAATGTTACTTTGGCCACACTTCATTAGAACATCCTGTATATTTCAAAATAATCTAAAAATGTAGCCCATATAAATGTTTAAACTACTAAAGTGAAAAACAAAACTTTCGCCGTTTCGCCATAAACCTCCATCTCGTTGGTCTTGATTGATGATTCACCCTGTATATGTCAAATTTGTCAATACTAAAAATGGCATTATTTGACACTGGGTGCTATCGGATAATAATATCCAACGTAAATTCAAATTACTCTTCCTGGTCTTTAAATAAAGCATATATTCTTAATAAAGTGTGTTCTATAAATTGTCTAGATTCATTAATTAACGAATGTAGTGCGATTAAATGAAGACTGAAAAAGCTTCAGCTTATTTCATAAGTATCTTTAAGTCCATGGACTCGAACGTCACAAAAAATGGACTGAAAAAAACAATAATGGACTGGAAGTGTCGATACAATATATTTATGTCTTATATATATGTAACAGATTACATATAGGTTTTATAAGATGAAAAGTATCTTCAGGTCCATGGACTCGAAAGTCTCAAATAATGTACTTAAAAAGAAAAAGAATTGACTGAAAGTGTCGATATAAGAAATGCAAGTCTCATATACAGAGCAATTCAATAAAAGCCATCCACCTCACATATTTCTAAATGCGTCACGTTAACGTGAAAACACGACAAAATTCATATAAAGGGAAAAGGGGTTTTTTTGCTAATATACCTATAGATGTTATAGATCTACCCCCGGCCTTCTATGGTCACCCATCCGAATTCAATTCAAGTGGAACACCCTACATTTTACTTAAAAAATGAAATCTGCTCCACCTCGCCATTAGAACAATATAATGTAATCTGATACGGGATATTTTCAAAGTTATAACTAATTTTCTGTCAAAATTGTAACAAGTTCAACGCCCTGTATAATTGTATGGTGGATCAGGATCACATTGTATTTTATATCATTGTCAAAAAATTACTATAACTATACTTTTATTTTTATCAAGCATTTCTTATATCTAAAGTTATTAGATTTCAAGATATTTTCATTTTTCTAAACAAACTAATCGGATGTTAGTTTACAAAAAAATATACACATAGGGAAATAAGAAGAAACACGCAAAAAACAACACTATTTCCTCTTAAACTTAGTTTGTCTTAATTACATCACATCTAGTGAATATTTTATACCTAATGATAGAATTATCGATTTTTAGGTTTTAATATCGTTATTCACTTTTCTTATTATTCTTTATTATTAATCTACTGAGAATTTGTTATGGTGATGGTTCTGTTTTATTTTTATTTTGATACATTCTTCCGATATATTCGTTTATATAGGTATCTTTTATTACACCTAATTTAAACAGTTGAAATTTTGGAATGTACCTATGCTAGTGATTTAATTTGCCTAATCAATTTTGAATTAATCAGAGAATTAGCGTTCACAGAGTGTGTCTTAAAATTGACTGAGTGGATTGTGCCCTACCAAATAATTTTTTTTATTTTGATAAAATCCATTTCTGTTTGTATATTATATAATGTTTCGTCTACTTCTACTACCTTAAATTTACCGGACAAATTAATATCGACATTTTCTATATAAATGTAGAATGGTCCTGAATCAGTTTTATCTGTTTCCGATATACAGGGTATTAGAGTTGAATTATTCTTGTTTTTCGTGACTACCTAATTTTATTATCAACAAATAAATATGCCTTTTCAATTAATAGTACCATTGATATGTTCTAGTTTATCGTGAACTCACACTTAAATAGTTTAAATTGTCAATATAAACAGGGTGCGACTCAATTATACAAGGACGAATTTTTGTAGTTCTAGGAAATTCTTATATTGAATGAAAACAACGTCTAAATAAAAAGTTACTCCATATTTGATGTTCTTGAATCAAATATACTAATTCTAGAGGTATTCCATAGAGGGTGATTCTTAATGCAACATGCAACCTCAAATTAGTTTTTCCTATATGAAATAAATAAGTTACACCATGTACCTATTTCAAAATTAGTTTTTGATGTTGAAAACGTATTGGTTACCTATATATTAGTACTTTTCTTGAAGATTAAAGAAAATACACTTTTTCTGAATCACCCTGTATTTTATAATTCGATCCGTCAAAATGATTTATTTATTTTGTTTTGTAATAAGCTTAAAATAATTAACTGAAAAAATTTCATTATCTTACTATGACCAGTTTTTCAGAAACGAAATAATAATCACATATCTATGGATACATACCGAAGTGAACCGAACCATTGATAAAAAGATGAATAAATTAAAGTATTTTATCAACCTGTACCACAGTAAATTAATAATAAATTGAATAAAATGCTGACATTTTTTGTTTGATGAAATAGTTATTTGTTTAACTAGGCAGAAAAGTAATAATAATAATAATAATACTTTGCTGATTGTTATCAGTCAGCAAAATTAATGTTTGCTGCAAATCGGAGAAAAACTATTTTGCCTATTTTAGTATTTTACCACAACAGTAAATTCTAAATTAATGAATTGCCAGAAATGAGATGTAAACAAACTGACATTTCTAGTATATTATTATACTTCATTTGTTTTCAAAGTACACTTTAAAAATGGTTTGGAAACCCAATAGGCAAAATAGTTTATACCCAACATTGTATTTGATTAATTATCAATTTACTGTGGTACCTACATACCTACAGGATGATAAAATACTTCAATTTATTCATATTTTTATCAATGGTTTGGTACACATCGCTATGTATCCATAGAAATGTGATTATTATTTGGTTCATTATGCCTATTTTGCTGGTGTAACTTATTTATTTCATATAGATAGAAAAAAACTAATTTTAGGATGAATTAAGAATCATCCTGTATCGAATACCTTTATAATTAGTATATTTGATTCCAGAACATTGAATATGGAATAACTTTTCATTTCTGACGTTGTTTTAATTCATTATAAGAATATCATAGAATTACAAGGATTCGTCCTTGCATAATTGAGTCAAACCTTGTATATTGTAACAGAATGTATCTACAACCATGATTTTTCATTAAATAATTGTATAAAACTGTCAAAACATCCTATAGATAGCATTCTGTCACAAGTAAAAATATTTTAAATTAATTTATAAGGAAACATAAAATTTAGAAGGTTCTATGGAAATCTGTGGAAAGGTAGAAATTAAGCTTTAAGAGTAAAAAACTTACCAATGAAAATTGTTGTAATCCAATATCCAATCCAGAACTTTTTAGTACGGTTACCATGGAAATAAAAAATAAAAGGGGGTTTGTTTTGAGTTGGGAAGCCATAACGTGAAGGTTGGTGATTTTTCTTGAAAAAAGAAAGAAAAGTTTCAATAGCGAGTTTTTCCTTGGTATTGTAACGTTAATTTTATTCACTCTCCTTATATTTAAATATTTATTAAATTATCTTATGGGTGGCGAGTAGCCAGTCCTTTCTCATGCCCAGCGCTGAGAAATGTATCGAGTTTAACTTTATCTATAGTCGATGAAGGACAAAATTTTAAGTTTATTTGCGGGTCAAATCGATACCGTCTATAGTAAAAATAGTCACTTCGGTTTACTATAAATTATTTGGTTTTCAATTTTAACACAAATGAATGAAGAATCCACTTACGGAATTTAAAATACTTTTTCATTTCCAAACCATGGAGTTTGATACAGATATGCGACGTATGTGCATTATCATTCACATGATTTCATGTTTTATATTTAAACAGAGGCAATCAGAGATTTTGTCTTTTCTGTGACAAAATGTTGAATTAACAACTTAAAATTTATTTGGTGAGAGTTTCACCTAAAACTTTTTTTATCTAAGTGCATTCATCTGAATGGTAAGTAGTTGCGCTTAAATTCATATGTTACATATTTAACTTTGCTTTCCTCAATATACCTATAGTAGCTTTTCTTATTATTTTCTCTAGCGTTCTAGTACCAGATATATCGATAACGTTTTTTTATATCTTTTTTGTGTTTTTTTTTTATCTTGTTGAAGACACTTGATATTATACCTTTTAATATATTTACCGGCATTAATAATACATTTTTATTGCTTTCCTTCATTATTTTTTTATAGTAAAATACAGGATGTTGCTTCTTTTTTGTTTTATGAACCACGTTTTTAAATATTCATTTTCAATCTGTATATCATATAACAACCAGCACCATTTTCATTTCAATCTCCAGATATCCTGCATTTTACTATGTTCATTTAACATATATCTGATTCAAGTGTTCTTTCTAGCACTTTCTTCGTATCTAAGTTATATATATCTTTTTATATATATAACCACTACTTCTACTATCACTACTACTACAACTACTACTACCACAACAACTACTACTATTAATATGTTCTGGCAATAAACCTCCATAAGACACCGGACCTCCATAAGACACCGGACCTCCATAAGACACCGGACCTCAATGCAGAAGGAAAGTACCGTCACTAAAAATTATTGTTGCAACAAGAATACTAAATACTAATTTTTCTTCAACTGTGATATTTATATTTTTTTTTAAGTCATTATACAACTTGTAAATTTAACAACGTAGTTCATATTCCTTCCCTTCCAACATTTCCAGGTTTGTTGATAGAGAGTGTTGAAAACAAGTCAACTAATATTATTCAGGGTGGCGCCCACTTACCTTAACTTTACTTAAATTCCTTAACGTAATTTATTGATTGTTTTGTTAACTTATTAAATTCATTTATTTCAATATCACTTCAATAATTTAAATAAGTAGTATTACCCGCGAACCGGTAAGACTACTCCCTGAATTTTTATTAGTTTGGTATCCGAATTCACGCCTGAGCAGCTCTTTATCTGAGTAGCCGTTGCAAATTGGCGCCCAACGTGTGTGGCCTGTTTTACACATCATCTCTCTCATCAATAGATCTTGAAACTTGGAAGTTTGGACAGTAGTAGTTATCTTTTTATTATCGTAAATATCTTTCACTTATTACAGTATTTATCTTTCTATTTTCTATAGTTCACTTATCGTATCATATCGTCACAGTTGAGTTGCAATATTTTATTTTATTATCGTATTGACAATATCTATATCTATATAACATTTTTTTTCTTATCTTATATCTTCACGTATCGTATATATAAATATCTTCTCAATCGTCAATATCAACAGTACTCGATTTTTTAATTCAATTTCGTATACTAAAATGGCAAAAATGTTTAAGCTAAATGTTGATTATCTTTTAACTTATGAATTAGATCATGAAATTTCTTATCGTGGCTTAGAAATACCTTCACTGGTTACAGAGAAGAGGAAATTGTTACGGGGTGTTTTAACTCAAGAGGTATCCATGCGGAGTTCGATAGTTTATGTCGATCTTCCATTTCCTACGGAAATTACAGGAATTAAGCTTTCTTTTGCCGACTTGAAGAAGAAGGTTCAAGATTTCGTTGGAACTTCTTCTGATGTAGAGTATAAAAGATTGATTTGTCGGCTAACTCACCTTACGCAACGCATTTCTCGTTTGAATTGCGAGGAAGACGAGCAAGAAAAAGTAAAAAAACATCTAACATCAGAAATATTGTTTTTAGAAGGTGAATTAGATGGCAAGCTCAATGTTATTGATGCAGATAGACAATCTACTCCGGTAGATGGAAATCAAAGTTTTTCTTTTTCTAAACCTGTACCTGTACACAAATGGGGAATAAGATTCTCAGGAATTGATTCCAAAGAATCAGTACTTGGCTTCCTAGAACGTGTGAATTGTCTTAAAATTTCGAGAGGTATCACAGATGCTGAATTGTTTTCTAGCTCAGCTGATTTGTTTAGTGATCAAGCTTTTAATTGGTATCTAATTAACAGATGCAAAGTTCAAAATTGGGAACAATTAGTGACCAAATTGAAATCAGATTTCTTACCTTATAACTATCAAGATGATTTACTAGAGGAAATCAAGGCTAGAAAACAAGGTCAACATGAAAGAGTTACCCTATATATTAACGCCATGTGTGGTTTGTTCAATCGTCTTGACGACAAGCCAAGCGAAAGTGCCATGATCCGTATTATTCGTAAAAATCTCTTACCTAATTATGCACAACCATTAGCTTTAATCGATATTGATACTGTTGATATTTTGACGGAAAAATGTAAACGACTTGAGGAAACATTAACTTGGGATCAACAATTTACATCAAATCATAAGAATAGTCAATATTTACTTGAACCAGATTTGAGCATACCTAGTACCTCTTTTAAGGATAATTCTTGTTTTAAACAAACACGGAAAAATATATCGGTAGTATCTTCTACTTGGACTTGCTGGAATTGCAAACAAGCAGGTCATATGTATTATAACTGTCAAATTCCTAGGAAATTGTTTTGTTTTGGTTGTGGACATCCTGATACTGTAAAAACTAAATGTCCAAAGTGTTCAAAAAACGAACCATGCAGTGGTCGAACTTCCCACTCTACCACACTTGCTCAAAAACCGGGAACATCAGGAAAATCCAAAAACATCAAAACAAAGGCAAAATCTCAGGAAAAACCAGCAAAAGACGAAAATTAAGGTTACCTGAAATAAATCCTATAAATTCCAGTTCTGTAAAAACATTTTCTCGTTCTATCTTAAAAAAGGTTCCTACTGTAAGTCGCTCCGACTGGAATTCATGGCTTTTATTTGTTAAAGATTTCTATAAAACTAATTCAAGATCAAATTCAATTGTTTCAAACTCAAAGCCTTTAGCAAATGTAGGATCACTGCTTTATAATGTTGAAGATGATAATCGACCTTATGTCGATATCATAATTTTTGATTAAACAATTTCTTGTCTTGTTGATACTGGTTCAAATATCTCATTGATTGGTTCTCGTGCATTAGATTTTATTCATAACTTATCAGTACCTATATTGAACGATGATAACTTAAAAATATCTACGGCAGATGGTAAATTGCAGGACGTTCTTGGTTATATCGAAACATATGTCATCACAGACAAGATATCTAGGCTTATGAAATTTTATTTAATACCTTCAGTCAAACATGAAATTATTCTTGGTATGGATTTTCTCAAAATTTTTAATGTAAAAATCAATTTCTCTAAATTATCTTTAACTGTAAATTCACTCTCGTTAGCTGTAGTAAATACAATTCGGGATATATCTCATTTAACTCCTAATCAAACAAGTAGGTTAAATCAAACTATTGATCTCTTTAAGACTATTAGTCCGTCAGATAAAATAGGTAAAACTCATTTGATAGAGCATTTTATTGATACCGGAAATTCTCCTCCTTTTAAACAAACCCAATATCCCTTACCTCAAGCTATGCAAGCTTACCTGGAAAAGGAAGTAGATACTTTGCTAGAATTAGGTGTAATTCAAAAAAGTAAATCTTCATATTGTAGTCCTATTTGGTTGGTTCAAAAGGGAGATGGTAAATATAGAATGTGTTTTGATGGACGTAAACTAAATAGTGTGACTTTAAATAAAGATGCTTATCCCTTACCTTCAATCTCAGTTATACTGAGTCAACTTCGAGATACTCGTTATATATCTAGTATAGACCTAAAGCAAGCATTTTATCAAATTCCGTTGGAGAAATCATCTCGGGAGAAAACAGCTTTTGCAGTAAAAGGTAAAGGTTTATTCGAGTATGTCACTACTCCTTTTGGGTTAGTCTCTGCTCCTGCTAGCATGTGTCGTTTAATCGATTTGGTCATTGGTCCTTCCTTGGAACCATATTGTTTTTATTACCTGGATGACATCATCATTTGTACTCCTGATTTTGACAAACACATGGAAATTCTTCAGAGTGTTTTCGAGAAACTACGAGATGCCGGCTTGACGGTAAATTTAGATAAATGTCAGTTTTGTCGTTCTTCCCTTAGATATTTAGGTTATGTGGTGGATGAAAATGGTCTTCGTACCGATCCTGAAAAGGTTTCTGCTATTTGTGAGTACCCTGTTCCGAAGACTGCCACTCAGGTGCGTAGATTCTTGGGAATGGTTTCGTATTATCGTCGGTTTCTTAAAGATTTTTCTTCCTTATCTGCTCCAATTTCTGATCTTCTTAGTGAGCGAAAGAAACATCAATCTATTACTTGGACATCCCAGGCAAATCAGGCTTTCGAAAAGGTGAAAACTGTCTTAACTACCGCTCCTATCTTGAGTAGTCCCGATTTCACCAAACCTTTCTTCCTTATGACAGATGCTAGTGATGTTGGGGTAGGAAGTGTTCTTTTTCAATTGGAAGATGGACTCGAACATCCCATAGCTTATATGAGTAAGAAACTCACAAAGAGTCAAAAGAAGTTTAGTACTACTGAAAAGGAACTGTTAGCAGTTTTGTTAGGGATTGATCATTTCAGATATTATCTTGTAGGTCGTCATTTTACCGTAATTACTGATCATTCTTCTCTTGTGTGGTTGAATAATATGAAAAAACCTTCTCCTCGCTTAGCTAGATGGATATTGCAATTGTCGCAATACAATTTCTCTATCGTTCACCGTAGATCTACCGGAACTGTGGTAGCAGATGCATTATCTCGGATACCTGAAGTTAGTATCTTAGACTTATCTACATTACATCCCGATAAATGGTATAATGACATGATTTCTCATGTTCAAGATTTTCCAGAAAAATACCCAAGTTTTAGAGTTGAAAATAACATATTATATAAACATGTCTTAAATAAATTTGGACCAATTAGCAATGTTTCCGATTGGAGAATTGTCGTTCCTACTAAAAATCGAAGTGAAATTTTACATCATTTTCATGATAGTCCAACTTCTTCTCACTTCGGTGTTTTTAAAACATTAGAGAGAATTTCTGAAATTTATTATTGGCCTAATCTCAGGAAATCAGTTTATAAATATGTTACTCGTTGTAAAATATGTGCATCTTGTAAACCATCTAACTTGCCACAAGCAGGATTAATGGGAAAATATCGTAACATTAACTTCCCTTTTCAATTGATATCGTGTGATCTTTTAGGGCCATATCCCCGATCTCGTAAAGGTAATCAATTTGCACTTGTTGTAGTTGACTGGTTCACGAAATTTGTATTAGTTCATCCCTTACGACAGGCTACTGCTCGTTCTATAGTTGATTTCTTAGAAAATCATGTCTTTCTTATTTTTGGAATCCCTCAAATTGTATCTTGCGATAATGGTAAACAGTTCACGAGTCATTTGTTCAAAAACCTCATGGACAAATATTCAGTACAAAAGATTTGGTATAATGCTAACTTTCATCCGCAAATTAATCACACTGAACGCGTAAACAAATCCATTGTCACAGCTATACGATCTTATAGTTATGAAGATCATAGAACGTGGGATGAAGAAATCTATAAAATTGCTCAAGCAATTCGGCTGTCGAAACATGAAGTAACCGATTTCACCCCTTCCTTCCTTACCTTTGCTCGAAATGTTCCTGTCTCGGGAAATTTTTATGGTATAATTGCAGAAAATGCAAATAATCAGGTTACCATTTCCGATAAAATCCACCGAATTCAGGATACACAAGAAATGCCTAAAATTTTCGAAGTGGTGAGAAAAAATTTGCAAACAGCATATCGGCAGAGTAGTCAACGTTATAATTTGCGCAAACGAGATCATAGGTTCTATGTAGGTGATCGGGTTTGGAAGAAGAACTACCCAAAATCGGACAAAGCCAGATATATTTCCGCTAAATTTTCACCAAAATATACACAATGTACCGTATATCGCGTTATTTCTCCCTTAGTGTATGAATTAAAGGATGAAACGGGAAAAAACATTGGTCGATGGCATATAAAAGACCTTAAAGCTGGTATCTTGTCTGATGATGAGTGTTCTGATATCGATGAATCCAATTCAACCACAACGTAACCATTTATACTTATATCTTTCCTATTTGTAATTTTTTTTGTGATGTGTGTTGGTGTCTCGAATATTCTTTTTTATCTCTCTTATCGAAGAGATTTTCTCTTTCTCTGACTATAAATGTGATAATGACTTCACTTTCTTTCCCTATTGATTAGCAAAATAGCATTCATTTTAATCTGAGAATTATAATACAAAATTCGTTGAGAATTTTTTCTTAGAAAATTTTTAAATATCCATAAATATTATAATTTTAGAAAACACATAGTCATATCAATTTGAGTTTAATAAACATGTTGGTGCACAAGCATTGAGGTTATTAAACATTGGGTCTTCTTGATTTGAAGAAACCTTAAGTATTAAGGGTGATATTGTATCTTCATTATCTTATCTTCATTATCTTATTTTCATTATCTTATCTTAATTATCGTATCTTATCGTATCTAAGTGGACAAGGGATGTAACTTGTCTACTGTACTATATTTTATAGTACTTATCTTTATCTTATCTTCGCAGGCAGATAATGTCTTGTCTGTATTTATTTACCGAAAGGGTATATAAATTTTTTTTTGGAGACCATTGGAAATTTGACTTTGCAATTAGTGGAATATTAGCTGATATATCATGGGATATCTAAAGTTATTATCTTTTATATTATCTCAACTATCTTAAAATTTTATTATCTTGAAAGTTTGAAATTTCAATTATCTTAATTATCTTAAAATTTTCATTACCTTTCTGTTGAAAATTTTATAGTATTTTAATTGTTTTAAACATTTTTATCTACATGCTCGAGATATCAACTTACATTACAAAAAGAATTCGTTTTGCTTATCTACATTCAATACCTTACCTAATATCTTGTCTACCTAATTTTTTTTATCTACTTTTTCATTATCTCTATCTATGATCATTCCGAAAGATTGATCTAGATATTTCACTTGTAGACATACCTTTATTTTGTCTATATTTTATTGTATACCTTTCCCTTTGAATTGTTGGATTTCTCAATAGTGGGTGTTGGAGGAACTCAGAGTGGTCTGGAATGTGTTTCAGGGTTCAGCGTCGGGGGGTTAATCAGCCTGGGAGGCAGAGGTGGCTGAGGTCTGCTGTCATTAGTTAAATCTACTTGGGGGGTTAACTACTGCGTCTGTGCCAACATGGCTCGCCTATCGCTCTGAGGATTTTCCAACAGTACTGTTGTGGGATACCGTTGTCAATTTCTTTCCTCCCTCAAATTTCAGCCTGACAGGGGCTATACTCTGTTAGGGGGTATATCGAGCCTCCTTGGACTAGTTATAGTAACTAGCTCCAAAAACATTTTTTTTCTCTTTTCGTTTTCTCTTATCGATAAATTCTTCATTTTGGGTGATTCATGTGTGTTGTCATGGTATTTTAGGTTGAGATTTCTGCTGAAGCTGAGATTGTAGACCACGACGCGACTTAACATCTCTCGCGAGGTCCTTCTCGTTAGGTGGGGGTTGATCTCTTGATCTGGGATGCTGTGATAGGGCACATGATTAGCCTGGAATATTGGTGGTTTTTTTTTGTTTATCATATTATATTATGTAGTATAATATAATGGAAAATTTTTTTTTGTTGACAGTTTATTCTGTTAGGGAGTCATATAAAGCTTCCTTGGATTTGCTCCTAAATTATATCTGTAACTATTTCTTTTGTTTTGCTTTGTTTCCTTCTCATCTGAGAACTATTTTTTATATCGTTAAGAGGTTTAACATCTTAGGCTATGGTTATTAATTGTTAGTCTAATTGTCTGCTGCTTTGTGTGATGTTTTTTTTTCGAATGCTATACCTGCGCGATGACCAATGGCTACTGCGGACGCTAACTGGCAACCTCCCTGGTATAAGCTCGGAAAAAAAATTATCATATAGCATTACGTTATTTTCTAATTTTCTTCTTGGACCAAAGATACTTGGAAGTTTTTTTTTATTTTGTTTCCTCTCATTTTCTCATTTTTTTTTTGGGCCAAGATATTCTTAGTAAGTTAGTTATATTGCTTATATTATTATTAGTACTTACTTCCTTATAATATTGTTTATATTATTATTACCTATCGACTGATATCAGGTGAAAATTTTTTTTTAGTTATTCACTGATTCAGTGATACCGATAGTTTACTTTTCTTATTATCTTAAATTTTTATTTAACTACTGACTGATAATCGATACAATCGATCCATCAGACAAGAATTTATTTGTTTCGTTTATTAAATCTCGGGTTCCTTATTTTTAGTAAATTACTAATTCACTGATTATATATCAGTATATCAGTATTTTTTTTTTATAAGAAATCCTCTTAACGATTCGTATATACCTGGTACTGGTTCCTTTCCTCATAAAATTATACCGTTCAAAAATTTTTTTGCCTCTTCTTTACTTTACTATTTCTTTTTTATGAATTCCTTGTGTGGAAATTCTTTTTCATTTATAAAAAATTTTTTTTTGTGAAAAAAAAATTTTTTTTCCTGGTTGTAAGGGTGTGTAACGTTAATTTTATTCACTCTCCTTATATTTAAATATTTATTAAATTATCTTATGGGTGGCGAGTAGCCAGTCCTTTCTCATGCCCAGCGCTGAGAAATGTATCGAGTTTAACTTTATCTATAGTCGATGAAGGAAAAAATTTTAAGTTTATTTGCGGGTCAAATCGATACCGTCTATAGTAAAAATAGTCACTTCGGTTTACTATAAATTATTTGGTTTTCAATTTTAACACAAATGAATGAAGAATCCACTTACGGAATTTAAAATACTTTTTCATTTCCAAACCATGGAGTTTGATACAGATATGCGACGTATGTGCATTATCATTCACATGATTTCATGTTTTATATTTAAACAGAGGCAATCAGAGATTTTGTCTTTTCTGTGACAAAATGTTGAATTAACAACTTAAAATTTATTTGGTGAGAGTTTCACCTAAAACTTTTTTTATCTAAGTGCATTCATCTGAATGGTAAGTAGTTGCGCTTAAATTCATATGTTACATATTTAACTTTGCTTTCCTCAATATACCTATAGTAGCTTTTCTTATTATTTTCTCTAGCGTTCCAGTACCAGATATATCGATAACGTTTTTTTATATCTTTTTTGTGTTTTTTTTTTATCTTGTTGAAGACACTTGATATTATACCTTTTAATATATTTACCGGCATTAATAATACATTTTTATTGCTTTCCTTCATTATTTTTTTATAGTAAAATACAGGATGTTGCTTCTTTTTTGTTTTATGAACCACGTTTTTAAATATTCATTTTCAATCTGTATATCATATAACAACCAGCACCATTTTCATTTCAATCTCCAGATATCCTGCATTTTACTATGTTCATTTAACATATATCTGATTCAAGTGTTCTTTCTAGCACTTTCTTCGTATCTAAGTTATATATATCTTTTTATATATATAACCACTACTTCTACTATCACTACTACTACAACTACTACTACCACAACAACTACTACTATTAATATGTTCTGGCAATAAACCTCCATAAGACACCGGACCTCCATAAGACACCGGACCTCCATAAGACACCGGACCTCAATGCAGAAGGAAAGTACCGTCACTAAAAATTATTGTTGCAACAAGAATACTAAATACTAATTTTTCTTCAACTGTGATATTTATATTTTTTTTAAAGTCATTATACAACTTGTAAATTTAACAACGTAGTTCATATTCCTTCCCTTCCAACATTTCCAGGTTTGTTGATAGAGAGTGTTGAAAACAAGTCAACTAATATTATTCAGGGTGGCGCCCACTTACCTTAACTTTACTTAAATTCCTTAACGTAATTTATTGATTGTTTTGTTAACTTATTAAATTCATTTATTTCAATATAACTTCAATAATTTAAATAAGTAGTATTACCCGCGAACCGGTAAGACTACTCCCTGAATTTTTATTAGTTTGGTATCCGAATTCACGCCTGAGCAGCTCTTTATCTGAGTAGCCGTTGCAGTATTACCAAGGAAATGTAGCAGAGTTTTCCAAAGAAAAACTGTACAAGTTTCAACAAACTTGTATTTGGTAAATATACCTACATATTATTTTACTTTGGGTATTTATATCCAGTTTTAAGAAGTACCGTTGTCCGTTTTTGGTTATTGGAATAACCAAAGTAGATATCAAAACCATCTTCGTGTTGCTGTGAGGCTTGGAGGCTTCTTTACAATTTTCCCTGCTTCGTCTGATGTTGCTGGTGAGGATTTTCTCACTGAGCCCTTGTAAAATTTGAGTATTTTTTTGCGTAAGTGCATTTTATTGGTAAATGTATTATAATTTTGGTTGGGTATTTTTGTACTATTTGTATCACAATATTTATTATGTAGGTTGCTTTTTACTTCAATATTCTAGAGCTGTAGCAAACCGTATGTATTCGGTACTGAGTAACGGGTGCGCCATCTAGTACCGAGTAACGAAACGTTACTCACGAAAGCATTTCGTTACTCGCATTTTTCGTATTATGGGTATCGACCGAAACTGTTTCAGTTCACGCAAGTACCGTAGATGCGTGTATTGATGTGTATTGATGTTTGTTTACATTTGGAAATTCGTCGTCCAAGTTTTGTGCTTGTAGACAAAGTTCGAGCGTTCACGTTTTGAGTTGAGTCGAGTTTGTGTGTAAATCGAGGCAAGGTAAGAAAGTATTTCTTTTTAAATAGAAATAATGTAAGTTTTTAGCATCGCGTATTTTCCCGTTTTTATATGCTTATTTTAAAAGAGATATTTTATATGATAAAATCACTGTGATGAGAGTTGATTGTTTTTAAAAGCAATCGCCCGCAATGCGAGTGACGTGGGTTCGATTGAACCTGAGGCAATCGACTTTGTTTTAGTGTAAAAAGAATATTATAGGTACTTATCTATGTGCATTGTGAATGTTCAACATTTAAAGGCACATTCACAAAATCTGTTAATTGTATAGGTAGTAGGTACCTACTGTTAATTATTTGTTTGTATTCGATTTATTATTATCTACATTTATTTATTTTTATTTTATAGTTCAATTTACATGCTACAATGAATAAGAAAAGAAGTCAACTATGGAATTTCTTTACGCAGAGTAAAGACGATAAGGTAAAATGTGATCTTTGTAATTCGTTGTATTCAGTGAAAGGCGGCTCTACTACAAATTTGAAAAAGCATCTCATGAAAAAGCACAGATCAACCTATGAAACCATCATTCCATGCTCCGTGTCAGATGCAGCGGTTCTGGAAGCTCCTACACCATCAACTTCAGCAAGTACAGAATCTACTAATATTGTAATTAAAACAAATGAAACCAATTCGCAGCAAACTAAGTTAAGTGCCTATATTAAACGTCCAGTAGGTGCAGTAAGAGAAAAAAAAATAAATGATTTAATTTTTAAAATGATAATTAAAGACCTTCAGCCTTTTTCTGTAATTGAAGACGAGGGCTTTCAAGATCTCATTAATTATTTAGAACCAGGCTACAAAATACCTTCAAGGTACATATTAAGCAACACGTTACTAGATGCTCAATATTCAGACATCCAAAACAAATTAAAAGGAGAGTTAGAGAGTGCTAAATATATTTCGATCACCACCGATGGCTGGACTTCAAGAGCAACAACGTCTTACCAAGCTGTAACAGCCCATTATTTATTAAATTGGGAGTTGAAGTCGGCTCTAATAGGATGTTTTGAGTGTCATGAGCGACATACGGCCGAATATATTAAAAATGAGCTGAATACGTTGCTCGTCCATTGGGGCATACATAATAAAATATTTGTCTGCGTAACAGATAATGCAGCAAACATGAAGGCGGCTATACGATTAACCAACTATATACATTTGCCGTGTGTCGCTCACACTCTCAACTTAGTCGTGCGTGCAGGACTCCAGGACTGTGGACTCGGGGAGCTGATAAAAAAAATAAAAACCATTGTTGAACATTTCCACAAGAGTCCAATAGCGACAAAAAAACTAATCGCAATGCAGGAGCAGTTAAAGCCTAATCAGAAACCATTAAAACTAAAAATGGACGTAGTGACCAGATGGAACAGTACCCTGGACATGATTGAGAGGATTTATTTACTTCAAGAACCATTGGAAGCCTCTCTTGGAATCCTACACAATCCGGTACAGAATCTTTCGGAAGGCGAATGGCAGACACTGCCAGAAATAATAAAAATTCTGAAGCCATACAAGCAACTCACTGAGGAAATGTCTTCCGAAAAAAAAGTGACTGTTTCAACGGTTCTAGCTTCGACAGAAAGTATAATTAAACTTTTTTACAATTTAGATACAAATATTAATACAGATATAGGAAAGAAACTATCAAATAAAATAATAACGGAATTTAAGAGTAGATTCAAAAATTGTTACAGGCACCCAGTGTTATCTAAAGCAGCACTGTTAGACCCACGTTTCAAGAAACTAGCATTTAGGTTTGATGCATCAAGTTATGAGTCTGCCAAAGATGCCTTAAAAACTGAGCTGCAAAACGAGTTTAATGTTCATAAGCAGTCAATAGAACTCAGTGAGCACGAATCGACCTTAGCTATATCTACTGGTGACACCGACGCTGATAACGACTCAATTTGGAAAGATTTTGATGTTTTGGCAACGTCAGCGTCTACTTCGCACTCTACAGTTAGCAGCAGCATAATTACCATGAGGCAATATCTAGAAGAACGCATTATTCCTCGGAATAAGTGTCCTTTGCAATGGTGGCAGGCGCGGGCAATTCTATACCCCGAACTCTCAAACTTGGCTGAGAAATATTTATCAGTAATGGCTACGTCGGTACCGTCTGAAAGGACTTTTTCCAAATCAGGCCAAATATTAAGTGAAAGGCGCAGCTCTATTCAACCAAAAAGAATGGAAAAGATTTTATTTTTAAATATGAACCAGAGATTCTTGCAATAAAATATTTTTATTTAATATGTTAAATGCTAACGCTTGGCCATAACAATTACGGTATTCTAGGGTTAAATTTCATTTTAAGGAAAGTATTTTTTTTTTTGTTTAAAATGCGTTTTTATTTTATTAATATGTTTAATTTAAGTCTAAGAACAAAAGGTTTTTGTTGTTTAAATTTTGTTTAAAACATGTTTTATTTTATTTTTTATGTTTAATTTTATTCTAAGCAAACAATTTCTATGCTGATTTATCGTTAAAGTGTTATTTTAAATTTTATTGTTAATAAATAATTATTGACACCGATTCGTTGCTTTTACGTGTACTGTACGCATACGAATTGATTCGCTGCTCATATGATATGCGGCATCAGAAGTAACGAGTAACGTAACGATACGATAGTAACGAGTATTCCTTGTTATAGTAACGAATACATACGGGTACGCTTTTTTTCGTTACTTTTACAGCTCTATAAATATTCCAACTTTGATTTGAACCATAGAACTAAATTGTTCATTGACAAATGACATAGTTCATAGAATATTGTAGGTGCGTTATCTAGATGTACCATAGAAAAATATCTTTATGTTTAAAATTAGGTATCTCATATTTAAATTAAGAAATATTACTATTCAATTTTAGTAACTATTTCATTTATTATTCATTTGCGTATGTTTCGTTCCACTTCATTTTCATTTAGAGAACAACTAGATAAATAAATTGTCATTTTAATTTTCGTTGGTTTTTTATTTTATGTTGGGAGTACTGGTATAAAAGGTTCAAGGAAATTGCACGAATTCTAAAACTATAATACTACTACCTGTTCATCCTGATAGGAATATAAGTCTCTTGCTTGTTTTTTTTTTTAAGTGAGCTAGATCTAAACAAAATTAACAATTTCAATTTAAGTAAAACCATTAAACTATAAATTCTGATATTATAACAACCTTAATTTGATTTTTTTATATTACTATGATTTCTATAACTTGTTTTGAAATAAAATTGAAATATTACAAAATATTGTAATAATTGGCGCCCAACGTGGGGCTCTTCCTATACTTTTATACCTAGTTTCTCCACATAAAGTAATAATAAAAACAAGATTATTCAAACATTTTATTAAAAAACAATAACAAAGCAATTTTAAAATATCGTTTTGGTTACTGCAGTGAGTCGAATTAAACTAGAATTTGTATTTCCATTATTACAACAGTAAATTCTTATTATTAAATAATCTTTAGGAGAATTTCACATAAATATGTCTGACATTTTCGAACTTGACAAACTAACAGCAACACAACTTAAGGAACAACTTAAGAAAAGAAACCTTAGCCAAGAAGGACTAAAGTCAGTCCTTATTGAGAGGCTTAAAGAAGCTTTAAATAAAGAAGAACAAGAATTAGAAGAGAAAAAGAAAATGTCTGAAAAAGAAGTTTATGGTACACAGGAAGAAAGTGTCCAACAAACACCTACAACATCATCTAAAATCTCTTCAGAAAACATGAATTTGAAGATGTTGATGGAAACTATTTTGAAAGGACAACAGGATGTGAAAGAAATGAGAGAAGATTTAATGAAAGGACAACAAGAGTTGAGAGAAGATTTAAAGACAGAAATGAAAGCACTAGAAAACAAAATGAAAACTACGGTGGAAAAACTGGAAATAGGACAAAATATTTTAGCAGAAAGTATGAAAGAAAATAGAAAAGATTTGAAGGATTTGGAAATAAAAATAAACAACGTAGAAACTAAACTAAACAAAACTGATGTAGAATTTGACAAAAGGACTTCTAATAACAAAATAAGAATTGAAGAAGTGGAGATTAAAGTGGGGGAAAATATAAACAGAATAAAAGAAAATTCTAATGGAATATCTGGTTTAAAAAAGGAAAACATGAAACATTCAAGAAGAATAACAGATCTTGAATCTGAACTAAAACAAGGAATTCAAGAAACCTTAACCTTAGCGGAAAATGAAACAAGGAAATTGGAGTTAAACCTTAATAGGAAAATTGCTGAAAGCATGAATGGTGAGAGAATCTCAGATATAGGTATGCTTAATCCTCTTTTTAAAAATATTTTCACTAAAGTAGAGGAATCGGAAAAATTTTGTGGTAATTTTAAAAAAGTACATCCAATAAATTTTATTAAAACATTAAAACTTAAGACTAAAAATATTAAAAACACTACAGAACTATGTGAACTATTAAGATCAAATTTGAAAGGACAGGCTCTATTGTGGTTGAATTGTATAGAAGGGCAAATTAAAGATTTTAATGACTTTGAGAATCGTTTTCTAGACAATTTTTGGGGTTCTTTACAACAATCTCAAGTAAGAGAGATGCTGTACTTTGGAAAGTACGATTGTAAAGGTACTTCCCTGAGTAATTATACTTTAATAGTTTATTCACTAGTACAACATTTACAACCAAATCTTCCTGAATCGGAAATAGTTATGTTTTTGTCTAGACACTACAAAACTGAGCTAAGTGAAACTATAGCTATACAAAATATTACAAATTTCAATCAACTGCTAACTTATCTAGGTAGAGTTGAAAGAAATCTAGAAAATTGTACTACTATGACAACAAATAAGAATAGTAAGAATAACAACAACTCTAAAAATTATAATGAATTGATAAATTTCAATAATGCACAGAGAAACAACAATACTTTTTCAAATTATCCTACTATTAGGAATGACAATAATTTTTCTAATAGGAATCAAAACCAAAATAGGTATTTCAATAATCAAAATTATGAATACAACCAAAGAAATAGATCTCAAAGGCCATTTAATAATAATTACAATCAAAATTTACCTAGATCCAATGAAATTAATAGACAGAATTCCAACAATAATAACTACAATAGACCTCATAATTATGAACGTAACTTCAATAATAATCATAATCACGGACATAATTCCAGACAACAAAAAAACGGTAGGAATTCCTATCAAAATAATGGTGATATACAAGAGAATCAACAATCTTCAAATCAACGTGTTAACTTGACTCGTACTACAGATAACCATCACAGAACTAGGAGTATGGAAAGACATAACTCTAATAATGATTTTCACAATGATGAACATCCTAGAAGATCATCATCTTCTGAACCGTTTATTCAAACATCTGAAAATCAGCATTTTTAGTATCGGGGTGCAATTTACTGGATAGGTGTTATTTTGTGTCCCCACTGGAACTTTCTACTTTTGAATTTTCCGATGAACACCTAAATAGAGAAGAATCAGGGTTAATAATAATAAAAGGTGAAATTTTAAAAAACAAATTAAGTATCATTATAGATACTGGTTCTACTATTTCTTTAATATCTGAGAAATTTGTCAACAACATTCCTGAGCTCAAGAACAACATAATCAAAGTACCTAAAGTTAATTTAATTGGTGTTAATGAGAAAACATTATGTTTTTCTAACAGAACTGTAGTTGCAAAAGTTATACTAAATACAGTAGAGCTTATTTTACATTTACTAATAGTTAACAACTTAGAATTTGACATCCTATTGGGTAGTGATCAACTAGATAAATATAATTTTAAAATTGATTTTGAACTTAACAAAATTACTATAGACAAAATTCACGACATTGACTTTAATTTAACCAATAATTTCAGGCAAGAACAAGGAAATTCAGATTTACATAGTCCAAATATAAAAAATGAATTATTACAATCAAAAAGATTGTTTAATGTAAAAAATATCAATAGTAATCCAAATGAACATGATACTATTGAATTTGAGTGTTGTAAAACCTGGAAAAAACAGGTAGAATTATTAATTTTAAAATATAAAGACTTAGTAAATAAAAAACCTAGAATTGCCAAAGATTTTGTACATGAAATTAAAGTCAAGGATTTGAAATTGTTTAAAGCTAAAAGTTATCCAATACCTTACAGACATCAAAATTTAGTTAATGAAGCTTTACAAAATTATCTTGACGAAGGTATTATTAGCTACAGTACTACACCTTATTTAAACCCTGTCATATGTGTCCTCAAAAGCGATAATTCGTTACGTTTGTGTCTTGATGGGAGAAATCTTAATAATTGTTGTATTCCAGAATTTGAGAGTCCTTTAACTATAGAAGCTATTTTAGGTAGAATTACTAATGCCAAAATTTTTACAAAAATAGATTTAAAACACAGTTTTTGGTTAATACCTCTACATGAAAATAGTAGACACTTAGTTGGTTTTAAAATTAACGGTAGAGTTTATCATTTTAATGTTGTACCTTATGGTATACAATCAGCTAGTTCTGCTCTTAGTGCTCTTGAGTGCTTTACTCAATATAATTTTAGAAAAACATGAGCTTTACTCTATTCACTACATTGATGATATTTTAATTTTTTCGGAAAACGAACAAGAACATTTACAACATCTTGATAATATACTACATGATCTTAATAAAGCTGGATTGAAACTCAGTATAAATAAATGTCAATTTTTTAAAACAGAAGTAACTTATCTTGGTTTCAAAATAACTCCTTTTGGTATCGAAATGGATCCTGAAAGACTTAAACTCATAAAAGAATATAAAAGACCTTCTAATCTAAAAACTTTACGTGGTTTTCTTGGTACCTTAAATTATTTTAAGAGATTAGTACCTAATTTATCTGAATTTGAACTTCCTCTTGTGGAACTTCTTAGGAAAAATGTAGTTTGGAAGTGGACAGATAAACAAGAAACTGCTTTTCAAAAACTTAAAGACCTTTTCCATGAACAGGTAAAATTATTTCATCCTGATTATTCTAAAATGTTCATTCTACGTACTGATGCTAGTATAAACCGTATTGCTGGTGTTCTTCTTCAAAGACACAACGACCTAGAAGTTCCAATTTCTTTTGTTTCTAGGTTAACTCGAAATCCTGAGAAAAATTACTCAGTTAGTGAACTTGAATTGCTCAGTATAATATTTTCAGTTAATAAATTGAGGTATTTTTTGTTAGGAGGTCATTTCAAAATAGAAACTGACAATATTGCTCTTACAACTATTTTAAAAAATAAATTCAATAACAGTAGAATTCATAGATGGAGTCTCCTTTTACAAGAGTATTCTTTCACAATTGAACATATTCCAGGGAAACTCAACATCATTAGTGATGCCATCACTAGAATGGATGGTGAGACTCTTAATAATCCTAAAATACATATAATAGGATATAATATTTTTAAGAAAAACCATGGAATGTTTTCAAAGGAAATAATTCTTGAAGATCAAATATCTCTTAGTTTAGAACAAAAAAATAAATTAATCTTAAAAGACAATATCTATTTTAAAATGTTAAATAATCAAGAACTTTATGTAATTAGTGAAAAACTTACTAAACTAATTATTAACGACATTCATTTAAAATTCAATCATATTGGTACTAGAAAAACACACCTTATTTTTAGAGAAAACTTTTACTGTAAAAATGATCTTTCATTAATAAAAACCTACCTGAAGTCGTGCCAATCATGTCAATTTAATAAAAATAGAAATTTACACTATGGAAACTTACCTAAATCCATTTCAGCAGATTTTCCTCTAGAAACAATTGCTGTAGATTTCATCTCAAATTTAATACCATCACTAAGTGGATACTGCCATATATTTGTAGTAGTTGATGTTTTTTCTCGTTTCATTCAATTGTATCCTTGCTACAAAACAAATGTAAAATCAGTAAAAATACTTTTAAATAATTTTATGTCAGAACATGGGAAATTTAAAAACTGCCTAATGGACAATGCCACTTATTTTACTAGTCAAGTTTTAAAAAATTGGTTTATTAATAATAATATTAACGTTAAATATACGAGCATTAGACATCCACAATCAAACCTAGCTGAACGTAATATACGTGAAGTTACCAAGAATCTCCGTTTACTAATAGAAAATAATCACAAACTGTGGGAAAATCATTTACTAAAAATTCAACACTTTATGAATAATACTCCAAATTCTACAACCGAGATATCTCCTATTATTCTATTCAAAGGAATACCAGCTAGTAGACCATGGTATACTCCAGAAATAAACTACAATTCAATTTTAGAAAAAGCTAGACTAAAAGACATTAAAAAGGCTCTAAAATATAAGAAAAAAATCAACAAATCTATAAAAATAAAAACATTTAATCAGAACGATTTAGTTCTTTTAAAGGCTTTAAGAGTTCCCAATCATAGGGAAAACAAATGTAAGAAACTCTTACCTCTTTTTGAAGGACCTTATGTAATTTTAAATCAAGATGGAGTTAATAGTTATTTACTTGGATACCCTGATTCTAATAAAATAAGGGGCATATTTAACATAGACAGCCTATATCCATTAAATTTGTAGATCATACTTATTTCTTTTAATTGTTGTTTACGGATATTTAGTTGTTCTCCAATAATTTTAATATGTTACATGTTACATATTGTATTGTTTATTTTTAAATCTTTCGATACTACTTAATCATAGCTAAGCCGTATCTGCAAGATTTAAGGGGGAAATTTGTAACAGAATGTATCTACAACCATGATTTTTCATTAAATAATTGTATAAAACTGTCAAAACATCCTATAGATAGCATTCTGTCACAAGTAAAAATATTTTAAATTAATTTATAAGGAAACATAAAATTTAGAGGGTTCTATGGAAATCTGTGGAAAGGTAGAAATTAAACTTTAAGAGTAAAAAACTTACCAATGAAAATTGTTGTAATCCAATATCCAATCCAGAACTTTTTAGTACGGTTACCATGGAAATAAAAAATAAAAGGGGGTTTGTTTTGAGTTGGGAAGCCATAACGTGAAGGTTGGTGATTTTTCTTGAAAAAAGAAAGAAAAGTTTCAATAGCGAGTTTTTCCTTGGTATTACCAAGGAAATGTAGCAGAGTTTTCCAAAGAAAAACTGTACAAGTTTCAACAAACTTGTATTTGGTAAATATACCTACATATTATTTTACTTTGGGTATTTATATCCAGTTTTAAGAAGTACCGTTGTCCGTTTTTGGTTATTGGAATAACCAAAGTAGATATCAAAACCATCTTCGTGTTGCTGTGAGGCTTGGAGGCTTCTTTACAATTTTCCCTGCTTCGTCTGATGTTGCTGGTGAGGATTTTCTCACTGAGCCCTTGTAAAATTTGAGTGATTTTTTACGAGTGAGAAGCTAGCTCCTAGCTCCAAACGCAGAACTGCGACAATTGACTGAACCGGCAACAGCGCACAGATGTGCTGGGTTATAATTCAACTGATGATCAGTAGTGAACTAGGTATACGGGGGGAAATCGAATTCTAACAATTAGGAAGAGTTATATTGAAGCACTTATTTTATTTAAGTATTAAATCAATAATATTATATATGAAACAAATTTTGTTTTCACTTATAAAACCCATTATATTAACAGCAAAAAATGTTTCTCTTCTGTATCTACAAATAGGTAATGATATCCATGGAAAAAAAATCAGAAATAGATTGATAAAAATGTATTCTTTAGCTTGATATATTCAAAAAGTTTTGACAAACGTTCCAAAGGTGAGAAAAAAAATAAAAATCAGATTTTTGAGAAAAGATACTTTACTTTATTTTCTCTCCTGTATCTACAAATAACGATGTCTATGGAAAAAAAAATCAGAAATAGATTGGTAAAAATGTATTCTTTAGCTTGTTATATTCAAAAAGTTTTGACAAACGTTCCAAAGGTGAGGAAAAAAATAAAAATCAGATTTTTGAGAAAAGATACTTTACTTTATTTTCTCTCCTGTATCTACAAATAACGATGTCCATGGAAAAAAAAATCAGAAATAGATTGGTAAAAATGTATTCTTTAGCTTGTTATATTCAAAAAGTTTTGACAAACGTTCCAAAGGTGAGAAAAAAAATAAAAATCAGATTTTTGAGAAAAGATACTTTACTTTATTTTCTCTCCTGTATCTACAAATAACGATGTCCATGGAAAAAAAAATCAGAAATAGATTGATAAAAGTGTATTCTTTAGCTTGTTATATTCAAAAAGTTTTGACAAACGTTCCAAAGGTGAGAAAAAAAATAAAAATCAATTTTTTGAAAAAACATACTTTACTTTATTTTCTCTCCTGTATCTACAAATAACGATGTCCATGGAAAAAAAAACAGAAATAGATTGGTAAAAATGTATTCTTTAGCTTGTTATATTCAAAAAGTTTTGACAAACGTTCCAAAGGTGAGAAAAAAAATAAAAATCAGATTTTTGAGAAAAGATAGTTTACTTTATTTTCTCTCCTGTATCTAGAAATAACGACGTCCATGGGGAAAAAATCAGAAATAGATTGGTAAAAATGTATTCTTTAGCTTGATATATTCAAAAAGTTTTGACAAACGTTCCAAAGGTGAGAAAAAAAATAAAAATCAGATTTTTGAAAAAACATATTTTTTTTATTTTCTCTCCTGTATCTACAAATAATGATGTCCATGGAAAAAAAATCAGAAATAGATTGGTAAAAATGTATTCTTTAGCTTGTTATATTCAAAAAGTTTTGACAAACGTTCCAAAGGTGAGAAAAAAAATAAAAATCAGATTTTTGAGAAAAGATAGTTTACTTTATTTTTTCTCCTGTATCTAGAAATAACGATGTCCATGGGAAAAAAAATCAGAAATAGATTGGTAAAAATGTATTCTTTAGCTTGTTATATTCAAAAAGTTTTGACAAACGTTCCAAAGGTGAGAAAAAAAATAAAAATCAGATTTTTGAGAAAAGATAGTTTACTTTATTTTCTCTCCTGTATCTAGAAATAACGATGTCCATGGAAAAAAAAATCAGAAATAGATTGGTAAAAATGTATTCTTTAGCTTGTTATATTCAAAAAGTTTTGACAAACGTTCCAAAGGTGAGAAAAAAAATAAAAATCAGATTTTTGAGAAAAGATAGTTTACTTTATTTTCTCTCCTGTATCTAGAAATAACGATGTCCATGGAAAAAAAATCAGAAATAGATTGGTAAAAATGTATTCTTTAGCTTGTTATATTCAAAAAGTTTTGACAAACGTTCCAAAGGTAAGAAAAAAAATAAAAATCAGATTTTTGAGAAAAGATAGTTTACTTTATTTTCTCTCCTGTATCTACAAATAACGATGTCCATGGAAAAAAAAATCAGAAATAGATTGGTAAAAATGTATTCTTTAGCTTGATATATTCAAAAAGTTTTGACAAACGTTCCAAAGGTGAGAAAAAAAATAAAAATCAGATTTTTGAGAAAAGATACTTTACTTTATTTTCTCTCCTGTATCTACAAATAACGATGTCCATGGAAAAAAAAATCAGAAATAGATTGGTGAAAATGTATTCTTTAGCTTGTTATATTCAAAAAGTTTTGACAAACGTTCCAAAGGTGAGAAAAAAAATAAAAATCAGATTTTTGAGAAAAGATAGTTTACTTTATTTTCTCTCCTGTATCTAGAAATAACGATGTCCATGGAAAAAAAATCAGAAATAGATTGGTAAAAATGTATTCTTTAGCTTGTTATATTCAAAAAGTTTTGACAAACGTTCCAAAGGTGAGAAAAAAAATAAAAATCAGATTTTTGAGAAAAGATAGTTTACTTTATTTTCTCTCCTGTATCTAGAAATAACGATGTCCATGGGAAAAAAATCAGAAATAGATTGGTAAAAATGTATTCTTTAGCTTGATGTATTCAAAAAGTTTTGACAAACGTTCCAAAGGTGAGAAAAAAAATAAAAATCAGATTTTTGAAAAAACATATTTTTTTTATTTTCTCTCCTGTATCTACAAATAATGATGTCCATGGAAAAAAAAATCAGAAATAGATTGGTAAAAATGTATTCTTTAGCTTGATATATTCAAAAAGTTTTGACAAACGTTCCAAAGGTGAGAAAAAAAATAAAAATCAGATTTTTGAGAAAAGATAGTTTACTTTATTTTCTCTCCTGTATCTACATACACGAGTTTATTAATGTCCAATACAATTGGTCCTTAGCATGACAGATCAAAGTATCCTCGTTTCCACATCACCCAGGAGGTAGAGGATTCGATGCGTTTTTTTACGTGGTTTCCCCTTAAGGCCTAATCCACGATTGAACAAAACATCTATATCTAATAATTATGAAAAATTAAACACTATAAATAACTTACACTAAAAAACAAACACAAACCAAACAAACTATAAATGATAGATTTTAATTCTTATATTGGTCTCCTTAAAAATATATCTAATCATTCCTAGCACTACAGGCCATGATTTACCGTCCAAGCCACAAGCAATTTTGGGTAAAGATATTGTCCTTACCATATTGCTTGTCGCATGGACTTTCATGTCCTGTAATGCCAGGAAAATGGACTTATATGTAGGTTTATCAAAATACAAATGTTTCGTGATTAAATAATATATGTACCGCCCCTGTACATATAAGGTACACACACCACCCACTTGTTTTTGTTGGAGCTTTAAATATTTAATGTTATTACACTTCCGCCTGAAAAAAATATTTTTATGAAAAACCATATAATATTATCAAAAGTGCTCAAAAAACCAATAGCTCACCGAAATTGAAGAGCAATTCCTTTGGACATTTTTAAATCTTTCGAAACACAATGTCCCACAGCTCCACGGGCTTGTAGCAAATCCCCACGTACAAAATCAACATGAAATGTGGGGATTTTTTTGTTGTTAAATGCTTTCCAAAATAATCGGTACTCCCTGAAAATAATTATGAAGTGAAATATGAAGAGGGATGAAATAAAGATACTCACATTTCAACGAAACTATTCACAACTGGAAATAAAATAAAAGGAAGACAAAATGAACTCAAGAATATTATATATTATATTATATATTATTATATAGATTATAATATTGTTTCTTGACAATGAGTGCTTTGGGTAACACAGAAAGCTACTGGCGATGGCGAAAGATCGTTTCTTTCGATTTTCCGATCTCCAACCGGACGTGGGGGATTGGCGCTAATTTTTATGAAAGAGAAGGAGCGATACGTATTTTAGCATGTAGAAAGAGATAGCTGAGAGAAAAATGCATATTTGAGCTAATCTATTGTCTTTAGGGTAAAGAAGATTGAGATTCGTTAAGCTGGCTTCCCACGGTGCGCGTTGTCGCGGACGGACGCGGACCAGCTCGCACGACACACCGTGGGAAGGGTCTCGTCCGTGGTAACACAGGCGGTGCGCCGGTATCCGTCGCGAGGCGGTAACTTCAAAGGTGCGCTGCGGTTCTCTTTCATTTTGCATTTTGAAATGAAGAGCATCAAAGGATCTACACAGACCGACACGCACCGTGGGAAGAGCCCTGGTCTGCGTGCGTTGCCGTCCGTGGTCGTCGGCTGTGCGTGATGATCTGTAGAATCGCGGACCGTGGGAAGCGAGCTTTAGTTACAATTTGTTGTATGTTTCTAGGTGGGTAAATTGAATTGAAGTGAGATAAGATATTGTTTTTGTTTTGTTTTCAGTGGAAAGTTTTTATAGGCAATGCGTAAACAAAAGCTGTGCTTTTTTTTATGAGTTTGCTGTTGGGATGGGAGAACTAAATATTAGGTAAATATTAGGTAAATATTAGGTAAACAGAGTCGGTTTAAGGAACAAAAGGGATATATTTAAATTAAATTCGAGTGTTGCTTGAACACTTCAGTTTAAAAGGCAGTTTACACGTATTTTTTCACAGATAGACCTGAACTTTTCGAAATTATATAGCTCAGTGATACACTTTTATTGCAGGCGAACAGACCTATGAAGTGACACTTAACTTGATAGCTGTCAAATAATTTTGATTTCCAAAAGTAACTATATTTAAAATTAATTAAACTAATAATTATTGATTTAATAATTTTTATTAATCGGAGTAGAAAAATTATTGTATGAAACTTTCATGTAATGGCCATTAATACACTCGCATATTATATACGAAACTCGCCTGCAGCTCGCGTTTCGTATCCTACAATATGCTCGTGTCTTAATGCATGTTTACCCTACAGGGCTGGTGCACAAGTAATTGATTCACTTCTAACCGTACCACGAGTTTACTTAAATCAAAAATTATTTTCGTTGCGTTTTAAATGTTTGACACAGGGGTTGTCATTGTCAATATAACGCTATACAGATTATTTTGCCCAAGAATATACTCCCAAAATCAAAAGCCAACGGGCAAAAAGTTTAATAAAAACAGGCTACCTCTAACTAATTCAATGTTACATTATTACTCTAGCCTGAATATCCCTGTCCAGCCCTGTAAAGGTTTCTTTCCTCCCTCTTATACAGAATAGATGAGCTTACATAAAAACAACCACATAATATTAATCAATAGATTTTTGGAAATTGCTCGGTGTGTGTGTTCAGCTAATTTGTGGTTCATGTGAACAAGTGTCAGGCATATCTAAAAATCTTTTTTACTATTCATATTTCAATATTTTGTAGACATAGCTTGCATGCAATTCGTAGAAATTGTTGTTCTTTTCAATTTTTTGATTTTTGTAGAAATTTTTATTCTGTTTGATTGAAAATCGCTTTTATTTCTTTAAATTGTTTGAACTTTGAATTTTATGGGAAATATTTTAATATTTTTGCTTCAATATGCCACGTAAAACTGTAATTGATTGCGAAAAACTTTCGGAGTGTCTTCTGCAAGTGGCGCCCGGCGCCTCCTATCAATATTTTTCGGGTCTAAAGTTCGACGACAGAATTTTAATTCAAGCAACTCAACTATATTTTAAAAACTGTTCACCTACTAATATTTACAAAATTCAACGAGTTTTGATAAGAAACACGGGTAATATAGAACAATTCTTTGTTAGAAACGGCAACAGAGAATGCGGATCGGATGAAGAAATAGAAAAAATTCGGCTTTTTATTAATCATTCTGAAATTTTCGTATTGAATGATTTGCTCGGTAGCTATGTTCCGTCGGACGGAGTGTATGGGTCACTATGTTTTCATTTTGGCATTCGTAATTCATTGAAAAATCGATACCGCTTAAATAAAAAATGGCTGCGTAATTTTAATAAAAGTAATGAAAAAAACGCCTCTAGTATTCGGGAATGTAGTTTAAATCGGGAAAATTCTGTAACGGAAACTTTTTCAGTTTCGGATAACTTAAATTCGGTAGAAGAAACTGATAGTTACAACATAGATGTAGAGGATCAACTGGAACACGATGCTTCAGTTGTGTCCGTTGATTCCAACAATCCGGATATAGGAAATGTTTCAACTAATATCACGGATATTTTAAATGTAACTCCGCCAACTTCGCACAATATCCCAGTGACAATAAGAAATATACATTTAGAGAAACTAAATGAGGCGCCAAGACAGCTGGAAAATTCCTTCGACGTTAATTCCAAAAGTACAAGGGAAAATTTAAATTTCGGTAATTGCGCGAATTTCGAAGGAACTTTTGAACTATCCTTACAAGAATTTTTAGAAATAAATAATAATGGCAAATTGGAAAAGTACTATAGTACTATAAGATATAAATTTAAAACTGTGAACGGTTCCTGCGTTTTAAATTTCAAAAAATCATTTGTCAATAAATCCAAAACAACATACACTATATATGCTTACTGTAGCCATAAACAGTGTAAGACATTCGTAATTCGTCTCCAAACACAACATTCAAATGTTGTCGGTACGGTTCATAGCACATTCCCCGGTATTCGTCACAATCCTGATGAAAAATATACAACGTACGTACGTGCTTATGAGCGGCAATTGTTGTCGAACAAATTAATTTCATCAACTAGTTCTTCTGTCAGGATGACAGATGTTAATTCTACTCCTATTAACAATATATTGAGTGGAAATTTAGGAAATATTAAGTCAAACGCAGTATACCGGAAAATCAAATCCGAGGCAATGTCGCAATTAGATAGGGATAAGGACGATTTCATTGATTTAAGATTAATGAAAAAAGAGCACCCAGAGTATATTTTGCGATTGATGGATGACTTTGCTGTTTACGTTTCTAGTAGAGAGCAACTAGATATACTGCAAACAGCTAGTGTAACGACACCCTCTGTTACGTTACATTTGGACGCGACGGGAAGCTTAGTCAGAAATGCTGACAAAGATGACAAAAAACGGTCTATTATTATGCGGCAGTAATTCACATTCCGGAAAAACAATTTGTATGCCCGATATTTGAAATGGTAACTGACCAACATGATGCACGGAGCATCGGTTATTGGTTGGAATACGTCAAGGACTATGCAATTATTAATTATTGTAAATGGCCTTCATTTTCCACAGTTGTCACTGATTTTAGTTTCGCGCTCATGAACGCGGTTATTCGTCAATTGATAGGTATGGAATCATTGACTGAATATATCAATCTTTGTTACGCCTCTAGCACTACCTCTCCGAAACCAACCGTTCTTTTAAAAATTTGCTGTTGCCATTTTATAAAAATTATAGTGAATGATATAAATAAAATCGTAAAGAATAATAAACATAAATTTTTTTTTAAAAGTACTTTGGCATCATTATTCTCGGTCGAATCTCTGGAAGAAGCGGGAATTTGGTTTAAAAACTTTTTAATTATTTGTTTATCAAAAACTAAAACAGCTGATGTAGAAACTAGTTTAAATTTGTTAAGTAACAATAGTACCGATTTATTTGATGATATAATAGAAGTAAATATTAATATCGAAGAGAAGGGCAAAACTAATTTTGAAAATAGTAATTATTATAAATATTTTAAAAGTATATTTGATAAATTTGTTGTATCTTTTAGCGTTTCTAAAACTGAAAACGAGTATTTTAATCCTGAAATTATTAATATAGTATTGAAAAAATATTTGCCTTTCCTTCCTTTATGGTCTAATATCATAAGCGATGAAAGTAGAATCAGATTTAGTAACGCACCTGTAGAGAATTGGTTCGGGCAGCTTAAGAATAATTATAAATTACCGCGTAGTCAAAAATGTAGTAGATTTATACGGGCATCTCGCGAAATTGTTTTAGCCAAGTATAAAGAACTTAAATTAAATATTCCAAAATCGGGGTGTGCTAGAGGAAACAAACGAAAATTGGACCCAAAAGTAAATGCAATGCTCGCGACGGAAAAATGGGCCAAGAAGCGGAAAATAAATCAAACTTATTTTAATAATGCCATTAATTTACCAAAAATTCCGCGTTCGCGTAATAATAATAATACACTGAACATCCAATCATCAAAAAATTTTACTTTGGATATTCGCGGTAATAATACGGTTAAAAATCAAAATTACTATTTCGATTTCGGCGTGCGTTACGCTGTTGGTATTTTTGAGGGGGCTACACCTTTTCATTATCTAGAAATAGAAGATTACGTTACACTCGCGGATCATCATGATATTAGTAAAATGTGGTTATCGAATTTTTTAATCGATATATGTCTTTTTTTGTTCGCGAAAGGTCGTACAAACAAAATATGCGTGATATCCAGTATAGATTCTCAAAAAATTTTCAATAATCATAATCGAGACTTTGAAAACCCCCAATTATCATGCTACGGCATAACTTTGATCCCAGTTTTAATAAATTCTAATCATTGGTGTTTAGCTATCGCGGATGTCGAAAATAAAGCGTTTTCTTTTTTGAATCCATAAGGAAGTACTTCTCTAGAGTCAATTAAGTATATGAATATTTTCTTGGATTTTTTTAATTTCGATAAGCCATCGTGGAATACGTTCAAGATCAGCCATCCAATTCAAATGGACGATTTTAATTGCGGAGTTTTCATTTTAATGTTTTCTCAAAAAATAATTGATAGTTTTAATTTCAATTTAGAAAATTTACAGCCTCCAAAACAGTTCCGGCAATACCTTGAATCTTATATATTAGAAAGTTCGGATAATTTAGAAGAATATTGTTTGTGCGGAAATCTACATCGGGCTAGTGTAGGAAGAGGAAATTCGTTTTATGATTGGGTACAGTGTTCGTTTTGCAATCGATGGGTTTATTATTTATGTATAAAAAATGTAAATGTTGATGAAACGCGACGATTAGACGTGCAATTTCCGGATGATTTTATTTGCGCGGTTTGCGAAAATTATAACAATCGTTTACCATTATTATAGTTGGCGGGATTTCATTTTAGGAATATGCATAACATTTAGATCTGTTTTTGTACTAGTTATCGCGTACTCGTCAGACACTTGGAGAAAAAACTCCAGAAGTCTTGAACAACTATTGTTCAAGATAAATGCGCCAGTGTCTTCGTGAATAATTTTCGAAATAGTATATTATAAAGTCGTCACTAGTAGTTTTGAATAGTTCCTATAAACGCGTAAACGTCAGACACTTGGAGAAAAAACTCCAGAAGTCTTGAACAACTATTGTTCAAGATAAATGCGCCAGTGTCTTCGTGAATAATTTTCGAAATAGCATATTATAAAGTCGTCACTTGTAGTTTTGAATAGTTCCTATAAACGCGTAAACGTCAGACACTTGGAGAAAAAACTCCAGAAGTCTTGAACAACTATTGTTCAAGATAAATGCGCCAGTGTCTTCGTGAATAATTTTCGAAATGGCATATTATGAAGTCGTCTCTAGAAGTTTTGAATATTTCCTATAAACGCGTAAACGTCAGACACTTGGAGAAAAAACTCCAGAAGTCTTGAACAACTATTGTTCAAGATAAATGCGCCAGTGTCTTCGTGAATAATTTTCGAAATGGCATATTATGAAGTCGTCTCTAGAAGTTTTGAATATTTCCTATAAACGCGTAAACGTCAGACACTTGGAGAAAAAACTCCAGAAGTCTTGAACAACTATTGTTCAAGATAAATGCGCCAGTGTCTTCGTGAATAATTTTCGAAATAGCATATTATGAAGTCGTCTCTAGAAGTTTTGAATATTTCCTATAAACGCGTAAACGTCAGACACTTGGAGAAAAAACTCCAGAAGTCTTGAACAACTATTGTTCCAGATAAATGCGCCAGTGTCTTCGTGAATAATTTTCGAAATAGCATATTATAAAGTCGTCACTAGTAGTTTTGAATAGTTCCTATAAACGCGTAAACGTCAGACACTTGGAGAAAAAACTCCAGAAGTCTTGAACAACTATTGTTCAAGATAAATGCGCCAGTGTCGTGTAAAATTTTAGTATTCGTCATGCATGACTATTCAATAAGATTCTTCAAATTGCTCTTCCTAATTAATTATATACTTATTGCACTATAAATCTATTATTCCAGTTTTAACGTAATTTATTTTTTCAATAACGAACGAATGCATGTTTTTAATAATCGTGGATTAGGCCTTAAAGGGGAAACCACGTTAAAAAAAACGCATCGAATCCTCTACCTCCTGGGTGATGTGGAAACGAGGATACTTCAATCTGTCTTACTAAGGACCAAATGTATTGGACATTAAAAAACTCGTGTATTTTGATATGAGGAGCGAAAATAAAGTAAAGTATGTTTTTTCAAAAAACTGATTTTTATTTTTTTTCTCACCTTTGGAACGTTTGTCAAAACTTTTTGAATATAACAAGCTAAAGAATACACTTTTATCAATCTATTTCTGATTTTTTTTTCCATGGACATCATTATTTGTAGATACAGGAGAGAAAATAAAGTAAAGTATCTTTTCTCAAAAATCTGATTTTTATTTTTTTTCTCACCTTTGGAACGTTTGTCAAAACTTTTTGAATATAACAAACTAAAGAATACACTTTTATCAATCTATTTCTGATTTTTTTTTCCATGGACATCATTATTTATAGATACAGGAGCGAAAATAAAGTAAAGTATGTTTTTTCAAAAAATTGATTTTTATTTTTTTTCTCACCTTTGGAACGTTTGTCAAAACTTTTTGAGTATAACAAGCTAAAGAATAAACTTTTATCAATCTATTTCTGATTTTTTTTTCCATGGACATCATTATTTGTAGATACAGGAGCGAAAATAAAGTAAAGTATGTTTTTTCAAAAAACTGATTTTTATTTTTCTTCTCACCTTTGGAACGTTTGTCAAAACTTTTTGAATATAACAAGCTAAAGAATACACTTTCATCAATCTATTTCTGATTTTTTTTCCATGAACATCATTATTTGTAGATACAGGAGCGAAAATAAAGTAAAGTATGTTTTTTCAAAAAACTGATTTTTATTTTTTTTCTCACCTTTGGAACGTTTGTCAAAACTTTTTGAATATAACAAGCTAAAGAATACACTTTTATCAATCTATTTCTGATTTTTTTTTTCATGGACATCATTATTTGTAGATACAGGTGCGAAAATAAAGTAAAGTATGTTTTTTCAAAAAACTGATTTTTATTTTTTTTCTCACCTTTGGAACGTTTGTCAAAACTTTTTGAATATAACAAGCTAAAGAATACACTTTTATCAATCTATTTCTGATTTTTTTTTCCATGGACATCATTATTTGTAGATACAGGAGCGAAAATAAAGTAAAGTATGTTTTTTCAAAAAACTGATTTTTATTTTTTTTCTCACCTTTGGAACGTTTGTCAAAACTTTTTGAATATAACAAGCTAAAGAATACGCTTTTATCAATCTATTTCTGATTTTTTTTTTCCATGGACATCATTATTTGTAGATACAGGAGAGAAAATAAAGTAAAGTATCTTTTCTCAAAAATCTGATTTTTTTTATTTTTTTTCTCACCCTTGGAACGTTTGTCAAAACTTTTTGAATATAACAAGCTAAAGAATACACTTTTATCAATCTATTTCTGATTTTTTTTTCCATAGACATCATTATTTGTAGATACAGGAGAGAAAATAAAGTAAAGTATCTTTTCTCAAAAATCTGATTTTTATTTTTTTTCTCACCTTTGGAACGTTTGTCAAAACTTTTTGAATATAACAAACTAAAGAATACACTTTTATCAATCTATTTCTGATTTTTTTTCCATGGACATCATTATTTGTAAATACAGGAGCGAAAATAAAGTAAAGTATGTTTTTTCAAAAAACTGATTTTTATTTTTTTTCTCACCTTTGGAACGTTTGTCAAAACTTTTTGAATATAACAAGCTAGAGAATACACTTTTATCAATCTATTTCCGATTTTTTTTTCCATGGACATCATTATTTGTAGATACAGGAGCGAAAATAAAGTAAAGTATGTTTTTTCAAAAAACTGATTTTTATTTTTTTTCTCACCTTTGGAACGTTTGTCAAAACTTTTTGAACATAACAAGCTAAAGAATACGCTTTTATCAATCTATTTCTGATTTTTTTTTCCATGGACATCATTATTTGTAGATACAGGAGAGAAAATAAAGTAAAGTATCTTTTCTCAAAAATCTGATTTTTATTTTTTTTCTCACCTTTGGAACGTTTGTCAAAACTTTTTGAATATAACAAGCTAAAGAATACACTTTTATCAATCTATTTCTGATTTTTTTTTCCATGGACATCATTATTTGTAGATACAGGAGAGAAAATAAAGTAAAGTATCTTTTCTCAAAAATCTGATTTTTATTTTTTTTCTCACCTTTGGAACGTTTGTCAAAACTTTTTGAATATAACAAACTAAAGAATACACTTTTATCAATCTATTTCTGATTTTTTTTCCATGGACATCATTATTTGTAGATACAGGAGCGAAAATAAAGTAAAGTATGTTTTTTCAAAAAACTGATTTTTATTTTTTTTCTCACCTTTGGAACGTTTGTCAAAACTTTTTGAATATAACAAGCTAAAGAATACACTTTTATCAATCTATTTCCGATTTTTTTTTCCATGGACATCATTATTTGTAGATACAGGAGCGAAAATAAAGTAAAGTATGTTTTTTCAAAAAACTGATTTTTATTTTTTTTCTCACCTTTGGAACGTTTGTCAAAACTTTTTGAATATAACAAGCTAAAGAATACACTTTTATCAATCTATTTCTGATTTTTTTTCCATGAACATCATTATTTGTAGATAAAGGAGCGAAAATAAAGTAAAGTATGTTTTTTCAAAAAACTGATTTTTATTTTTTTTCTCACCTTTGAAACGTTTGTCAAAACTTTTTGAATATAACAAGCTAAAGAATACACTTTTATCAATCTATTTCTGATTTTTTTTTTCCATGGACATCATTATTTGTAGATACAGGAGAGAAAATAAAGTAAAGTATCTTTTCTCAAAAATCTGATTTTTATTTTTTTTCTCACCTTTGGAACGTTTGTCAAAACTTTTTGAATATAACAAGCTAAAGAATACACTTTTATCAATCTATTTCTGATTTTTTTTTCCATGGACATCATTATTTGTAGATACAGGAGAGAAAATAAAGTAAAGTATCTTTTCTCAAAAATCTGATTTTTATTTTTTTTCTCACCTTTGGAACGTTTGTCAAAACTTTTTGAATATAACAAACTAAAGAATACACTTTTATCAATCTATTTCTGATTTTTTTTTCCATGGACATCATTATTTGTAGATACAGGAGCGAAAATAAAGTAAAGTATGTTTTTTCAAAAAACTGATTTTTATTTTTTTCCTCACCTTTGGAACGTTTGTCAAAACTTTTTGAATATAACAAGCTAAAGAATACACTTTCATCAATCTATTTCTGATTTTTTTTTCCATGGACATCATTATTTGTAGATACAAGAGAGAAAATAAAGTAAACATCGATATAAAATGTAATAATTCATACGATTATTTTGATCAAATGGAAAACAAAACAATACGTGAGTAATCACGTTTGATGGTAATTTTTTCTCAAAATAAAGCAGAGAAAAGTAGATATTTCATAATTATGTAAAAGATTAAACCCATACGCTTTATAACAAATGCCCCTCGTAAATACGGTCGGCTCTCAGCGCGTGAACGGTCGAGCGGTGTTGCCAGATCAATTTCACCCGTTTGGAGCTAGGAGCTAGCTTCTCACTGATTATTTTTTTGCGTAAGTGCATTTTATTGGTAAATGTATTATAATTTTGGTTGGGTATTTTTGTACTATTTGTATCACAATATTTATTATGTAGGTTGCTTTTTACTTTAATATTCCAACTTTGATTTGAACCATAGAACTAAATTGTTCATTGACAAATGACATAATTATAATTTATAATATAGTTTATTCATCAAAATAAATTACAATTATAATTATAATATAGTTTATTCATCAAAATAAATTACAAATTACAAATTACAAACTATGAAAACATCTACATTATATGTTGAGAATGAACGAATTTGAAAGGCACCTAGAAGCAGGAGCTTCTGTATGTGCCTAATAATAATAAAAATATATAATTCCTTATAATTTATATGGTTAAAATAATGGCACTATTTAACTAAAATAACTAAAATCTAATGTACATTTTTTTTTTTTTTTTTTTTTTTTTTTTTTTTGACAATATTTAAAAATTAAAAAGTTGAATTGCATTTTATCACAGTTTGTTTCGAGCTACTAAATAAGAATGTTTTTAAATCTTTCCAAGGTTCTGACAACATATGTTTTACATTGTTTCTTAAATGAATTCAATTTGCTAATACTTCTGATATCAACGGGTAATAAATTATAAAATTTAGGTGCTAGGTAGTCAATGAATTTCAAGTTCATAGTTGTTGTGCTTCGTGGAATTTTCAACAGTTTGTTACTATTTGCTCTGGTACAATATTGATGATCTACGATTTTTTTCAATTTATCTGATTTATGAAAATAATAACAGGACAGAAGGATATAAAGACAACTCACATCACATATACTCTCATTGTATAATAGGCTGGTGTGATACAATCTGTTTTTTTTGAAAATTACCTTTAGTATATAATTTTGTATCACCTGTATTGGTTTTATGTTACTTTTGTATGTTCCTCCCCAAACTATTATACCATACCTAATAAGTGACTCTACCAATGTTTTATATACCGTTATTATCAATTTAGTGTTCAAAAACTCCCGCAAAATGTAGAACTTTCTAATTAATTTTCGAATTTTACTCGTTAGATAGTCCACGTGGTGTGTCCATTTGAGATTTTGATCAATTATTACCCCTAAATATTTAGTTGTAGATACTGAAGTTATCTCAAAATGTGTGTTTTCCTCTATTACTATTTTATTATAAATTGGTCTGTTGGCATGTGTTAATGAGAAAGCTATGTAATTTGTCTTAGTTATATTCAGTGACAACTTGAAAGTTTGCAGCCAGTTTTTTACCTCCTTCATACCGTTTTTTACCAGTGTTTTGACTTCTTGCCAGTTTTCACCAGAGAATATAACAGCTGTATCATCTGCGTAAGATAGTATTTTTCCTTTGATATTGATGTTAAGTAGGGAATTTATATATGTTAGAAAGAGAGTTGGCCCCAGTATTGTACCTTGTGGCACCCCAATCTTAATTTTTCTTGGTAAGCTGACACTATCATTAATTCTTAGGAATTGGTCTCTATCTGAAAGGTAATCCCTGAAAAGCTCCAACACAGTACCTCTCACTCCATAGTGGTTTAATACTTCTATAAGTTTTTCATGGGGTACTGTATCGAATGCTTTCGCAAGGTCTATGAAAACTGCTATTGTTTTTCTGTTATTATTGAGATTGTGTGTTATTTCTGACGTAAGAGTGTATATTGCATCTGTTGTACTCTTTCCTTCCATAAAACCAAATTGATTTTCAGATAATAAGTTATTAGTACTTAAAAAGTTGGTTAATCTGTTTTTCAGGCATTTTTCGAATATTTTGGCAAAGTTATTTATTAGGCTAATTGGACGATAATTTTCAATTTTGCTTTTTTGTCCAGATTTATGTATTGGAGTTACTATTGATTGTTTAAAGTAGGATGGAATTTGCCCTGTAGTAAAAACAAGATTAATAATATGAGCTAGTGGTTTTGCAATGTGAAGATGGGTAAATTTGATCATTTCAGCACTGATACCGTCTTTGCCTGAAGCAGAATTATTTTTTAAATTGTAAATTTGTTCAATTACTTCATTTTCATTTACTGGTTTTAAAAACATTGATTTAACCGAGTAAGTATTACTATTGCTAGGATTTTTTACATATTCAATTTTCTTCTCCATTTCAGTTCCTACGTTAATGAAGTAATTATTACAGTAATTAGCCATTTCAACATCATTGCTAAACTTACGACCGTTGTTATCTGTTATATTGAGAGTTGTTTTATTTTTCTTACTCTTTTCGTTTGTGGCGTTTGCCATTATTTTATACATTTTTTTAATGTTTTGTTTGTTGTTTTCTATTTTCTGTTTATAGTATTTAAATTTTTGGATTTTTATTAATTTATTGACATAGTTACGGTAACGTTTATATTCTGCTTCCAATTCTGGATTATGATTTTTTAAAAGTTGTTTTTTAAGTTTGTCTCTTTGCTTAATAGAAGTAATCAGACCATCTGATATCCAATCTTTAATTTTCTTGTGTTTGTTATTTTTTACCAAGCGTTTTGTTGTACATGATTTTATAATTTCGTTGAAATTTGTAACAAAATACTCCGTAGCTAAATTAACACAATTACATTGAATGACTTCTTTCCAGTTTGTTTGTGAGATTTTTTGTTCCAATTTTTTGTAATCAATGTATTCATATGAGTTTGATTCATTGTTTTGGTAGCTTAAATTATTTTTGTTTTTGTTTATGTTTATCATTACTGGCAAATGATCAGTCACATCAGTATCTAATCTAAAAGATTTTACGTTCAAAGTATTCATTTTTAATTTTTTCCTAACAAAGATGTGATCAAGACATGCTAAACTACGAGTTGGAGATGTTATATATGGAACAAATCCATGCCGTCCCATTAAAGATAGGTATTCATTAACGTTATTGTTTGTATTATCCCTAATATTAATATTTATGTCCCCTGTGAATATTTCAATGTTTTTATTTAAATGGTTTTCAAAATATGTTATTAAATCTTGATTAAATACATTTTCTTTAATTGGGGGAGGCTTATATACCGCTGTGATACCAAATGAGATCTCGTTTTGTGTAAAAGTAATTCTACTGATAGTCGTTTGACTATGAGTTAATTTAATATGGCTTACTTCTACATCAAGTTGCTTCTTTATGAAAATAATCACTCCATCATTTTTGTTGATATCTGCATTATTATAAAAGGTGTTATATCCAGGGATATTGTACAGGTCTATTGACAAGATTTGAAAACATTCACTCAAAACTATTATATCGCAGTAGTATAGTTCATACTGTTGAATTAAAATAAGAAGTTGATCAAAATTTTTGTTAATACTTCTAATATTAAGGTGTAATAGATTTAAAATTTTGCCATTTAATACCACTGTTTGTTTAAGTAAATTTTCATCAACCAATTCGCCATCAAGATCCTGTTCCAAAAGCTCTAATTGCTCTAATATTTCATCCTCTTCAGGTTGAAACATTATAATGAGTAATAAATATCACTTATTATTTTGTGATCTTAGGGATGGTTTTCTTTCTTTGCTAATTTGATCTAATGGTGTACTTCTACTCTTATTTTTAATTACCAGTTCTTCTTCTTTGGTTTTTCTACGTTCTCCGATTTTTTTCTTCCGTTCTTCTTTAGATTCTTCTTCTTGTACCTGCACGTCTTTGTTTGTTTCGGAAAACAGTGAGTTTTCTTTCGAGGGAGTTTGAGGTTCACTAGACGGTCTTTGTATATTGTTGTATTCCCTTCTTTCTTCAAAATCCAGCAGTTGTTCTACGGTATATGGTATATTATTCCTATATAGTTTATCGCCTTTAATATAGCAATGGTCTTCAGTAGATTTTCGGATTTCCGTTAGATGGTTTCTAAGCACTTTGTTTCTTTCTTGTTGAACTTTCGTTAAATCAGGAACTATAGATATTTTGCTACCCTTCAGTTTCTTACAATTTTGAAGAACACTTATCTTGGTGAGCGTTGTACAGAATTCCACCTTTAATGGGCTTTTTTTACTTCTTCCAAGTTTATATATATTATTAATATTCTGTTTGTTGATTTCTGTACCCAGCAGAGTGTTCAGTTTATGACAAATTCCTTCTGCAGATGGATCGTTTTCTTCGGCTGGTAAACCAAATATCACGATATTGTTTCGCTTGCTGTTTCTTTCCAATCTTTCTATATTCTCTCTGAGCTCTATATTCTCTCGTTCCAATTTGCGTATTTTTTCGTTTAAAATAGTTTCGATTTTTAGTACTATTTTTACCTCGCTAGCCTGAATAATGTTTTGTAATTCTTTTTTACTGTTTAGAATCTCTTCTCTCAAGGCTTCCATATTTTTATTACAATCTGGCAACTCTGCTCTAATTTTTCGAGCGTACTACTACTGATAACAAAGATTCAGGTTGTTTACATTCGATTTTTATTAGATTTTCGGCTTTGAAGTAATTGAAATTAGTTGATTTCACTTACTTGCACTCAGGGTTGTGTTTTAATTGCTCTGTTAATGATCTTCTAAAAAACTTTTTTGTTGAAACTGACTTTTGACTATTTATTTAGGTGCACTAAATTGAAACTGTTTCTTGCACTGTTGCCATCAATCAACATAGTTCATAGAATATTGTAGGTGCGTTATCTAGATGTACCATAGAAAAATATCTTTATGTTTAAAATTAGGTATCTCATATTTAAATTAAGAAATATTACTATTCAATTTTAGTAACTATTTCATTTATTATTCATTTGCGTATGTTTCGTTCCACTTCATTTTCATTTAGAGAACAACTAGATAAATAAATTGTCATTTTAATTTTCGTTGGTTTTTTATTTTATGTTGGGAGTACTGGTATAAAAGGTTCAAGGAAATTGCACGAATTCTAAAATTATAATACTACTACCTGTTCATCCTGATAGGAATATAAGTCTCTTGCTTTTTTTTTTTAAGTGAGCTAGATCTAAACAAAATTAACAATTTCAATTTAAGTAAAACCATTAAACTATAAATTCTGATATTATAACAACCTTAATTTAATTTTTTTATATTACTATGATTTCTATAACTTGTTTTGAAATAAAATTAAAATATTACAAAATATTGTAATAATATATTGACATTTTGAACTATTTATATGTAAGTTTACGATAAACTAGAACATATAAATGATACTATCAATTAAAAATGCATATTCATTTGTTAATAGTAGAATTACGTGGTCACGAAAATGATTTCCCAACTTTAATACTCGGTATATCGGAAACTAGTCATAATATTGAAATGGTCCCATGGACATTTTTGGTCAGGAAGTCAAGTATAACATCCTATCCAAATTTTATAACATTTGACGGAACGCCACTTTTTGGGCGCGGGGTCCTTTGACTCGAATTATCAAATTATATTCAGTTTACCAGTAGGCTAATTTTACTGAAATGTGAGTAATGATCTGTGAAAGTTACAAAGTATTTGCTTCCATCGTAAGCATTGGGCGTTATTGGTCCACAAACATCTGATGAGACAACTTCTAATATTCTGGTGGGCTTTCTTTTATCACTCAAATGTTTGAACGGTAACTTAGTTTGTTTACCTTGCAAACAAGTTTGGCAAATACCGTTGACAGGATACTGTGATGAATGACCCATTCTCCGATGCCAGAGTATAGTATTTTCAGTGTTTTCTATTATGTTAGCTTCATGCTTTAGTGATGTGAATTTGATTACATAAAGGTTGCCTTCCAATTGACCAGTAATTATATTTTCATTGGCTTTGTATATTTTCACTGTGTTGCCTTCGAACAGTACTTTGAATCCCTTGTCTTCTAATTTTCTAACTGACAAAAGGTTGTCTGTAAGGTTTTCACATCCCAACACATTATTTATATTAATTTTTCTTCCTTCTGCTTCCAGATGCAGATTTCCTCTTTTTGTACTTATTAAGCATTCATCCTTGGCTACGTTGATACGACAGTTCACATCTTGAGTGTCAATCAAGAAATTACCTACATTTTTGTTAACTAGGTGATTTGAGGCACCGAGGTCTATTATGAAGGATATCTTATCAATTTCCACATCAATTTCATTGTTCAACACAGCTGTGTTAGACGCTACAAAGGTTACTTCATCTTCTACAGCAGTATTTCCCAAACTATGAGTCGCGACCCACTGGTGGGTCGCGAGCAAATATTGAGTGGACCCTGAAATGTAGGACGGATGTAGAATCTACAGTGATATTGCAGTTTGTCTCTTTCCTTTTAGGGCAGTCAGACTTTTAATGCCCTTTCAAGCCACAGCCGTAGCATTTGAACTTAAATTTGGCATTCTGTTTATTTGAATCTCTAGATTTTTTCCAAAATGTACCTTTATAATTTGCCGAAAAAGCTTGGGATGTATCATCATCTTGGTTTCTTGTCTTTCTAGCTTCTTCTGCCAGCAATTTACTTTTTACAAATTCAAGTGTAACGGACTCATCATCTTGGCAGAACAATACATCAAGAGCAGTGGTTACACCTTGATAGGTGTCTGGTATTGCACATAACAACTGTGAAATCACTTCAGTGTCTTGGATTGTACTACCACAACTTCTCAATTCAGATACTGTTCTCTCAAAACCAATTATGAATTCGTTTAATGATCATTTTTCATGATAATAATATAATAATAATAATAATAGTAATAATAATAATGTTTATTTTTAATATTCAATATAATACAATTTATAGAATAAAATTATATAGAATAGTATAACACACATAGAATAGTATTAATACCAAAATAAAATAAACAGAAAATACATATATATATATATATATATATACACAAATACTCTCATCAGTGTCACCCATTAAGACCATAGAGGTTGAGCATGGGTGACAATTGATGAATAAGGATACTCCACTTTGGTTAATTCCATCGATTTTTAATTTAAGAATTACTTATTTTAATATATTTTGTAATTTTTTTTTTTTTTTGTTTTTTTTTTCTCAATTTCCCATAATTTTTTCTACATCTTTAGATTCTAATGATTTTACATACGTTTTAAAAATTGATTTCAAGAGATTGGTTGAATTTAGTTTATTTATATATATTTTATATATATCAGGTAGGAAGTTAAATAATCGTGGTGCTGAAAAAACGAAATATCTTGTACCTATAGTTTTTATAGCATTATTTGTTTGTATAAAATTTTTTGATTTATTTCTAGTGTGATAATGATGATCAGGTGTTCGAAGGCAATTGCGATTTTGAAATAAATGTATAATCAAACTATAAAGATATAGCTGTTTCAGAGACATTACATTCGCTTCTTTGAAAAGAAGATTTGTGTTAAATCTTAAATTTCTATAGTAAATAATTTTCAAGATTTTCCTCTGTAGAATTTCCACCTGTTCTATATGACTTTGCATTGCTCCTCCCCATCCTATGATTGCATATCTAAGGCGCGATTCCACAAGAGCATGGTAAATTATTTTTAGATGCTTCAAGTCTAGTATTGTTCTTATATGTATACTTGAATTTATATAATAAAAATCTCAAATTCTTAGCTATACCAGACAGATGTGGGGTCCATCTTAAATGTGAGTCTATTTTGATTCCAAGGTAATTTATTTCATTTTTTAAAGAAAGATCGATAGATTTATTATTTTCTGTAATAGTGATTTTATCATAAACTGGTAATTTATGTTTATAACTGGTGAACGGAACAATATAAGTTTTTTTGTAGTTAACCGTGAGGATTTTATGTTTAAATATATTAATTAATTTTTTAATATCACTTTCCATTTTATTTCTTAGGTTCTCCCACGTAATATCTTTATATATCACAGCAGTGTCGTCTGCAAACCCGATTACCTCGCCCGAAGATGTAAAAGAGAAAATATCATTCATATATAGATTGAACAGGACTGGTCCCAAGACAGTTCCTTGAGGAACTCCAACTGATATAACTTTTTCCTCACTGAGCTCTCCGTTTATCCTAACTAGTTGTTTTCGGTTAGTGAGGTAGTTTTCGAAAAATTTCAATGGAAGTCCCCGTATTCCTGCATCCTCTAGGACGTCTAATAATTGTGAGTGATTCACAGTATCAAACGCTTTTGCTAAGTCCAGGAACAGTACCGCTGCTGGTTCAGTCCTATCAATCGAGTCATAGATTGAGGAAACCAAGATCTTAATCGCGTCATTCGTTGATAACCCTTTCTGAAAACCGAATTGTCGCTCTGACAATAATTGATACTTGTCTATGAAGTCCATCAGTCTTTTTTTCACAGCCTTCTCCATTATTTTTGCCAAAGTTGTAATTAGAGATATTGGTCTATAGTTGGACATTTGATCTTTTCTATCCTTTTTATACTTGAGATTTCTCATTTTCCTCAGAAGTTGTACTTGTTCGGCAATACCTGATTGTAAACATGTCTTCTGAAGAGTTCCAATCATCTCTTTTGCATGTTTTTTGCCTTTGACCATCTCCAGCACGTTGTCGGCAAGACTTATGATAATCAAATTCTTAGCTTTTGCATCATTTTTTTGTGAAAGAAGCCAATTCAGCTACATCTGTTGGTGGATTTTTACTAAGAACATCCAATACCCCATATTGGTCAAGCAACGCTTCAACTCTAAATTGCCAGTTAGAGTAACCTTGGCCATCAAATGGTTTAATTGAAATTTGTGAAGTCGCCATTTTGTATCAATATCATATACAGCTTCCAGCAGACTCGTTCTTTCTAACTTTTATTCTACCCAACTCACTCTCAATACAACTTATGAGATTGCCTGAGTCCTGGGTCCATAACCTGAGAATTGACAGTAGAAAAACTCAGGTATATCTTATGATTTATTAAGATAAAACGGATTTATAAAAGTAACGTGAACGTGGTTTTCTACTATTAACATTTCTTAATAACTGACAGACTTTCATCCGTCATTTGTCGAGGTCAGTGTTAACACACAGATAGAAATAGGAATATGTTCCGTTCATAGAAATGAAGTATTGCATATCAACAATTAGTTACCTGATTGCCGCCTTTGTTTCATTGTTTCATATTTCGTGAACTGAATTGAACTGAATCGTATAGTGTATACGATAGTGTGAGAGTAGTGTGAAAAGTAAGTAAGTGAGAATACAAAATACAATTTTGTAAAAAAAAAGTGTTCAAAATTGAGGGTTTACTGTAAATCGAAATTTGCACTATATTCTCCAACCTATATTAGATTTTAGGAATCAGATATGGACTTACGTGGTACAAGTTTAAGTTTGACCGAGTCAAATTATGAAGACCTTAACAAGGTTAGTAAATAACCTGTTTGCACGACCTAAGTAATTTTTTTTCGTGCGCGTACCTCTCTTTAAAATTAATGCATGTTTTTTGGAATATGACAGACAATTATTCATACGTCATAGGTCCTATGCTAATAATAACATTTGTCCACGACTATTTGATAATTTTAACATTTTACGTGTGCTCCTTCAAGTATAATGACGTACATAATTCACCCTTGGATAATAGGTGTGTATAATGAAAAGGTCACATGACGTATAATTATATTGAAGACTATTCCTACAAACGACACAATGTATTAATTAAAAATTTTCATCCAGACCAAGGCCGGGATTCGAACCCGCGACCTCGCTTTCCTAAGCTAGAGCTCCAAACCATCAGGCCATAGAGACATAATATACGTAAATATCAAGGTTCAGTATATATAGGAGTAAATTATTTTATCTAGATGTATGTCAAAAGTAAAAGTGACGTTTTAAATAATGTATTGTCATTTTCAAGAATTTCTTGAACTATAGTGGTGCTTAATTTAAAATGGAAAGTGATTCAGAAAGTGAATGGAATGTTACTCCGCCAAACATAATAGGCGAGCCCCCAAAAAGTCGTTTAAAAAACGAAAAAGTGACCAGATCACTTCTAATCGCTAAAAACCATGTTACTTTATGTTTTCGAGGGTGCTGAATACGAATATGACGTTTGTTTTTCTCTAAAATTGGGGGAACATTGTTAAAATCTAAAATTAAGTGAAAAATGAGAAAAAAATTTTTTCGCGAATATCGAACTTCAACTCGCTGCCATTCACGGAATAATCAATATTTTTCCATAAAAAATTTATCACACATTTTTAAACTCATTTGCAAGGCAGTAAAATATACCCGAAATTTCTAAAGCAATTTCCCACCGTTCGGCAAATTTTGGAAAATTTTTTACTACTCTTTCTTACTTTGTACATACTTTTGCAAAAGTTGAGTGACGAAGTTTTTAATTTTAAATTTCTACATATGTAGTCTCCAAGTTCAATAGACAAGGAAGTTTTTCAGAAAATTTCAAATTTTTATTTGCAAAAATAACAATTATACAGCGTCTTAAACCTCAGCGTTCTAGTCGCTCGACGCTTGCACTGGGCGCGTATCTTTTGAATTTCATGCAGTGAGTGAATAATGAATCTAAAATTTTCTAATAATAGTTTTTTTTATAAACAATGATACAAAGAATAATAGTAGAAAACCATGTATGAATATAAAAATGTATTCACTATAGTCAGATGCAGTCTTAACGTGCGGGTCATACGATTCAACAAAGACATACTCACACTTTTTGTTTTCTTTTATTGCGTTTAATTATAACTTCCAAATGAAATCCGTTAGATAAATAAGACAGACTTATGCAGTTTTGACGGGAAAAATAAGGATATGTATTTAGTTTTCAGCGATTCTAAAAAGTCTTTCACCAGCAGAGCTTTCATTCAAATATGTCAGTTTTGTCACTTTGATAATTCAAAGTGACAATATGAATAATGAGTAGCAATTTTCAGTTTTTTTGTACTTAGTTCGATGGATTATTTCGAGAATGAAAGAAGAAGTGGAAATTCGTCAATCTGCAGTGTACTCTCACATTTTGGTAACCTCTGTGTTTTCTGATTTGATACATATGATTAGTGACCTTTGAACCCGCACGTTAAGAGTGCCTTTGACTATATGTACATTCATCATCAACTACATTTACAATATTAGTACATCAATCTCGGCAACTACATAAATCACAGCATTCCAAACTAGATTTTTTACAAGGGCACACGTCGGTAGAACAAGAAGATTTTCGAGCACAAGAACAGAAGAAATTTTGTAAATATTCCATTGCCGATAATCCATTGTAAAAATCAGGTAACACAATCCCCTCGTCGATCAACGATCCATATTCTTCCAAGTTTCTTGTCAAAGTCGTGGAAAATGTCGCCTGATTCCATTCATTGATTTGCCAAATGCATCTCAATACGTGTTTTTCCAATGCATGTCTCCAAGTGCAATAGACAAGGAAGTTTTTCAGAAAATTTAAAATTTTTATTTGCAATTTCGGGTATGTTTTACTGCCTTGCAAATGAGTTCTAGAATGTGTGATTAAATTTTTAAGGAAAAATATTGATTATTCCGTGAAAGGCAGCAAGTTCTATTTTTTAACGTAATTGTATATTTTAACAATGTTCCCCCAATTTTAGAGGAAAACAAGTTTAAAGCTATTCGCACAGATATTAACTTACTAAGATATAATTTGACTTTATTGAAAAATTCATGTATTGATAAGTTACCACCTTCTAAGCCTGCATTGGAAAAACACGTATTGAGATGCATTTGGCAAATCAATGAATGGAATCAGGCGACATTTTCCACAAAAAACTAGGAAGAATATGGATGGTTGATCGACGAGGGGAATCTGTTACCTGATTTTTACAATGGATTATCGGCAATGGAATATTTACATATTTACATGTTCTTGTGCTCAAAAATCTTCTTGTTCTACCGACGTGTGCCCTTGTGAAAAATTTAGTTTGGAATGCTGTGCCTGTGATTTGTGTAGTTGCCGAGATTCATGTACCTACTAATATTTTAAATGTAGTTGATAATGAATGTACATAGTGAATACATTTTTATATTTATACATGGTTTTCTACTTTTATTCTTTGTATCATTGTTTATAAAAAAAAATTATTATTAGAAAATTTTAGATTCATTATTCACTCACTGCATGAAATTCAAGAGAAACGCGCCCAGTGCAAGCGTCGAGCGACTAGAACGCTGAGGTTTAAGACGCTGTATAATTGTTATTTTTGCAAATAAAAATTTGAAATTTTCTGAAAAACTTCCTTGTCTATTGCACTTGGAGACTACATATGTAGAAATTTAAAATTAAAAACTTCGTCACTCAACTTTTGCAAAAGTATGTACAAAGTAAGAAAGAGTGGTAAAAAATTTTCCAAAATTTCCCGAGCGGTGGGAAATTGCTTTAGAAATTTCGGGTATGTTTTACTGCCTTGCAAATGAGTTCAAAAATGTGTGATAAAATTTTTATGGAAAAATATTGATTATTCCGAGAATGGCAGCGAGTTGAAGTTCGATATTCGCGAAAAAAATTTTTTCTCATTTTTCACTTAATTTTAGATTTTAACTATGTTCCCCCAATTTTAGAGGAAAACAAACGTCATATTCGTATTCAGCACTCTCGAAAACATAAAGTAACATGGTTTTTAGCGATTAGAAGTGATCTGGTCACTACCATGTCATTTTAGGGGTGGTTGCCGCTCGCTTATAAGAGAAGCTGCTCAAATAGTTTCTTCAAATTTATTGCCGGAGAAATCCAAAAAATTATATATGAAAGCTTCCTTGCTTCCTCAATTGGAAAAAAGAGGAAAAAATTAATTAATTTTCTGAATCTGTGCTACTGGTATATTTTACCAAACTTTCTACAACATGCAAATCATCGACACTCTGGACATATTACTCGATGCTTGAAAGTACAATTGGTATTCATCATGGAATAAATATAGAAGAATATAAGAAGCTGCAAGCGTTACTGAAACGCAAAAGCGAAGGATTTCGACCCAAAAAGGCAAAAATTTTTTCATCCGAGAATGTAAACGATTTTATCACAAAAGCGTCGGACGAGAAATACCTTGCAACAAAAGTGAGTTTTATTAACATGATTTAATGGAATCGCACAATATGTAAGTACACCTATATTTATTTTCTCTTTCTTCAAGGTGGCCTTAATAATGGGAGTAATGGGTGCCTGTCGAGCTAATGAAATGTATTGTATGAAAATTACGGATCTGGATGATTTAAGATCCACTTTTTTGGTAAATGTGCCTAATACTAAGACTAAAGTTTCCAGAAAATTCACAGTAAGCGACCATTTTTACGAAATTTGTAAGAAATATATAAACGCTCGGACAGTTAACTGCAAAAGGGAAGAATTTTTTCTCAATTTCCAAAACGGTAAATGCTCCAATCAAAGAATTGGCATTAATAAATTTGCAAAAATGGGAAGAGACATTGCCGTTTTTCTAGAAATACCAAATCCCGAAAGTTATCTAGTCATAGTTTCCGAAGATCGTCTGCAACTTTGCTGGTCGATGCTGGTGGGGATATAACGGCATTGAAACGTCACGGTGGATGGGAGTCAACAGCAGTAGCTGAAGGGTACATTGAGGATTCATTGCAAAATAAAATGGAAACAGCCCGAAAACTATCGAATGCGATATTACCAGAGAATCCGGGCAGTTCGTCGAATGCCACTATCGAACACCACAATGAAATTTCCACCATAAATACCTCTACAGTTCCATTAATAAATTTTACAAACTGTACAAATGTAACTGTAAACATAAATAATTAAACACCTAATAAATAATATGTTCAATAACATAAGAAATTATTATTAAGTTTTTTGTACTCTTTTAGTCTGACAAAAAAATGTATACTTAAAAAAGTAATTCATAGACGTGGACAAAATATAGTATTCTACTCGCATATAATGGCTATTATTCACTTAGGTGTTTATGCCACTTGCCTGCGGCTCGCGAAATAAACGCACCTTCGTGAATAATAATGATAATAATAATAATAACTTAAAGCCAACAGGAACACTAGCTGCACTGTTTCCCACCTTCTATATATGGATGATATCAAAATATACGCATCCAACCAGCGTCAAATTCAACATTTACTCAATATCACTGAAAAATTCTCCAGTGATATACAAATGGGATTTGGATTAGACAAGTGCAAAACCTTAAATATCGAGAAGGGTAAAATCGTTAACGGAGATGTGTTACTACCCAATGGGAATATTATAACTGCCATGCAAAATGGCGAGACCTACAAATATCTAGGATTTCAGCAAGCTGAGCTATTATACCAAAAGCAAGCAAAAATCAAAATTAGGAGCCAGTTCACTCAAAGGGTAACTACTTTATTGAAATCCCAGTTGAACGCAGGAAATCTAGCAAAAGCAATTAACACCTACGCCATACCGATCCTGACATACTCATTTGGAATTCTGAAGTGGACAAAGGCAGAGCTGGAGGATATTCAAAGAACAACCCGTACCATGATGACCAAACACAAATGTCACCATCCGACATCATCAGTTATCAGGACAACACTACCAAGAAGAGAGGGAGGGAGAGGTCTAGTGGACATAGTTAATTTACATAACAAACAAATATCTAGACTCCAAGAATTCTTCATTGTCAAGGCTGAAACATCTGAATTGCATGAGATGGTCGCAAAAGCAGATAAAAACTATTCCCCCTTAAATCTTGTAAGCCCTGATATGAGACTTGAAATCGTTACCGATTCTGACAAACAGGTGGAGTGGGCTCAGAAAGCGCTTCATGGTCGACATCATCACGACCTCAATCAACCTCATATCGAAGCAGCAAATAAGTGGCTATCTGATGGAACATTATTTCCAGAAAGAGAAGGATTTATGACCGCAATTCAAGACCAAGTAAATAATACCAACAATTACAAGAAATTTGTCATGAAAGATCCAAACATCGCTACGGACAAGTGCAGAAGGTGCCAACAAACAACAGAGACGATACAACACATCACGTCGGGATGTTCAGCCTTAGCTAACATTGATTACCTACGCAGGCACAATCAACTTTGCAACATCATCCATCAGAAGTTGGCCAACAAATTTGGATTAGTGAACACCTACACCCCATATTACAAGTACAATCCGAATTCGGTACTAGAGAATGCTGATTTTAGACTATACTACGATAGGTCAATTATCACCGATAGACGGGTGACGAATAACCGGCCTGGAGCGCTATTCTGTACGCGGCATTGACAGTCGTCGGTATCGATATGTTAACAACAGCCATCGGTTGCGCGACCGACGGTACTAGTATAACGCTATTCTGTAGCGCTATTCTGTAACACGTTTCCGAGAGAAATCGGTATCGGTAAGACTCAGTTATCGGTAAGTCGCATGTGCGGCATTCTGTATACCTTTTCACCGACCGATATCGCGAATTCGAGTCGATGAGGATCGGTATGTCTACCGTGATCTCATGAACACCACGGTAACCGTTATCGATTTTCGTTGGAAAGAAAATTTTTACTATTTGTTGATGTTTGGTTGAAATTGCGGATTATTTAAGTGAATTTTCAATATTTGAAGAGTAACTATATTGTGTATAGTGCCTAATCTAGTACTTTGAGGTAAACATTGGTGTATTTATCTCTTAAACGATTACATTAAAAAGGCATTTTCATATACTAGAGAAAGATAAATGTGACAAAATAGTTATATTAGAACCTTCCCAACTTCTCACCTTTTTCAGAATTAGGCTATTGTAAGATAATAATAGTTATTTTTATTAATTCTTGACAGAATGGCTGCTCATCTTGGTTATCTATGGACTTGAGTTAAAAGAAGAGCATGGAGAAAGGAAGACAATCCTTATGACTTAAATGACGATTTTTAAGTTCTTAATGTTCATAAACATGAATTGTGTCGTTCATGCTAACAGATAAAATATAAATGTCACTGTCACTATCAAAAATATAACCTCTTATCTTGTTTGTTTACAAATTTGAGTTTCCCTCATCGCTCATTGGCTAAATGTACCGAATCGAGTGACGTTACTTTTATGCCGATAATTTTTGGTTGCAATTCCGAGCGTTGGAAACCGTGGCATACAGAATAGCGTTTTATTAGTACCGTCGGCCGCGCAACCGATGGCTACCGATACCGACGACTGTCAATTCCGGTATAAAAGTAACGTCACTCCATTCGGTACATTTGGCCAATGAGCGATGAGGGAAATTCAAATTTGTAAACAAACAAAAATGAACGTTGAAGATAAGAGGTTATATTTTTGATAGTGACAGTGACATATATTTTATCTGTTAGCATGAACGACACAGTTTATGTTTATTAACATTAAGAACTTAAAAATCGTCATCCAAGTCATAAGGATTGTCTCCCTTTCTCCATGCTCTTCTTTTAACTCAAGTCCATAGATAACCAAGATGAGCAGCCAGTCTGTTAAGAATTAATGAAAATAACTATTATTATCTTACAATAGCCTAAATCTGAGAAAGGTGAGAAGTTGGGAAGGTTCTAATATAAATATTTTGTCACATTTATATTTTTCTAGTATCTGAAAATGCCTTCGACAACGCTTACCGAGGTGTTCATGAGATCACGGTAGACATACCGATCCTTATCGACTCAAATTCGCGATATCGGTCGGTGAAAAGGTACACAGAATGCCGCACTTGCGACTTACCGACGACTGTCGATAACTGAGTCTTACCGATATCGATTTCTCTCGGAAACGTGTTACAGAATAGCGCTCCTGATATTGTAGTTGTGGATAAAAAAGCTAACTCGGTTTATCTGGTGGATGTTGCAGTACCCAATAATAACAATATTCTGGACAAATACAACGAGAAAATTGCAAAATACACCGATCTTGCAATTGAGGTAAGACAGATGTGGCATGCAGAGAAAATAGAGGTGGTACCGATCATCGTTTCATCTACGGGACTAATTCCCAAAACTCTACAAGATAGCCTTACCAAACTGGGTCTTCACAAAAATACTTACATCGATCTGCAGAAGGCTGCCATCCTAAATACCTGTCACACTGTCCGTAAATTTCTAAATATGTGACTTCCGAGCCTAATCCCATTTGCGTTTACACACGCTCGGGATAGGTGAACATTACCAGCAAGTGCTGAGCAAGTGCATACTTGGAATGATAATAATAATAATAATAATAATCTTTATTCATAACACCATTTCAAAATAACAAAATCAAACATTTGTCGTACATGCTCGCTAAAACCAGATGTGGTCGTGCACGAGCTTATGACTAAGTATTAATTTTATATCTTTCAACAAATACAATACATATTAAAAGGAAAAATATCAAAAGACAATAGAAACCTCTTAAATATCCTATGACATATAACATATTTTTTATAAAATATTTTAATAATAGTAAATTTAACCAATAAGACCATCTAATAATAGATAGAAAAAAAATAAAATAAAGTGGACACATGAAATATCGATCTAATTTAAATAATGATAGAAATGTTAGATTACGTTCAACTTGAAATTGTTTTATTTTCAATTAGTTCATGTATATATTGTATATCTCTCCTATCACAATTCAATAGATACTTTTGAGGAATATTTTTTATCAGCGCAGTTGAATTTATGGTTGTTAAATAAACCTTATACATATTTACATATAATATACATATTTGGTAAAGAGTTATATATTCTTCCAGACAGATATGTAACATATCTTTGGCCCACAGATTTTTTACTAGTCTCTGTAGTTACATGATTATTTGTTTTATATCGAGTAGAATAGTTGTGTTCAATGCAATATCCATAATTTTACTTTCGTTAAACAGGGAATCTGAAGGGTAAGTCCATTTTTCATTTAAAAAATTTTTAAGATCTTTTTTTGTAGAACATCAATCTTTTTCAGGTGAATTTGAAGAATTCCGCCCCATCCGAGTATACCATAGTTTAGTCTCGACTGTACAAGTGAATGGTAAATTATTTTCAAATAAGGAATATCTAAACATGTTTCAAGATATCTAAATTTTGCAAGTAGATGTCTTAAACATTTAGCAATATCTTCAAAATGTGCATTCCACTTGAGGTGTGCATCTAGTTTTATGTCTAAATATTTGATTTTGTTCACCAACTTGATAATTGCGTTGTCATCGTTTTGTACTCGTATTTCTTTGTAGTGCGGTAAAGAAGATCTATAACTACAAAAGGGAACAAAATGTGTTTTCTCAAAGTTAACAGTTAATTTTTTATGGTTAAATCTTCCCAATTTTCAGCTGTGTAAATAATGGCGGTGTCATCAGCGAAGCTAATTATGTTACCTTCACTTTTAATGCTAAAAAGGCCGTTAATGTAAACACTAAACAATAAAGGACCCAGAACAGTGCCTTGTGGCACTCCGTAATTAAGTGTTTTATATTCACTGAAGACATCATTCACTTCCACTATTTGTTGTCTATTATTTAGGTAGCTAATCAGAGAAACAGTGTCAAATGCCTTTGCGAGATCTAGGAATACACAGGCTGTTGGTTTTCTATCATCAACGAGCTTGTAGATGGTTTTAGTTAATTTGGCAATTGCATCATTTGTAGATAAGTCTTCCAGGAAACCATATTGGCAAGTTGATATTAATTTATGTTTATTAAAAAAAGTATTTAAACGTATTTTTAAAGCCTTCTCGAAAATTTTAGTAAAAGTAGTTAATAATGAGATTGGTCTATAGTTGGACACATTATTCTTATTACCTTTTTTGTAGATGGGTAATATAATTGCGACTTTGGGCATTCCCCAGTTTCAAAAATAAAATTTATAAGGCTAACTAAAGGAAGTATAATTTCATGTTTTATATTTTTTACTATTTCCGTTGTTAGTCCATCTATTCCTGGTGCTTTTTTATTTTTTAAGCCATCTATAATTTCGTTAATCTCTTCGACAGTAACCTGGGATAAATAGAAGGATTGTAAAATAGATTTATTTTTTGGCGAAGGAGTTTGGGGTTTAATAATTTTATTAGCATAAGTCTCTCCTACATCAGTGAAATGTTGGACAAATCGATTGGCAATGCTTTTCTTGTCCGTGGTACATAAACCATTTTGAGTAAGTACCTCCTCGACATTTTTTATTATTATTATCTTCCTGTTTTAATTTGTTTACAATATGCCAAAGATTTTTTGGACAATTACTATTTTTTTTTAATTTCGTTCCTAAAATAATTTTTTTGCAGATTTTATTATTTTTTTTAGATGATCTCTGTAGCTAAAGTGAGCATTTATTTTTTTTGGATTATCTCTGTACAAGTTATTTTTCTTATTTACGGACTTCACCAAGTCGTTTGTAATCCATTTTTGTCTTTTTTGTTCACATTTCTTTATTTTTAATAATTTGGTATTTTTTTGTATAAATAGATTAAGGGGTTTTCGTTAAGATATCGCACTTCTCATTTACATTTTTCGAGTTATAAAATTTTTCCGAACAATTATTTTTTAAGTTTTTTTTAAGCTCTTTAAAATTCATTTGTTTTTTAATAAGCTCATTATTCTTCAAACATATTAATTTAAATGGCACACTTAAAAATGTCGCTTTATGGTCAGTCACACTTGTTTCAATAATTGCAGCTACAGTATTCCGTTTGATGAGTTCGGATTTACATTTGAAAAAAATATGGTCTAGACAACTTTTAGAGATTCCCTGTATTCTGGTGTGTTTATTAATCATTGATTCAAAATTAAATTCATAAAGTGTGTTAAGATATTAAAAGACAGTATCATTTCCATTATCTGTAATATTCAAATTGATATCGCCTAAAAAAATATGAAATTTTATATCCAATCTACTTTTTTGTTGCAGGTACTCTCTCAAGGATAATACAAAATCCTCATCATCAGTGGAGGGGGACCGATACATGCAAGTTATTAAGATTTGTTGTTGTTCAGAAGTAGTAATATATATTTCTAAAACGGAAAACTGACCTATCATTATGACTTTATGTGTTTGTTTATATTTATTTTTTAAGAATACCGCAACCGCGTCATTTTTATTTAATTCACCGTTGCTGTATAGTAGCTGGTACCCTTCATTCCTAAAGCAGTGGATATCGTCTTGTATAAAGGTCTCTGTTAGAATGATCATATCCAGTTCACTATTAACTTGTGAGAGGAGAGCCATAAATTCATCAAAATTTTTATGCATACTACGTATATTTTGGTGAATAATATTGAAGGTGGTTTTATCGTTATTTATTATTTGTAGATCTTTAATTCTTTCTAATTCCAAGGTATCATAGACTTCAAAATTTATATCTCTAATGAACTGATCCATTGAAAAAATAATTATTATAATTTACTCTAATGTAGGCAATTATGAATAAGTATGTATAAGAACTTAATTATCTAATGCTAAACTATGCTATATACCATTGACTTAAAAACTATATTCAACAAAACATATGGAACGTACCTAATGAATGAATAATTGTATAAAATATATAAAGTAAAAAGAAAAAAAGAAAATTTAAACCATTTATTTGAGCCTTGGTCTCAGTTTCGTATTTTTTGGAGTGGGATTCTTAAAGCTTCCTTCTTCGTCTCCTTCAAGCAAGGTTATGGGATTTGGGGTATTCGGTGCACTACTATATTCTTTTTCCTCCTCTTCTAACGATTTTAAATCTTCTAAAGTATATTTATTATCGTCTATCATAAGATAGTTATCTCGAATGTAACACTTCTTATACTTTCCGGATTGTCTGTAGTCTACTAAAAACGGCCATCATTATATGCTTGTTGAATAATATACTATTAAACTAAATTAATAAGTGAATTAAATAAAAAAGATTAGAATTTATGTTGATATACCTACCAGTTTTTGTTTAGATCAATTCACCAATAGAAAACTTATTTTTTTTTAAGAATTTATTTAATCACTTTTTCAGCTTCATTTAAAATTGATGAGCAATTGGACAGAGAAGTCTGCAAAATTTGTAAAATGAAATTCACCAAGTATTCCAATTTAAGTATTCATATGAAAAAAAAGCATCCAGGTAAACTTTTGACTTATTCATCTATATTATTGAGTTAAATATACTTTCTATTTTATGACAAGTGGACCTAGTTTTTAAAAAAGCCAGAATTGTGTCACATGTATGCAAAGAATGTGGGGCAACATTTATTCGTTTGTTTGGTTTAAACCAACATATTAAAAAGGAGCATATGGGTATGTGACATCAAATAATTTTATGTTGTTGTTGAAATTTATGTTTCACATGATCATATTTATTTGTAGGTAACATTGGAGATGGAGAGATCATACTCAAACGACTCAAACAAATCAAATGTGCTCTGTGTGTTATGAATGCCAACAAAGCAGATCTTATGCTCCATTACAACAGACATCATGAGATTGTTCTAAATAATCAATACTTGGAGTTTGATTCATTCCATAATTTCCAACTTTGGAAAGAAACAGTTGAGGAAGATACCTACTCATCTTTTATAAATAAGCATGGCATTAGAGACAGCAAATTCTATAAAAATTACATATGAATGTCATCGTTCAGGGAAATATGCAACCCGAGGCAAAAACATTTGGTCTTTAGAGCATCAAGGCAGCAATAAAATAAATGGTTTCTGTCCAACGGAAATGGATGTGGTGTTGCATGATACAAAATGTTCAGATCAATCTTGTAACACCCATATTGGGCATCAAAAAGACAGAGACCTGGGACATCTCTTTCTTCCAAAAACAGATAGAGAAAATATAGCTGATAAGATTTCAACACAAATTCCATTTCGCACTATTCAGGACGAAATTGGAGATTCTATTTAAAACTGCCACCTTGAACGTATTCATCTCTTATCAAAACAGGACTTATATAACATTGAGAGGTCTTTTAACTCAAATAACTCTTGTGTGCGACATAAAAATGATGCCATCAGTGTTGATGCCTGGGTGAAAGAGCTCAAAGAATCCGAGTCAGTATTATATTATAAGTCACAGGACATTCATTCTGAATATCCTGATGTGAAAGATGAAGATTTTATCCTAATTATCATGACTCCTGGAAAAAAGGAGCTTTTGTTGAGGTGCATTCTAATAGTATATTGTGCAATGAGCACAAAATGATGCCCATTTTGCACGAGTGTAACGGTTTATTTTTAATTAGAACATTATATTAATATAAATTACATTTTTATAGTTGTTATAAATCGCGATTCATAATCAATTATTATTCTCATCGATCTGTTACTTTTTTACAGCGAAACTTTGTACAAATCTTATGCGACATTCCGTATATATTGACTTCAAAACTGAATATTCAGCTAAGATACCTCCAGTGCCACCTTGGAAACAAGGTATTCGATTAGTGGAATTTGTTTAATCGTATTATAAACTAATTTGTAGAAATCTAGATACTATATTGGGCAGTACCTCAGGTCTGCGTAGGAGAGCGGAATGGTCATTCTTAATGGTGATTTTGTGGTAAAAGGTGTGTAGCACCAAAAAGTAGTTTTAAAATCTTTGATGTTTGCAATCATCCATGCTTGGGAATTATTTTTAAAACTACCATTGTAAAGTTCGAGCATCGTAGGTTGTGGGTAGCCAGTTATTTTGGTGTGTCCTCGAACTTTAACCTGTTCCAAGGGAGCTGAATTTCCACATTTAACCATTTGGACAAAATAAATTCGTGTAAGAATTTCTGAGGTGAAATATTGGTATTTGGAGTATACTATCAGATCCATCCCATCTGGATATTCTAGTAGCTTGTTAGTTGTAAGCAGTCAATAAACCATTCGGCTGGTTTCTTCCTATTGGGATTTTGGAGTTTTCATGGCATTATATTTACAACAATTATTGGCAGTTGGGTGTGCTGGCACATAATGGAACGCACATAGAAAACATCTTTAAGCAAGTCTTGCTCCATCAGGCATAGTATATTATGAACATTTCGCTCTGATTTTACAGCTGGTGTCTGTATATTTAGGCGTCCAAAATAATAATTTTTATTTTATAATATAAATACTTCTAAGGCCTTTTAGAGAAGCTCTACCGATTGTTAAGCGTCAAATTAATGCTGTTTCTTATAATTCATATAATTTATATAATTTAAATATATATCGGCCAACCGGTAAGTGTATAGCTTATATTATGCGCCTGAGCTCAAGCGGTGTTGCTTATTCACGTATTTCTCATAGCATGCATTAATACCGCCTGTAATTATTTGGTTTGTATATGTACTTTAGTATTGCTTGATATTTTTCTCAACTATAATTTATAATTATAACATATAATTGATAACTTATAATTGCATTTTAAATTCAAGTAGATTCTGACAGTTGTTTGAAACCATACCGGTAACTAAATCAAATAAAGTTTCCTCTATTAGATTGTAGCCAATATTAGTAGATATAAATTTTCTTTTAGCATATGGACTGAGCTTAGATCGCTATAGATCTGCTAGATAACTATTGTTTCTTGTTCCTAATTTTCGACTGGGTCGAACTGCTTACATTTTTTTTTGTGCTGCTTATGTTAGTTTCTTTATAACAGTAAATTTATTACCTACTGCTACGATCGAATAAACTTAGTTAAAGATCTACGTCTTTCATTTTTTTTGTAAATTGACACTTATTTGGTAGGTTTAGAAGTGACGATTCGAACTCGGTAGTTGCCTGGGGCAAACTTACCTGGCGCCCTCAAAAGATCAATTTGGTTTACTCTTTGAACCTACCCTTCTCCACTAGAGCTGGCAGCACGACTACAGTCGTATAAAGCGACTCAAATTTCTCTATTTCTAAGTTATATTTCTGCCAATATAAAGATTTTCGGTTGCACGAGTATGAAATTTGCAGCACGAGCCGAAGGCATTTTTTCACAGACAGACCTGAATTTTTCAAAATTTCATAGCTCAGTGTTATACTTTTATTGTAGACGAACAGACCTATTGAGTGACACTTAATTTGTCAGCTGTCAAATATTTGTTGAAGTTCCTTTCATTGTTCTTGTTTTTCAATAAATGATAATTATTGATTAAATGATTCTTATTAATCGGAGTATAACAAATATTGTATGCAACTTTCATGTAATGGCCATTAATACACTCGCATATCATATACGAAACTCGCCTGCGGCTCGTTTCGTATCCTACAACATGCTCATGTCTTAATGGCTATCATTACATGATCGTTGCATAAAATACTATTATAGAAAACAACTGTGAAATTACTCGTTACCTACTAAAATTTTGACAGAAACGATCTTATGACATTTCATTAATTTGTCGCTAGACGTCATAATCTGACAAGTCGTAGACGTCCTGATTTTAGAGTTAACCTAGAACTAACACATAATGAATATTCACGCATTCGTTGCTTAGCAACTTGCCTAGCAACCGATGCAAAAATGAAATTCTGTACAAAATTTGCTGGTTTATGATTCAGGCTACGGTTATAAAATTAACATTTATCGAGGTTGTCGTAGAAAAAATATATTTATGAGAATATCCATTTCAATATTTCTTGATATTCAAGGTTTGGCAATGACTGTGTTTGTATGGATGGTACTCATGGCCTTAATGGGTATGGTTTCGAGTTACATACATTACTAGCTCTTGATAAACTGCGAGAAGGCTATCCAGGAGCCTTCCTCATTTCAAATAAAAGTGATGCAGCTGTCATGGAAATTTTTTACTCCTGCATTCAACAAATCATTGGGCAACTTAAACCTAAAGCATTTATGTCTGATATGGCAGAGTCCTATTATACAGCTTGGATCAAAATCATGCAACCTCCAGAATTTCGGTGGAATAATTGATTTCTTTTTTGCTAGAATCAATGGATTTATTTTTGTGCTGTCTTCATTTTATATTTGATTGTCTGCATTAATATTTGTACACAAAACTTTCAACACTCAATATTCTCACCATTCCAGATTATTTTGTAGTTGGCACGTGGACTGGGCCTTGCGGAAAAATTTGGACAAGATTGAAGAAAACGAGGAAAAAGTGAGTTTATTCTTCTTTTCACTCTTATCCTGAAACTTTGAAGTACTGTCATACTGTCAGAAAAAGTTGATGAGGGGGTCCTCTCAGTGTATATAATTGATGTTCCTTATTCAATTTTTTTTACAGGTACTTTTTAACAAAATGTTGAAGAAAGGGATAAATCAACTTTTCACACATTGATTTAAAAGTTCCTGGAATACTGCCAATCAAAAAAAGTCACAAAGGAGCTGGGAAAGTATTTCCAATCACACTATGGTTTCAAATATATGAATTGGGCTTACTGTTATCGACTGCATTTAGGATTGAACACAAACATGCATCTAGAGCGAATGCACAGAACTATTAAATATTTATACCCGGATGGAAAGTTTGTCAAACGACTTGACAAGGCTATCTGTGCTATTCTCAGGTTTGTAAGGGATAAAATGTTTAAGCGGGTGATTAGTATTCACAAAGGTAAAGGAGGCAGTAAGCTCAGTGACTTAAGGAGAAACATAAATCAAGTTAACAATTAGATTTGAGTAAGGTGGTGGAGATGAAATTGGAGATGGAGATGAAATTGGAGATGGAGATGAAATTTGTGTAGTAGAGAGGATATCATTAGATTGCATATGTAAACTAGTCTGTAATGAATGCAGGTCATGTATACATCAGTTCACATGTTCATGTATGGACTGCAGTATCAAATGGAACATGTGCAAACATATTCATTTGGTCTGTAGATTCATCAGCAGCCTTCCACGCAAAAAAGAGGTCCAAGAATGTTCAGGTATTGTTAAAAATAAATATATAATGAGCAATGATAGCAATGATTTTCTTTCCACAGTTTTTGTTATGTCAGGATATCAGGATATATTTTTTTGCCCAGATGTCTGTATTTTTTTACATTTTGGTCTATTCCAAGCTGACGTCGTGAAATAACGTAATCATACGTTAGAATTTAGACTTAAAACTCAATTGGAGGGAACACTTAGCCAAGAAACGGAAATTCAAATGTATCTACTTCTGATGGTACCCCTGATCTTTTAAAATAATTATACAAAAGCTAGAGGTGGTGGCAGTCTCAGAATATAACCAGTAACTTCTTTGTTTGTATTGTTATGCTTGTGTAACAACTGTAGATGTCTTGTTTTATTCAGGACTACCTTCATAAAACATATCTAATCTATATACCTTTTTTTCCATTAGAAAATTTATTCATACATGAAAATGAAAGGGATAAGAAACTGGATGCAATTTTGCAAGTAGTAAGAAGTAGTAAGAAGTAGTAGTAGTAAGAAAGAATCAAAATTGGCTGAAGACAAGAGGGATCTTTTTCTCACTTTAACAAAATATGTCAGTGAATGCAGGAATCCAGAAGAATTGGATAAATTGAAAAATTTTACTGCACCATTCCTACCTACACTACAAGCTGTGCGAACAAATCTATCCCGTTATTGCCATCTGCTCAAAATATACCCACTAATAAAAATGTTCAGCCACAGAGGCGTATATAGGTATTCAAAAAAAAAGTGACAAAGAAGAAGCAGAAGGAAATTCCAAACGGGTCTGATAAGTTAAGTTAATTAATTTTATTAGTACCAATAAAGCAGGTTCAACAACGTTTATGTTGGAGAACAAGTAGCTCCAACATTCACTAACATTGTAAAAATTATATAATATTCCAGTTTAAAGTGTAACTATTCAGTACAACTTGATCCTTTATCTAGTTGTCATTATGACATTTATGGAAGTCAATACACTAACCCCATTTTAATATTGATTTTGACATCTGTCATATTATGAATGATAAACATTCATCTCTATAGATTTTTTATTCTCTTAAAAACTAAGTAGTCTAGCGATGAAAAGTGTCAATTCAAAAGAAAACTCTGAAAAGGTTGTTAAGTTTTTGATACATGTCATAGAAAAAATGTTCCATTCCATTCATAGTAGATCACATCTCTGGTAAAATGTGAAATAAAATATGTATCTCAGTTTGGTGATTTTGTGTATTGAAAAAAAAAATCACCCAATGTATAATTAGTAATTTGAATAATTCAGCCCGGCTGACAGGAAGACATTTTCCAGAGAAAGTTCCCGAAACTGGAAAAGAAAAATGCGGTCAAAGAAGTTGTGCAGTTTGTGCGAAAAAGTTGTGAAGAAATCGGTTTATGTGTGTTCCGATTGTGGGAATATAGCGTTATGTATTATTCCCTGGCCCAACTTTCGTTTAGCTGAAATCAGTTATGGAAAAACTTTGCCATGGCAACGATTGTTGTGACTAGTAGTAAACAGAAACCCAAATCCCATGGTGAGGAAATACGCGGTTGCCAAGTTGACCCCACTTTTTCTTAGCTGAAATCAGTTATGGAAAAACTTGCCATAGCAGCCATTACCATGGTAACAGGTACACAAAAACCAAAGTCATATGGTGAGGAAATGCGCGGTTGCCAAGTTGACCCCACTTTCTTTTAGCTGAAATTAGTTGTGGAAAAACTGTTTTCATGGCAACGATTGTTGTGATTAGTAGTAAGCAAAAACCAAAATCATATAGTGAGGAAATGCGCTGTTGCCAAGTTGACCTCACTTTCTTTTAGCTGAAATCAGTTATGGAAAAACTGTTGCCATGGCAACGATTGTTGTGATTTTTTTTTCCGGAGCCGTCCCTTCGCCGGTACCACCTCAGCCTCCTGGGCTTATTGTGGATACTCCTAGTATTCTGACTACAACCTATTCAGCCAATCCGTTCCCTGTATTAGCTCATACAGGTTCTTAGCTGGTTGATTGTAGAAGTCTTCTGGAGTCATTTGGGTTCTGTGATTAGTAGTAAACAAAAACCCAAATCCCATGGTGAGGAAATGCGCGGTAGCCAAGTTGACCTCACAAATATTATGGCGAAGAAATGCACGGTTACCAAATCAGCAACCTCAGTATGGCTGAAACTAGCTTTGCGAAAAACCCGCTGTCCTGGTAACCGTTTTGATGGTGATGAAAGGGTGAAAACCTCAATTTCACAATGCTGATAGCTTATACTTGCGTTTACCAGGTTAATCACTTGTAGTCATATGCAAGTAGTTATGGAACACTGTTGTAGTGGACCATCGAAATGGTGGACACAAAGGAAAATTGAAACGATTAAAGAAACGCAAAGGTACAGTATCATCAAGAAAATTTCCATTGCGCTGAGTTTATTCTACCTTCACTATGGGTCGCACGTCAATGATTATTGTTTGTGTATCACTATGATTTACAAATGTCAGAGAACTGTCATTTCGATAATGACTTCGATAAGTGAACTCTCTTCCGAGAACTCGAATTGAAGCATTCGAATTTGCTCGCACTCATGGTTTAGTGCCAACAAGACCATATTGTAAAAAGAAATACATTATTTCTATGGAGAAACTGATTTGGGAATTTACCGATGTCCCAAATCAAAAAAATGTAGACCGGATATATCGGTAGCAAAAAACACATGTTTCGAAAATAGCCATTTGTCTCCAGAGAAGGAGTTTTGGTGAGTTTTTCCATCATATTTCATCATTCTCAATTCAAAAAGTCCATATAACAGGGTATTATTCGGTTATGCTCATAACGAAAGCTTTGAAAGGATTTCATTGGGAGTTGGAGAGAACTTAGCCAGCTCTACCCTTGCAGCGCGAATGCGTTACTGCAGAGAAATGGTAACGAATGCATTTACGCAAATGCAGCTTTTCTTGCCAAAAATTGGAGGGCCTGGAATTGTAGTACAGGTAAAAAAATAATTCACATGATTATACATAATTATTCTGAAAAACGCGCTCAAATTGATATACTATCAGGTATACTTACATACACAACTTCCAAATGAAAAATTATTATGAACAACTATCAACATAAAGTGAAAAATGCACGCAGGGTCGCTTCGCTCCCCTTATCAATCTGTATTTCAAACGGAAATCCAATCTTATCCAGATTTTTCATTTATAAACATACTGACTTTTCAGATTGATGAATCCAAATTTGGACAGAGGAAATACAATCGAGGACGAATTGTAGAAGGGCACTGGGTTTTGGGTTTGATTGCTCAAAATCAGACGATTTAAGGTTAATTGTATGTCCCGATAATAAGAGGGATGCACACTGCCTAATACCGCTTATTGAGCAGCATGTTCAGAGAGGGTCTATGATCCACATGGACATGCGGAAGGGCTACTCTAAACTTTCAGAGTTTGGATATCATCATAAAACTGTCAACCATAGTGTTGAGTTTGTTGCTGCTGATGGTACGCACACTCAAAGAATAGAGTCCCAATGGAGTGCTGCCAAAAAGTTCTTAAGGGATCAGCATATTCCATAGAACGAGTTTGCGGACAAACTATGTGAATATTTGTGGAGAAGATATTGTAAAAAAACAAACTCGATCCAATGCTAGAACTCCTGAATTCAATAAGAATAGTGTATGAAGATTTGAGGTCAAAATAATTTTTTTATGTTGTTGTTTTATTGTTGATATTGAAGAGTTGTTTACATCGAAGTAAGTTGAAATATTATGAATCATTACACATTACACATGATTATCCACATTATTCAATACTATCAGGAATACGTACCTACATACACAATAACCAAATGGAAAATGTTTATGAACAGCTATCAACATACTGTGAAAAATAAGCGCGCGAATTGCGAAACGTCGACCCGGCGCGCTCGCTTCGCTCGCGGTATTATTACAGTGGTAAATTACAGGTCTTTGCTTATTTCTGATGACATTGGGGGTGTCAAGATGGTGATAACGTCAGCAGTAGATTTTTTTTATGTACCTGTTACCATGACAATTGTTTTACAATAACATGATTTCAGCTAAACGATAGTAGTCAACTTGGCAACCGCACATTTCCTCACCATATGATTTAGGTTTTTGTGTACCCGTTTCCATGTCAATGACTGCCATTGCATCAGTTTTTCCATAACTGATTTCAGCTAAGAAAAAGTGGAGAAAAAGTGGGGTCAACTTGGCAACCGCGCATTTCCTCACCATGGGATTTGGGTTTTTGTTTACTACTAATCACAACAAGTTGACCCATACCCTGTTTCCAAGTTTATCACACACACAAAAATTATTAAAATGGGTTATAGTTTGTTTTATAATATTATTTTATATTATTCTCTCATGCTATAAGTTCTTAGTCATTTTTATTACATTTGTTTTTATTTAAATAAAAAAACATTATCTGCAATTTTTTTTTTAAATTTATTCCGCTCTGCGGTTGTTCTATAAGTGTCCCGCACAGCAGGTTGCATTAGCTTCAAGATCGCACCGCAGTGAAGATGTTTTAACGACAGGTACCCAAATAAGGGCAATTCTTTTTAAAAAAATTTGTATGATTTTAATTTGGACAAGTTTTAATTGCTTTATCAAAGTGTTGTGAATTTTTTACTGGATGTGGGTTTTTTGTAGTTAGTCATGTGTACTCAGCTATAAAGATATGCACATTGTCTAATGCTACTTGCGTGAACTGGTATGAGGATCTTAAAATGACTTAAAATGACTTAAAAAACAGAAAATCTGGTTGTTTGTTTTCTGATATTGGTTTTTCACTACCTTTAGGAAGGTCTTTGACATGACCTATGCTTACAGATTGATAGTGTACTTGGTTTCGGCTGGGGAATTCATTATCAAATAACATACTTCTTTCTGCGTACGTGCCTTACCTCCACAACCAATCATTATTAGAATTACAATTCTTCGCGTTCAAGTCAGCTTCATGTTGATAGATACGAAGACTTTTTGAATTCGTCTAATATAATAATGCTATCAATCACTTGAAATGAAGTTAATTATGTCCAAGTGTCAATGTTGATCTTGATAAGGCAACTAGATTTTAAAAAAAGGTAAAAGTAGGTAGATAGGATATTCCATTACCAGTGACGGCCACGCTCGCTAGATGACGTCAAAAATAAAAGGAATCCTCACGAATAGCCCGTTCCAAGATAGGATTCTACGGGTTTAAAGATGTTTCCTCAAAGTCGCTGGTTTACTAAATTACGAATTTATTCCTTTTAACACCATACTGTATTAGTCCGGTCATTTTAGACAATTGAAATAAAGAAAATTCCGACAGAGCCAAATCTTCGTAGAGACCTTAGGTTTACCACAAGGAATAAAGTGTCGAAAGTCCCCATCAATCCCATGTGAGCTTAGGGACTTATTCGGGGCCCAAGGTAAAAATTTTAGGCTTTTTGGATTTTTCTCGAAAACGGTAAGTTTTATCGAAAAAGTACCTTGAAGCATAGTTGTAGATCGTAAAATTCTCTATAAAAATGGTCCCCATAATTTTTTTCCAAGACCCACTATTTCCCAGATATTGCGCTTGTAAGAATCATGTTCTACATAGTATGCACACAAAAAACGCGCCGAGTACACTACCTCACGGGTGGTGTGGCAATGTGTGCATATTATGTAGAACGTGATTCTTACAAGCGCAATATCTGGGAAATGGTGGGTCTCGAAGAAAAAATTATTTTTATATTATATTTATATTATTTTATAAAACATCTCAGAGATATTATGTTTTCTCAATATATTTTATATTTGTTTTTCATGACAGTGTGAAGACAGTTGACATAAAGTGTGAACCATAGACTAGGAATCATAGGTAACAGTAACCATAGATATAAATTTATTTTATGTCAACCATAGAGATCTTTGTATATCTTCATAAGAAGAGTGTTTTGATGGTTTAGAACCGTAACGGGCATTGAACTACACAATATAAGTGATATTTAGCTTAATAGAAACTATAATTGTCTGCATTGTCTTATCTATCATCCTCATTCCCCCCACTCTACTGGGATAACCTCGATTTTCTTATCAGAGCTTTGGGGGTTAATTTTATTCTCCACTCACGGTCGTCAAACAGGAAGGGAGGAAGGAACAACAATCGCAAATAAGGAATAATTTCATTCCAAATCGAGTGAATCTTGTTTTGAATATACTGTTTGAATCCCAGTTCACCTTTAAATAAAAGAATACTGTAATCGATGCAGAGGATCTCAAATGGTACAAATTTTGTTTTAAAATTTTGCCGTAGAACGTTTATAAGTGGTCGATTTTTATATAAAAAACATTACACATACAGCGCTTTCTGAACTTTTAGCTTGGTTCACAAGCAGACCAGATATCAACAATTTACAATAAGATGCTCGCACACTTTTAAAAACACCCAATAAATTGAACTACGGAGTTCTACTATTTTGGCTAAGAGTAAAATTGTGGAAAATTGAAGATAAACGAGATGTGTTAATTTTCATTCTAGATTTTGGCATTAATAATAAATTTTTCATTTTGGCCTATATATTATGTAGTCAGAAATTTATCAGTTCCCCGTAGCTATATTTTGTGGACCAGAGAAACGTGATTTAGATCAATTTTTGGAGGCCTTTGTTGATGAGTTAATGACTTTGAAAAATGAAGGGATAAATACCTATTAATGATAAAATATTACAAATTCAAATAGGAGCATTCTGTTTTGATACACCATGGCTAGTGCCTTTGAGAACAATATAAAGTCACACAATTGGTTACAGCGGTGATAAATGTGTAGACAAAGGGTTCATTGCCATAGAATGCTTTTTTGAAATAAGCACTAACGAAGGTTTTAGAAATAATATTGATGAAGTCATCATCGAGGAAGAACATCTCTAGGTTTATCAGAAATCGGGATGATTTCTACTTTTCCTTTTGACTATATGTATTCTGTCTGTTTGGAAATAATGGGAAAATTGATTTTTATATCGTGAGATGGCAGTAGGCAATATAAATTTCCCAGATTGGATAGGAATGAAATAGAAACAGATATGAGAGTTTTTCGAGAACGATGGTCTTCTGAATTCAATAGGAAACCAAGATCTTGGGAGGAATTGGGAAGCAGCTGAACTGAGAAATTTTCTATTGTATGTTGGCCGGGCCAGTCATATTGAGAGGAAAATTACCTGAGGAAATGTATGAACATTTTATGTTATTGAAATTTTCAATTACAATCCCACTGAATGGAAAGTTGAATGAGGATTATAATGCATATGCTAAAAAATCACTTGTTTATTCTGTCAGCTTTCCCATAAATATCTATGAGCAGTATTTCTATATATATAACTCTTTATTCTATTTTCTCTTATTTTTTAGGAATCAAACCATGCCGCAAGGAACATACAGAATACACATTCTTTAGTTCACATCCCAGAAAAAGCTAAACGTTTTGGAAGTCCCAATGCTGTCAACTGCTTTCCATTTAAAAACTATCTACAAATACTGAAAAGCTCACTCAATCAATCAAACAATCTTTTGCAACAGGTAGTGAACAGATTGTATGAAATGCAAAATATAAAAAAGTAAGTTTTCGTGTTATAGGAAAACCTGTTAGGTTAGGTTTCCTGTTGGGTTAGGTTTCGAATCAGATATTCTTGAACAGTACCTATAGGGATTACACATTTTGGAGGAAAGCAATATAATAACGATTACATCATCTCTGCTAAAGGTGGTGATGAATTTTCAATGATGGAAAGTGGAAAAATTATGAAAGTGTTTTCCATAGCTACGAAATACGACAAAAAATAATTTGTGGGAATCAGTGTTGTAATAAAGGACCATCCCACAAACTCTGATTGTCTTTCTATATAAGAAAAAGAAATTGGAAGTGGTTGCCTGGAATGTTTCAGTTTTGAAAATGTTCTTTATAAAGGAGTGTTCCGGTCCTATAAAAACAACAGTGTTTTTTTCCACTCATCCATTTACAGTGAACTATTATTTTGTTTATATATCTGTGTACAAGAAATATTACATTTCCAAATAAAATAGATAATGTTGTGTAGTACATCTGACTCAATTGTGTACCTATTTTCCACAAAGATTTGATTACAAATATTAATGAAAATTGCCGTTATAATGGGACTAGTTAGTTAGTGGATTGTAACTTTGATTTTATATTTAATCTCCACTCACCGGGAGATAATCAAGCGCCACAACGAGGTTGCCGGAAAGATCGCCAGGCACTGCCGTAAGCAGTGAAACACTGAAAAAGAGCCACACGTGGGGCACAGCGACGACACACTATATAAGCCAGATATCACCATACACCAAAAATCGCAAACCATCATATGCGATATAGGAGTCAACTAGGCGTTTCGCACGATGCGAATCGTGCCGTCTATGATCACCCAATATTCTTAGAAGCTGCACAAAAACGATGGCGTAATAGGGAGATCGTGAAAAGCTGCCTATAGAGAAAACGATCTAGTCGGCCGACGGTGTCGACCGACCAGATCTGATATACCAAGACCGCCGACTTCGTCTGTGAGCGATCTGATTTGTTGTGTCTACACATGACCAGACTTAGTCCGCGAGTAGTCAAAGGATCGGTTCCTGCAACCTACGCTGCCTTCAAATTAGTTGGTAGATATTTGAAAGTTCGACATACTGGGTAGTGCGACTCCGTATTTTAAGTTGGTCTAAAATACCTTGTCAGTCGGTGTAATCTATGTTAGTACAAAATGGACGAAAAAACTACTCTCATGGGTTTATGTATTTTAAAAATTTGCCAAAAAGATAATCGAAGGAAGAAAAGAACAAAATGGGTCAAGAAATAGATTTCAGAACGAGCAAAATATGGTCATATGCCTTTATTTAATCTGGGTCCAATTTTCCACAAACATGGCCGTTCCGTATATAATTCTATAAACTTTGTTACTATGCCTGAGCCAAATATTAGAGCAGCGGAAGCAGGATCAGCCGCAAGAGGTGAAGAATATTCCCTCCGTGGCTGGTTCGAGCAAGCGCTTACGCTCTAATGATGACTCACCAGCACAAGAGGCAAAAAAGCCCTGCTCGGCTGTGTCAGTTGTAGCGTCAGGTAAAACTGACCTACAAAAACCCTCTTATGGGCAGGCTGTATCCGGCATCGAGGTGGGAATTTTACACCTTGAACATCCGACAACCTCCATAACGACCAACCAACTGGAATCTCTTCAGTACGCTATTTTGGCCGCTGTAGAGAATATTCCGGAAGGTGGTCCACAAGTGCAGTTCCAGAGCTGTACATTCCGGCCTGGATGGCTGCAAGTCACCTGCGTAAATCAGGAGAGTGTTTCATGGTTGACTGGAGTAGTCAATACCCTTCAACCATGGGATGGTGCCTCCCTGAGATGCGTCTTAGGTGACCAAATACCAAAGCCACATATCTGTGTGGCTTACATACCTGATGAGGGCAGTCATAGACTAACCTCTGAACAGGTCCTCACTAGACTGAGGAAAATGATCCATGGTCTGTTAACTTTGGAGTGGACTGTTCTACACAAGGAAGCTACAGGCCCTGGTCAAACATGGACCTTCGCCATTGACGATGGATCTATGGCCGAGCTGGAGAGGGTAGGTTTTAAACCTTACTTGGGTTTTGGGCAGGTTGTTTTCCGCCCTAAAACCAGGTCTTCCTCCCAACAGGCAGCAAAACCAGGTCCCTCGAAAGGATCTGAGAAAATCCACGGCCAAGGACCGAGCGGGAAACCCCCTGCGGCAGTAAGGAAAACCAAAACTCCTCACAAGCCTAAGGGTAGTGCACCGCCGGTACGTAGCCAAGGCACCAGCCAACCAAAAGCTGGAAAAGCTGGATTTTCCAAGATGAAGACGGCTAACGTCTCTTCCAGGAAACCGGCAAAAGAAACTGGACTTGGTGTCCCAAAATCGAAGGCCATTATGGACTCGACAAAGGCGCCAAAAAACCAGCTGGGCCGGCGGCGAAAGGTAATCAAACCTCTTCAAAGGCACCAAATACAGCCTCATCATCGGCAGGTGCAGATGGTGGTGTCTTAACTGACCCACCGACTGATCCTCCCAATGTTTGAGGAGATATAAGCTTGCCTGCGGCACCCAACACCCTGCCACTTTCAATTGTATACAGGCAAACTTACAGCATGCCAAGGCCGCTTCTTACATCCTTGGCAAAAGGTTCAAGGACGAATTAATCGACCTTGCCTTCCTGCAAGAACCATGGACAGGAAACACAGACCGAGTAACCGGTCTCAGCAATATTCCTGGTGAGGTAATAGCCTGCCCTGGGGTTAAACCTAGAACATGTCTACTCATCAGGAAAAATATTAATTATTTCTTGCTTACAGGCTTTTGCACTCCAGATGTAGTAGCCATCCAGATGTACTTACCGGAGAAGAATGGTATGACAAACATAGTCGCCTGCTCTGCATACTTCCCAGGAGACATGGATACTGTGCCTCCTCTTGCTATACGACGATTGATCGACTATAGCAAGAAGAACAGACTTCAATTAGTCATGGGCTGTGACGCCAACTCACAATATACATCGTGGGGCAGCACGAATATAAATCGCAGAGGTGAGTTACTCTTTGATTATATACTAGGGGAAGGGCTATCAGTTATAAATAGGGGCTCCGAACCAACCTTTGTAACTAGAAACAGATCAGAGGTGTTAGATTTAACTATCAGCTCAAACTTTCTGAGCAATAAGATACGACATTGGGCTGTATCTACTATACCTTCGTGTTCGGATCATAGATATATTCAATTCAGCATTGAAATAGGCCAGAGGCCAGTGGTGGAATATCGTGACTCAAAAGCTACTGTTTGGAGTGGATATAGAAATTCCCTTCAACGGTACGTTGGGGATGGTTTCACCACAATCAACAGTTGTGATGGGATAGATACTACAGCGGAAAAGCTTCGCAATGCAGTGATCTCCTCCTATCCTGAAAACTGTCCACTAAAGACTAAAAGAGATAATCGCAACTCTATTTGGTGGAACAAATGCCTAGAAAAGCGAAGAAAAGAAGTTCGACGACTATTTAACCGAGCTAAAGAGTCAGGCAACTGGGAGCTTTATAAAACTACTCTGACAAACTACAATAAGGAAATCAGAAAGGCAAAGCGAGAGTCTTAGAAAAAGTTCTGTGAGAGTATTTCTGATATACCTCGTAGTACTAGAATTCACAAGATTCTCTCTAAAGAGTCTATTGCCGAGATTGGGTCGATGAAGCGACCTGATGGCACGTTCACGACCTCTAGAAAGGAAACGTTGGAGCTTTTGATTAAAAATCACTTCCCTGGAAGTTTGACTCTGGATAACAATCGACCTCTGCACTTTGAGGGCGCTAGGCGGCCAAAAAATATCGATTGGGAGGCTGCCAAGGAAGTTATCACAGCACCGGCAGTGGAATGGGCAATCAAATCTTTTCAGCCCTTCAAATCTCCCGGTGAGGATGGTATATTCCCAGCTCTGCTTCAAAATGGACTGGAGCTACTTTTACTCATCCTCATTAAACTGTTTAGAGCTAGTCTGGCGTGGAATTACATACCACCCAGCTGGTTGGCGACTAGGGTGGTATATATACCAAAGGTGGGCCGCACAGATCCACACCCTAAATCAGTCAAACCAATTAGCCTAACATCTTTCCTTCTTAAAGGACTTGAAAAAGCACTGGATTGCTACATCAGGCGGGTTGCTTTATATAATTCCCCCCTGAGCATCCATCAGTATGCTTATCAAAAAGGCAAATCAACAGATTTAGCGTTACACAACCTTGTTGAGAAAATCACACAATCCCTTAACAACAAGGAGATTGCGGTGGCCATATTTCTTGACATTGAAGGAGCATTTAACAATGCACTACCGACCTCCATCGGTTCAGTTTTGACTGAAAAGGGCATCAAACCAACCATTACTGGTTGGATATATGCCATGCTCACAAATAGGACAGCCACTACATCTCTTCAGGACGAGACCATCAGCTTCAAGGTTTCCAGGGGATGCCCACAAGGCGGAGTACTATCTCCTCTACTGTGGTCTCTCTTGATGGATAACTTGCACCAAATTAATCAATAAGAATACAAAAAACGACATTGACCGCTTGTGGGAAACATTGGCAGCTATGTTAAATAATTTGGGAAAAATCACAGGAGGGGCGATAAAAGATGCAAATAGTTGGAAAAGGCAAGTATAAAAAAAATAATGGTTCAGAATAGATTATTAACTGGTGAAATAATTGGATTTTTTGATACTAATAAAATTGTGTTTTAGACATGGCATGATCTAAAATCGAATGTAAAAAAGGAAGCATCTCAAAAGAGAAGGCATGCTTTATCAACTGGTGGTGGTCTTCCAATGGGAGAAGGTATTGTGGACATTGCAGAACAAAAAATAGAGATTGAAGGTGATGTGAATATTTCTGAGTCAATGGTCTCAATTAGTCATGAGTTTTATCGATCTATTCACTGAAGCATATTATGTTATCCTTTTCTCTTCCTGTTATAATCTTCATTTTGTTAGGGGGGTATCGATTGTCGATCCATAGAAAAATATTTAAACAAAACTACAGCTTACAACATAACATAACCTAGCATAACGTGATCTTACTTCCAGCTGTTCTGATCTACTACTGAAAAGACGAACGAATGTTCTAGAAAGTGTCCGTCACTTGTCAACTGTCGAGCGGCCGACCACAGACAACACGACGAGAAGTAGAACTCACAAGAGCACTCTTAACAATATAGCCTAACAATTTAATATTTTTATGATTTAAATAATTTGTCTGGGGTGTTATTTTTGTGATTTTATTATCACCGGTGTTGTTTGCAGTTCGCTCTAAGGACAACGAAGGGCAACACTGAAATCTCATTCCTGGTCAAACGTCTTTTCCTATATACCTCACCTTCAGAACAATGATATGCACTCAGTGAATAAGGTTCGTAACAAATACCTAATCTGTCTAACATATAATGGATGGTTGTTGTTGGACCATCATTTCAAAATTCCAACTTTTAATCTTTTTCATTTTTATTTTTTTCCCGATTATGACTTTGTTTATAAATTCCTGGGTAACCCTTCAGGTTATCATTTCAGCGGTAATGGTATGCTAAAATATCATTGAGTTTGCAGTACTCTGAACTGGACGTTGTGTATTATCAAAATCTGTATCATGAACTGTGGGAAAAGAAAGTTTTAAATAGATCTTATATATAAAATCCAAAGGAAAATTGTTATTTACTGCCAACTGTTTAATCACATTTATCTCATTATCAAAAGCTTCATTGGGAAGCGGTAAAGAGAAACATCTAGAGAATAAACTATTGAAAGAAGCTTTTTCTGTGATATTGGGTGGCAAGAATAGTAATGTATCAAACGATATGTTGTGGTAGGTTTCCTGTAAATATCAAAATAAAGTGAATGGTTGGATAAATCTCTACAAATTGGTAAGTCCAGAAAAGTGATTTTCCCATTTAATTCAAACTCGATAGTAAATTTAATTCCAGAATGTAAAGTGTTCATAAAAGCTAGAAAACAATCAATATCAGACTTAGTGCCTTCAAAGAGTAAAATACCATCATCAACATATCTGTAATAAAATATGATATTCTTTTTATAAGCAGAGTTCAAATATATCTTCTCCAAATTGTTCATAAAAACTTCAGCAAGAAAAAGTGACAAACTAGATCCCATTGAGAGACAATAATTCTGTGAGTGAAAATTATCATTCAATTTGAAGAAATTTTGTTCTAAAGAAAGAAATAAAAAACATACATCTAGTATAGTGTGAGTTGGGATATTATTATTGAACATCATATTTTTAACTAAATTCATACAATCTGTAGGGGGAATACCAGGAAACAAATTAGAATCATCTAAAGATAGTAAAATAAAATTACTGGGAGCTTTTGTATTCTGTATTTTACTGCATAAATCTAACGAATTGATAACAGACTGGTTATTAACAAAACCTGTAAGATTATTTAAAAAATTGCAAAAAATTTGGAAAGTTTGTAAACTGGTGAATTAATGAAACTAACTACTGGTCTAATAGGGAAATTTAATTTATGAATCTTAGGAAAACCGTTTAAAAGAGGGGTAACAGAAACCATAGGACAAATTTTTATATGGTTTTGATTGAAAGGTGTCAAGAAGTTAGTGAAGTTTTTCTTAATTGTGGATTTGAAATAGTTATAAAACTTGACTATAGGATCAGATTCAATTTGGAAAATCGAAGAATCAGAAGCAAGAAATTCTTCAACTTTTGATAAATATTGTGTTTTATCAATAATCATTAAACGATTGCCTTTATCAGCTTTATTGATAATCAAATTTTCAGAATCAATCTTATGTGAATAATTTATAGCTGAGTACACAAGACTCAAAAGTCAAGAAAACATATTCGTATTCTGTGTAAATATTAATTTATTAAATTTATCTTCAGTGCTTACCTGCAAGTAAGTAAAAAAGTTGGAAAATATAAAAAATAAGTAGATAAAAAATTACTTACTCGTCAGGTAATTTATACAAGAAACTTAGACAACACATTGACGTCATGAATTAAAATTACATTGAAATTAAAATGATCCCCTGTTTAGGGTTTGTCGAATCTAGATGTTAAACATTATTAAAATTTTTATTTGTTAAAATTATTTGAAACTGAAATCCGAACACGTGTTCATCTAACGGATGTTGAAGTGACACTCCTTCAATTTTAAAAAATTTAGCATATGACAAATGACAGTGAACATAGAACTCAATAATTCTAAAAAATGTTTAAAACTAACACTGTAGAAATCTTTTTCAAATGTCCCAAAACAAACATGTAAACTTCCTAAATGACATTAAAGGAAAATTTGATATTAAGGTCTAATGGGAACCTATCAAATTATAAAATCTGAAAAAGATTAAGGGTCTAATGAGAACCCATTACTAAATCTGATTCAAAATAGAAAATTCACATATATGTCAAGAGACTTCCAAAAGTAAACAAAACAATTTAAACAATTAAAATGTTAATGCAAAAAATAACGAAATGAATTTTCTGAGAATGATTCCAAAAAACATAATTAATAAACATTGTAGTCTGGTTGTAACCAATAACAAAACACATCTAATAAGGGAAAATTAATTTGATTAAAGTCTAATGAGAACTCAATACTCAAATCTAATTCCAAAAACGAATAAGATTAAGGGTCTAATGAGAACCCTTTCCAAATCTAATTCAAACTAGATAGTTAATTAATAGTCAAAGGAAACTCCAAATACAATAACCGTTCGAGCAATGGAGCATGTAAAAACAAATTACATAAGTTATTAAAAACTGTTCAAATCCAAAATAAAATAATAATCAAATGTATACCAAGTAATATCCCAAAACAGACATGTGAACTTCCTAAATAAAATTAAGGAAATTTGATATTAAGGTTTAATGGGAACCTATCAAATTATAAAATACTGAAAAAGATTAAGGGTCTAATGAGAACCCATTACTAAATCTGATTCAAAGTGGAAAATTCACATATATGTCAAGAGACATCCAAAAGTAAACAAATCAATTCAAACAATTAAAATGTTAATGCAAAAAAATAATGAAATGAATTTTCTGAGAATGATTCCAAAATACATAATTAAATAAACATTGTAATCTGGTTATAACCAATAACAAAACACATCTGATAAGGGAAAATTAATTTGATTAAAGTCTAATGAGAACTCAATACTCAAATCTAATTCCAAAAACGAATAAGATTAAGGGTCTAATGAGAACCCCTTTCCAAATCTAATTCAAATTAGATAGTTAATTATAGTCAAAGGGAACTCCAAATACAATTACCGTTCGAGCAATGAAGCATGTAAAAACAAATTACAGAAGTTATTAAAAACTGTTCAAATCCAAAATAAAACAATAATCAAATGTATATCAAGTAAAATCTCAAAACCAATGTGAGTAGTCTTTAATTAAGGAGATCTGATTTAGAGTCTAATGAGAACATTAGGTTTAATGAGAACCCATTACTAAATCTAATTCTAAAACAACCACAAACAAAGTTCAGAAAAATTTCTTTTCTAAAATAAACAAATGGACAATAAGGTATCAGCTTGATGATGTTATGGATAAATATGAATATCATCATAGAGAGAGGATTAGTATGTAAAAACAATATGAGTTGTTTTCAATGAGAAAGATCTGATTTAGAGTCTAATGAGGACCCATTACTCAGATCAAATACTAGCCAGAAAAAGATTAAGGGTTTAATGAGAACCCATTACTAAATCTAATTCAAAAACAACCACAACAAGAGTCCAGAAACATTTAAAATAAACTATTAATCTTTTAAACGTCTATGTAATGGAATATAAGATCTATTTAATTGTACTTGTTTATTTAAACAAAAATTATTGTCTTGTAATTTTTCACTAATCTGTAAATCCTCAAGAAAATCTAACCTATTAAAATTTTTTGAATTAACTTCTTTCAAAATTTTTGAATTACGATTAGGACTAAAACTATGCTTATTGAATTTTAAGTGATGACCAAAAGCTGAATTCTCATGTTTACTCAAATGCTCACCTATACGAACTTTTAAAGGTCTACAAGTTCTACCTATATATGAAGCTTCACAATCGTTACATTCAAGTCTATAAATACCACTTTTTGATAATTTATTAATTTTATCTTTTGAATTGACCAAATGTTTACTCAAATTATTAGTGTTCTTAAAAGAAATTCTTGTATCTGTTAATTTATTATTAAATAATTTTGAAACTTTTTGAGAAATGCCTTTTAACAATAACTGTCTTATGATTTCTTTTGATGTCAGCAATCTTTTCACATCTGTTCCTAAGCTGGAAACTATTCCTCTAGTAGGTGATTTGCTTAGATCTAGTTTTATCAATGAAACTACTATCAAACAAATTTAAAATCTGCTTAAATTTTGCCTTTCTCAAGACTTTTTTGTTTTTAATGGTAAGTTTTATCAACAACTTGAAGGTTTGGCAATGGGTAGTTGTTTATCTCCATTTTTGGCTGACTTGTTCATGAATAACTTAGGAGTCAATCACATAATCAAAGAAAATAATAGTGAAATATTACATTGGTTCAGATATGTAGATGATTGTCTCGTTTTTATTAATGGTAATTTAAGAACAGCTAATAATCTTTTAAATAAAATAAATTTAATTCATCCCAACATTACTTTTACTTTAGAAGTTGAATCTGAAAATAAATTAAATTTCTTGGACCTTACTATTCACAAATCAAACAAATTAGAATTTAGCATTGTTACGGTTCGCCCTACAAAAATAAAAAGAAATAAGTATGAACTGTAACTTGAATGCATAAAAGATTTATTTGGTACCTTGATAATATTTATCGTCACAATAATAATTAGTAATAATGAAATGTAAATATTTATCTTTGTTATTTGACATCTATAATTAGTTCATAGGTTATCTTTAGTGAGATTCTTTTTCAAACTACACAGGTGTCTTGAGTATTTGGGTCATCAGTTAGCCATTTGACCTTGAACCCAGCTTAATAGGTGAAAGACCTCTTATCATTTTTCAAGGCCAATGACATAGGTCACTGGTTTGAAACCACCATTTTGTATTCTGCTTTTTCCTAATCTAGAAGGTTGTTCAACCTACGTACAATACGGCTCTGTGATTGGAAAAAAATAAGTAATCAGGGATTCTCTTATACAAATTGTTGTAAAGGAGCATGCGTGCATGGATTTAGTTCCTGATTTCACAAAATACACCACTACAAGGTCACTCACCACCTGGGGTAAGTAATCTATCCGATATCGATTGGGACCCAATCATCAGACTATTCTTCCATATTTTCTTTTCAGACCTTTTATTTCTGTGTTTGGCTTTCTTCTTGTTGTGTGGTTTGAACCCATCTGCATCTGATTTTTCACTTGGGATACCAGTCTCTTTTCACTTAAAGAATAAGTACTTGGGTGTTGATCGTATAGCCTACTCATCGCTATCCTCTCCTGTACGCTACCGTTTGGTACCCCCAGCAGCTACTACCTTCCAGCTGACTGCTATAAGTACAGAGCAGAGTAACACCTGTAGGGAGCACCCCCAGGACTGCAAACCATTAGTGAGCACACCTAACCCAAGTAAGATCTTTCCAATATATAGATTGTTTGATGTCAATAATCTAGACTTTTCCGCACTGGCTAAGTAGTGACAATAAAACTTATCAACTCGTACGAAGTGAACCTTACCATCCAGTTCACCTGAACTACATCCAGGCTTCACGAGAGGCTTCATTATAAGTATAGAGCTCTCCACTCGGTTGTACATCAACTGAGTCATGTATATTTAGTGTAGAAATAGTATATCTTGTAGAGTCCGTCCTATACTGGGTAACAATAGCAATAGTTTAGTATCTAAAACATTTTCAGATTATCAGATTAATTAGGTATAAGTTAGATATAATTATATAAAGGTAAACATCACCTTCCAAACTATATATTAAAAGTATAACACAGTACTTACACGGAAATATATGTAATCCCAGAAGTATACTTTTGCGGACCCTTTCCAATAATAGTTTTAATTTATTCATTTTTAATACCATTGATATTCACTTTAATATATTAGATAATAAGATAGGCACGCCAAGCGCTGTCAATGTCAGTCAGTTGCCATTTGATTTAGATAGGAAATAGAACATATTCAACCTATCGAGTAGTTCATTTGCTCCTTTACCCGAATCAGAGACCATCGAGTATCCCCTTGTTAGAGGTACGTTCAATTTTACTCAACCCCTCTCCGCACCGAGTAATCCGGGATAAAATATTTTATTACCCTAATATCAGGCTAGCTCTTCTCTTCTATTCTGTGACCATTAAGAGGAACAGAAGTGGGAGATAACAAGTGGCGCCCCAAACGTGTGTAATTGTACATTTAGCTTTTATTATAATATTTAGAGTTGTTTAAGCTGATGGCTCGTTCACTTGGTCAGAACACAACATAGTTGTCACATATTTTATTCTTAACAACAATAACAAGGTACAAAATTTCATACCTTTTATGCATTCAATCAAGTTCATAGCATTTTTGATAGTTTGGTTTTGAAAGTATTCCTGGCTGTCAGAAGAAACAGTCCACCTTACTCGAGGAACGGCATATTGTGTGGCCTTTTTCTTATAGGGACGAAGCCATAGAATTTTATTAATTGTAATAGGCCAGTACTTGAACAAATAATTTAGTACGGGTATTGGAAGTCAAAATTTATATCTTTGTCGAGTGGATAATAAATTTCAAACTTGTGAAGTACATTTAGAATTGATGTTAAGGCCGTGTTTAAGCGGAATAGGCTTAAAGTAAAATATCTTTGGTAGCATTGAATTTTTATTATTTATTTATCATAATTTTAAAATAACAAAGTTACTAAATAAAAGATAATTCAAGTAGCTAGGTACATATTTTTTTTATTGAGAAAATTTTTATTGTTCACATTTTTCACTTTATAAAATACATTAGGTTGTTAAATCAAACTAACTCTAAAAATAGGAAACAAAAAGGTAAACTCTAAAAATAGAAAATAAAAAGGTAAATTCTAAAAACCCGAAATAAAAAGAAAAATTCTAAAAATATCAAGAAAAAAAAACAAAAGAAATTCTGAGGTATATACAAAACTTATAACTATCTATAACTTATATACAACTTAGCCTATAACTAACCTAAAATACAAAAAAAAAAGACCTATAATATATTTTTTTTTACATTTTCGGTAGGGTTCTTCCTTTCTTTTGCAAGGGGGGAGGTTGTTCTTCAACTTTTGAATACCTATTTTAGTTCGTGTATATATTTTGTAAATTTTTATTTTTGGTATTGGCCATGGAAGTAAATCGTCTTAAAAGTGATGAGTTAAGTTATGAATTAAAAATTCGAGGTCTACAAATGTCAGGGACAGTGGACGAAAAACGTGCGGCTCTAAGACAGGCATTAAAACATGAAAAAGAAAAGGGAGGTTTTCCTAATGTAGAAACAACTCTGATATTTGATGAAGAGCTAAGCATCTGTGATAAGAAGGTGAATGAGTTAGTCCAAGAGATAGAGTTTTTTGATCCGGAAAATGGCGAAAATGATTATAGAAGAATATTTTCTAGAATAGAGCACTTGGCAGGTCGATTGGATAGGATCAGCGGTTCTACGGTAAGGGAAGAATCAGAACGCGGAAAGTTGGTTTTATCCTGTCAAAACTTATATGGTCAATTGAATCTGGCATATGAGTCCGGAAAGGCAGCAAAGATACCTCAGAGAACGAGACTCACGTCATATATTGGAATTCGTCCCGAACATGATTTTGTTTCAGTACGACAGGGTGATGTCCAAAACCAAAGCGAGTTACCTACGAGGAGACAAGAAACCGCTCCAGTGTCACACAGAGCCCAAGCAATACATCAATTTGATCCTCAAAATACGTCGCTTATTGATGCTCCAAACCCTCCAATACCACAGTTTTCGAGAAGCTTACCAATTTTAGGTGATCTAATTGGCATCGAAGACGTTGACACCGCCAGAAGAAGATCCAGTCCCATCCCTACATTACCAGCTCCAATAACCACAAGTACTCGTAGTAATCGGCAAAGTATGGAAGTAACTTGGAGAGACGAAAGAGATTATCCGCAGGAGACTTCTCGAGGTTGGGCCCCTTCACATAACTCACAATTGGGCACATATAATGATTCGACAATGCGAGAGGAGTTAGCAGAT